>SJYV01050761.1:1717123-1885976 GCA_006410875.1 Neotragus pygmaeus | reverse complement strand
ATAGTATATTCGAAAGCAGAGACATTACTTTGCCGACTAAGGTCTGTCTAGTCAAGGCTATGGTTTTTCCTGTGGTCATGTATGGATGTGAGAGTTGGACTGTGAAGAAGGCTGAGCGCCGAAGAATTGATGCTTTTGAACTGTGGTGTTAGAGAAGACTCTTGAGAGTCCCTTGGACTGCAAGGAGATCCAACCAGTCCATTCTGAAGGAGATCAGCCCTGGCATTTCTTTGGAAGGAATGATGCTAAAGCTGAAACTCCAGTACTTTGGCCACCTCTTGAGAAGAGTTGACTCACTGGAAAAGACTCTGATGTTGCGAGGGATTGGGGACAGGAGAAGGGGACGACCGAGGATGAGATGGCTGGATGGCATCACGGACTCGATGGACGTGAGTCTGAGTGAACTCGGGAGATGGTGATGAACAGGGAGGCCTGGCGTGCTGCGATTCATGGGGTCGCAGAGTGGGACACAACTGAGTGACTGAACTGAACTGAACTGAAGGAACATAGACTGAGTGACTGAACTGAACTGAACTGAAGAATATTATCATCTCCAGATTATTCCAAAAGATTAAACCAGCTGACTGATACAGGCTGAGGACACCAGGATTTAGGAAAGAATAAGAAAGTTTCCAGGTACATTTGAGTTTGTTGCAGGTGTTGTTGTTTGTTTTAGTTGCTATACTGTGTCCAACTCTTTGTGACCCCATAAACTATAGCCTGCAAGCTCCTCTGTTCATAGGATTCTCCAGGCAAGAATACTAGAGTAGGCTGCCATTTCCTTTTCCAAGGGATATTCCCGACCTGGGGATCGAACCCACGTCTATTGCATTGGCAAAGGATTCTTTACCACTGAGCCACCAAGGAAGCCCCTCCTGGGGTGGATGGGGGTGTTGGTGGTTAATTTTGTTTCTATTTAATTTCAGTAATTCTATAGATTAACAACCTATACTTTGTGCCCAGCCTGAGGGACATGGTTCAGCAGACAGAGAATGAAAAGACTCATGATATTTCAAGCATCTGCAGGCAGGCCTGCCTTTTGTTGCCCTGTTCATGTAAGAGGGATAGAGAAACTCAACACTATGGCCAGTGTAAGTGCTCCACTGCTCCCATAGTATTCTTCCCTTAGAGCTTTTAATGATACTTTTGGAATGAGGAAAATAAAGCTCAACCAGTTAATCTGAAATATTTGTTAGAAATTCTGCTCTCATCTGATAGGTTCCAGGCCTAATATAATAGGCCTGGAATACAACCAAAGGTTGATCTTTTCCCCAGAGGCTATTACATTAGTCTCCCAATGACCTTGGTCTTCTGCAGGAACAATAAAGTGTTTGGCACTTATTTGCATTTTGAAAACTGCAAATTTTTCTTTTCCCCACAAAGCCTATTACCTTCGCCACGAGATAGTGGCTGCTGGTTACTTGCTTCTGAAAGTGGCTCCCTGATCCGCTTGGCGTGAGTCAGAGACCTTGCTGCTGGGATGGGCCGCTCAGCCATTTTCCTCTGAAGATTCTCTCGTCTGGCACGGGTTCGCTCAAGCAGTTTCTACATATACAATACACCAGATCATTAAAGCATAAGTTTAGTCAAAGGTTCACAAAACTTCAGATGCCTTCTCAAATCACTAATTGTCATCAAACATGTACAATAAGAGTTAAATACATTTCAAAAGTCAAATTCTCAGTAATTAAGATTCACCAAATGAGCGCCATCATGTCAAAATTTGATTAGATATAATATGACCATTAAAGGGGGAATGAAATGTGTTAAGTTCATTGCATGCCATTTTAAATGGCCACAGATTTTTTTCTGCTTCCCTCAAAAGGTATTTGAATCAGGCTGGCTTTATGATTCATTTTGACTGTTAAAACATGGCAGAAGTGATACTGTGTATGTGACTTCCAATCCCAGAGCTCAAGAGGTCTTGTGGTTTCTGTTCTCACTCTCTTGGAACCTGTGAAGAGGCCCAGGTTAAGCCAGCTAAACACATGGCCCAGCTGACAGCCAGCATCAACCACCAGACTTGGGAGGAAGACGATTTTAGACCATCCAGTCCCAGAAATTTCTATATGACTGCAGACTTCTGTATGATCCCAGGGGACACCAGAAGTCTAACTCAGCTGAGCCCAAATGCTAAGTCACTGAGTCATGGGAAATAACATGGTGGTTGTTTTAATCATGATCGTACGCAGAATAACAGTTGCCTCGAGTTGTTTATTATCCTAATCCTGTGAACCTATATGTTACCTTACATGGCAAAGGGGACTTTGCTGCTGCTGTTGCTGCTAAGTCGCTTCAGTCGTGTTCGACTCTGTGCGACCCCATAGACGGCAGCCTACCAGGCTCCCCCGTCCCTGGGATTCTCTAGGCAAGAACACTGGAGTGGGTTGCCATTACTGATGTGATTAAATTAGTGACCTTGAAATGCAGTGATTATCTCGGATTTTCTGAGTGGGCCCAATGTAATCACAGGGCCTCCTTGGTAGCTCAGCTGAAGAATCTGCCCTCAATGCAGGAGATCCCAGGTTGATTCCTGGGTGGGAAAGTTCCCATGGAGAAGGGATAAGCTACCCACTACAGTATTCTTGGGTTTCCCTGGTAGCTCAGACGGTAAAGAATCTGCAGGCAATGCGGGAAACCTGGATTCGATCCCTGGGTTGGGAAAATCCCCTGGAGGAAGCAACCCTCTCCAGTATTCTTGCTTGGAGAATCCCATGGACAGAGAAGCCTGGCAGGCTATAGTCCATGGGGTTGCAAAGAGTCAGACATGACTGACTGACTAAGCCAAATGTAATCACAACTATCCTTATGAGGGAAGAGAAGACCAGAAGGTCAGAGTCAGAGAAGATGTGACAAGGGAAGCAGAGGCCAGAGTGATGGAACTGGGGACACTGACGATGGAGGAAGGGGGCTGCAAGCCAAAAAAAGCAGAGGCCTCTATCAGCTGAGCAAGGCGAGGAAGCAGAAGTCCCCAAATCCTCAAAAAGAAACACAATCCTGCTAACACCTTGATCTGAACCCAGCAAAACCCAACAGATTTCTGACCTACCAAAGATAACATGTATGATGTTAAGCTAGCAAATTTGTAGTAATTTTTTATAGCAGCAAAACTAATACAGCCACTAAGATTTGGGATGATAGTAAACAGCAAGAGATAAGTGACTAAATAGTCCTTTGAAAACATAAGATCCTTCCTAAGAGAAAAATCAACCTAAATATTTTTATGTTTTATTTAATTAAATATCCATATATAATAAAACAGTTTTAAGTTGAAATCTTAGTATTCCATAGAATCATGAAGATGACTCTTTTCAAACCCCAAAATATGCTCCTATTGGAATCAATGTAGTATAACAAACACAAAACCCTGTAAAACAATTTATTCTCTTTGAACACAACCAGAGAAGGCATGCAGATTACTGGCTGGAGTATACACTGTCCTGCAAACATAGATAAAGTAATTGTTGCAGACTAAGGAATTTAACTCCATGTGACCTTTTTAATTGCTTAATTAAGACAGAATAATCATTTTTTAAGTCCCTCTGAATATGAAAAACAAGCATGCGCTTATCTTAGGAATGATTTCTCATTGAAAGAAATAGCTAAATCTAAATGCTATGTCAGTGAAAGAGTAATTTATGAGCCAAATGCCTTCCAAAGCACAAAACCTTTATCCTTTAAGGTCTTCAACAAACTCAAAAGTGGCAGTATTATACAAATTCATATATGTCTGATAATTTTTCCCACAATAAAATATATCATTCCTAAGATACAAAACTAGCCTAAATATGTTCATTCATGGACACAGCCACATTCCATTCTGGTCAGTTAGAATACTTATGAGTCAGTATATTTTCAGTTACCATGAGCAATGGGTCAAAAGAATGAGGTTTTGCAATTCAAACATACACAAAGTGTTCTATTGTTACATTAGATTCAAAATTTTCAAGATTAAAACAAATTAAAGTAGATAAGCAAAAAAGTTCCCTAATCTGTAATATAAAACTTATAGATACCAAAGATAATTAATGTAAAAGAAGTGATATATCTAAAATACATAAAGTCAACAGCTACATAAATGTAAGTTACCCTTCCTTATAATAGTGTATAAGGAATTTAAGAGCTTTTTTTTATTTATAAGGTACATTCCTTCAAATATCACACCTCCTCCTTCAAATAATAGAGGTATTAAAAAAAATTAACAGTGCAATTACTAACAATCAGGAAAAAAGATACTTCACGTGAAGGGATCCAAAATAACTGAAGTGTACAGTCCTTAAGCAATTTCTGCCCCACATCCCTCAAACCATTTCTGACAGAATTTTTTTCTGGGAAATATTACTGATTTCCTACCTTCTAAAACAAAGTAGACTCAATAACAACCTATTATTTTCAAAATGTTCTAGAAGCATTCCTTCCCCGGTCATCATAGACAGTTCACTTAATTCTGGAAAATTGAAGAAACTCTATCCAAAACAGTGATAGCATGTTTGTCAATTTATATCACAAGAAAAAAATGTTTCATATATTTTAATTGTAGTTTTTTCTCTTTCAAAGTTCCTACATGGAAAGTTCTGACTTGACACAACTAGCTGTGGATTTCCTAAGCTAACCTGGGGTGATCATCACCATCAGCAGATCTTCAGACTACAATGCTAATACTGACATTATGGGTAATAAGTTTATGGCTTTAAATCTACCTAACAACAAATATAAAAAGAACTTCCCAGATAATTCAATGGATAAAGAATCTGCCTGCAATGCAGGAGACACAGGAGACATGGGTTTGATCCCTGGGTCTGGAAGATCCCCTGGAGAGTGAAATGGTAGCCCACTCCAGTATTTCTTACCGGAAAAACCCCACGGACTGAGGCGTCGGATGGGCTACAGCCCATGGGGTCACAAAGAGTCGAATATGGCTGAGTGACTAAGCGCAGCAAGCAACAAGTACAACAATCACTAGTGCTTAGACAGGACTGAAAGTACTTTCAGTGTCAGCATACACTAACTCATTTCATCTTCAAATATGATTTGTTTAAAATTCTGTTTTTACTACTGTTTTAGAGATGAAAACATTTAGGTAGGGGTTAAATAACAAGCCATAGGTCACACAGCTAACGAGTGGCAAGGAAAGATTAAGAACCAGGCTTCAGAGTCTGGACTCTTAACTGCTTTGCTAAAAACTATAGCTTGACTAAATCCAATTGTTCTTTTAAAAACTTATCATCGTAGAACTGATGATAATTCATATGATCAACACTAACTTTTTAATGCTATTAGCTGATCATAATAATAAACATGTGCCTTAACTGCTAGCTTATCCATAAACCAAGATGGATTCTTTCTTTATCTCTGGTTGGCCCACGAAGACCATCAGGAACACATGGTCCTGTGGACTCTGCCTAGAGACTGATTCAGACTGCAAAATCATGAGACACTTAGGAATAGTTGAACACGACAGTGCTTGATGATTTTCAGGAACTGCTGTTTATTTTTCAGGTGTGATAATAGCATTATGATTTTTTTTTTAAGTCTTTAGTGTTCAGTGATGAATACCTATGTATTTATGTATAAAATTATATGCCTTCTAGAATTTGCTTCCAAATAATTCAGGGAGAGGGATTACAGGCAGATACAGTAAAACAACATGGCCACGTATTGCTGGGCAATGGATGCATTATGCTTGAGATTTGAGAAAAAAATCACTTCTGGGAAAAGTGAGAAAAATAGTTTCTCTCAAATAATTTTCTGTCTTCTATGGTTCTGATAAGGAACTCTAGCTGAGAAAGTCATTTTAACTGACTTTCAATTTTCTTTTCAGACGAGGAACAGTTAGCTTCACTGTACAAAAATGTTATGAATGCTATAATTAAGCACCTAATCTTTGGAACCATTTCAAATAGTTCACTCACTCCCAATTAAGGAAAAGATGTCAAAGCTGTTGATTCCAACTGCAACCGGTCTAACTTCTCAAAATATAAAACACACACACACTAAATCACACATATTTCTGAGCTGCACTCTAAAATGAAAAGTTTCCTTTAAATAAAAGTTTCTTTCAACTGAGATTTGTACCAGTTCAGAATAACATTTTTAAGTAAAATGAAGCGCAATTTTCAGCCAACTTTCAAAATGCTTTGCTCTCGTCAGTTACTTAGAAACATAAAACTATTGAGAACAGGAAGGGCTAATATTTTAAGGAACTCTATTTTAAGTTTTAACATAATATATCCTTTTAATTTCAATGTAAGTGAAAAATACATGGTGAAACACCAGCTCTATTCCCCTAAAGCTAATACAAAAATGTGCTCAGGATTTTTCTGTTAGAATATTTAAGGTGATGTGTATCCCTGAGATGATTGAGAATTTGGAAACAAATACTGTTGTGTTTGAATACAAGTAAACTCTAATTGCTAAAACTTTTAATATCTTAGACTTAACAGAACTGTAACCACATCTCAAAAAAAAAAAGTATTAATACTCTCCACTCAAGCTTTTCAATCTAGTGTAGAGAAATTTTTAGGCCCACTTTGCAACAACTCAAAAAGTAACAGTTTGTCACTTGCACAACACCGTAAAAAAAAAGAGGAACTGTTCTTGAAGAAAAGGTAGTGGACAACTGGTCACACGAAATTCCCGGGTGTGTCAACGTACAATCGCAACAAAAGTCAAAGCTAGACAAATAATCGACACGGTAATGATGTAATTAATTCATATTTAATTTCCAAAGAACAAAAGATGAGTTAAGTCCTGCTATAATGTTATGCCCCATGAAAGTGAAAGAAAGTGAAGTTGCTCAGTCGTGTCCGACTCTTTGCGACCCCATGGACTGTAACCTACCAGGCTCCTCTGTCCATGGGATTTTCCAGGCAATAGTCCTAGAGTGGATTGCCATTTCCTTCTCCACGGGATCTTCCCAACCCAGGGATTGAACCCGGGTCTCCCGCATTGTAGAGACACTTTACCGTCCGAGCCACCAGGGAAGTCACTACCCAAAACGGGTTTCTTTTTTTTTAATCGTGGGCTCTAACTTTTGACTTGAACATATTCGACTAGCAATGTTCCTTTCAATTAGTGTCAACCTCAGGTATGAATCGTCTTTGCTAGTTAGATAAGCAATAGAAACTGAAAAGAACCATTGATTTCACAGGAACGGATGCAGTGGTCTCAGGCAGCGGCTTGCATTTTGCTGTCGTTTCGTTCACTGCATTCTTAAAGGTATGGACTGGAGAAGGGAATGGCAACCATCTCCAGTATTCTTGCCTGGAAAATTCCATGGACAGACCACGGGTTCGCAAAGAGTCGGACACAACTGAGAGACTATTAAATGCACGGCTCCTCTGCGACTCACACGAACCCCGCAAACCGCATTCCATTCCATTTCCAGGCGGCGGCTGCACACACAGCACTGAGTCACTTGGCCACCCGACTCCACCCTGCAATATCCCGGCTTTTACTTCCAAAGGGCTCTGTTTCGTCAGGCCCCCACCGCACCCTTGGAAGACCCAGGGGTCCGCTCCAGAGGGGTGTACAGTAACCGGGGCTGACAGGAGGTCTTTTCACTACTGCTACTAAGGACAGACTCAAAACTTTCCCCGCAGAGCTTCCTCTGCAGGATAAGACCAAGGCAACCGCGGACGAACTACAGCCANATGCCATCCAGCCATCTCATCCTCTGTCGTCCCCTTCTCCTCCTGCCCCCAATCCCTCCCAGCATCAGAGTCTTTTCCAATGAGTCAACTCTTAACATGAGGTGGCCAAAGTACTGGAGTTTCAGCTTTAGCATCATTCCTTCCAAAGAAATCCCAGGGCTGATCTCCTTCAGAATGGACTGGTTGGATCTCCTTGCAGTCCAAGGGACTCTCAAGAGTCTTCTCCAACACCACAATTCAAATACATCAATTCTTCAGCGCTCAGCCTTCTTCACAGTCCAGCTCTCACATCTATACATGACCACAGGAAAAACTATAGCCTTGACTAGACAGACTTTAGTTGGCAAAGTAATGTTGCTGCTTTTGAATATGCTATCTAGGTTGGTCATAACTTTTCTTCCAAGGAGTAAGTGTATTTTAATTTCATGGCTGCAGTCAACATCAATTGCCCTTCAAAATGATTGTAACAATTTATATTCTAATCACCTTTCTATGAGTATGTCTGCTACTATAGTCCCTCCTTAGTACTTGAATGCTTTTTAGCTTCTATCATTCTTATTTGTATACATTCCTCCTATTACTAGTGGAAATGAATATTATTTTGTGTGTTTATTGGCCTTTCAGTTTTCCTTTCCTGTGAATTTCAAATTCATATTCTTTGCTCATTCTTCTATGTAGTTGCTTTTTCTTATTGATTCAAAGCGTTTTATTGTTTACTATTTTTATAGGAAAATAACTCTTCCTCGTTTTTTGGCTGGAAAATATCTTTTCCTAGTTTAAGGTTTGTCTTTTCATTTTAGGATGTCTTGGATGTACAGAAATGTTTACTACTAATGTAATTAAATACATGTATATTTTCAAATAGGGTTTGTACTTTTCATGTCTCAAGAAATCCTTCCCTACCCTGAGGTTGTAAATCTGTTCTCCCATATTTTCTTCTAAAAAGTGTGTGTGTGTGTGTGTGTGTGTTTTAATGGTTCTGTCTTTAAATTATCTGAATTGATCTTGTTTTTTATCTGGAAAACCAAAAATGTCTTAGCAGCATTTATTTAGTTGTCCGTTCTTTCCCCACTGACCTGTAATGCCACTTTTGTAGTGTACTTGTACATGTAGGTCTGTTTAGAAGCTCTTTATTCTATTCTACTGGTCTATTTGTCTAGTCCTCTTCTAATATCAAACTGCTTTCATTATGTAATCTTACATACCACATCTTTGTGACATCAAACCATTTTATTAGTGCACATGGATATATCGTCATTAATTTAAGCCTACTTTAACATCTTCCAAAAATATATGTAATGCACTTCCATAAAGATCTTTATACTCTCTAATGTATTCACATGCATCCTTGTGGTTATTGCTTTTTAAATTATACATTTTTAATTATACTTTATTATTATTATATAGGAACATGATTATTACAAACCTACTGAACTATCATATTTTAGCAATTTATACAAAGAGTAGGAGTTTTTTAAATTATAAATTATACAGTGTCAATTTCTTGTGTAGAGCCAGTTTATGTATTCTGTTGTGAATAGGATAATATGCAAATTCTTTATCATACCTACAGGGCCCTACATGATCTGGGACTAACCTTCCTCTCCTAGTATCCTGCTGCTGCTTCTAAGCTGCTTCAGTCGTGTCCAACTCTGTGCAACCCCATAGACGGCAGCCCACCAGTCTCCCCCATCCCTGGGATTCTCCAGGCAAGAACACTGGAGTGGGTTGCCATGCCCTCCTCCAGGGCATCTTCATGACCCAGGGATCGAACCCACATCCCTTATGTCTTCTGCATTGGCAGGCAGCTTCTTTACCACTAGCATCCCCTGCTAAGTCGCTTCAGTCGTGTCCAACTCTGTGTGACCCCATAGACCCCACCAGGCTCCCCCATCCCTGGGATTCTCCAAGCAAGAACACTGGAGCGGGTTACCATTTCCTTCTCCAATGCATGAAAGTGAAAAGTGAGGGTGAATTTGCTCAGTAGCATCCCCTAGGGAGGCCCAAATATCACAATTATTATAGAGTTGCTAAGTTGTGTACAACTCTTTACAACTCATGGACTTGCATGCCAGGCTTCCCTGTCCATCACTATCTCTCAGAGTTGTTCAGACTCATGTCCATTAAGTCAGTGATGCCATCCAAACTTCTCATCCTCTGTCACCCCCTTCTCCTCCCACCTTCAATCTTTCCCAGCATCAGGGTCTTTAACAATGAGTCAGCTCTTCACACCAGGTGGCAAGAGTATTGGAGCTTTAGCTTCAGCATCAGTCCTTCAATGAATATTCTGGTTTGATCTCCTTTAAGGTTGATCTCCTTGCTCTCCAAGGGACTCTCAAGAGTCTTCTCCAGCACTACAGTTCAAAAACATCAGTTCTTCAGCACCCAGCCTTCTTTATGGTCCATCTCTTACATCCATACAGGACTACTAGAAAAACCACAGCTTTGACTATATGGACCTTTGTCAGGCAAGTGATGGCTCTGCTTTTCAATATGCTGTGTAGGTTTTTCATAGCTTTCCTTCCAAGGAGCAAGCATCTTTTAATTTCATGGCTGCAGTCACTGTCCGCAGTGATTTTGGAGCCCAAGAAAATAAAGTCTGTCACTGTTTCCATTGTTTCCCCATCTATTTGCCATGAAGTGATGGGACCAGATGCCATGGCCTTAGTTTTCTGAATGTTGAGTTTTAAGCCAACTTTTTCACTTTCCTCTTTCACCTTCATCAAGAGACTCTTTAGTTCCTCCTTGCTTTCTGCCATTAGGGTGGTGTCATCTGCATATCTGAGGTTATTGATATTTCTCCTGCCATCTTGACTCCAACTTGTGATTCATTCAGCCTGGCATGTACATCATGTGAAAATATCACAATACTTTACCTTTTTTCCACTAGTCTCCAGCCTCATAAGCCTTTCTTCTAGTCATAAAAATATGCCTAAATTTTTCCTGCATCAAGAACTTTCCACCCCATGGACATTCCTAGATCTGCCCATGCCTTCTCCTTGTTAATTGGGTCTAAGCTTAAATGTGCTACTTTCTCAAAGAAGACTTCCCTGATCAGGTGGCCACACCACTTCTCTTTGCCCCCAAGCCACTTTCTATCCTATTATTCTGATGTGTTTTCTTCATCGCACTTACCACTTATATGAGGGCAATTATGTGTTTAAGTTTAACCATCTCGTTTTTCTGCTAGAGTAGAAGCAATGGAATGGCAGGGACTTGTGTTTATTACCTAGCACATGAGTTTCAATAGATATTTGTTAAATGAATGCATGTAAGATAACTAGTATTCCATTTTTAGAGGTGGGGGAAACTGAAATACAAAAAGGCTATTAGTTTAAGACTATCACCTAAAAATTTGAAACAGATCTGCCTGACTTCAAATCCTGCTTATGATCTTGACATTTCAGTTAATTTGTTTATTTTCATCACAAAAGACAAAACAATAATGTAAATGTGCTCTTGAGCTATATATATAGTGCTGAATAAATCATAACCATAAAGTTGCTTTCTTAAAAATTTTTTTTAAATTGCTAAATTAGGACAGAAAATACGTTACACTCACATGATTATTAGTAGTTAGACTATACAGTTTGCTCTAATCACATTAATACTCTGAAAGTCATTAAAAGTGTTTCTCTAATTATTTAAATAAAAACCACAATCTTCCAAGTTATTTAGATAAAGACTACAGCTTGTTATATTAATTTAAATATGGAATCAACGCTCTGAAGCAAAGATGACTAAAAATTAAATGTTGCCCTAGTAAATTAATATTTGCTCCTTCAAAGATCCTTTTTTTTTCAACAAAGGAAATAGTGATCATTTTTTCACAGATAAAATTAATGGAAGGCAGAAAAACAGAAAAAGTCTAAAGCATTTACCTCAGTAAGGACACTCCTTATGTTACATATGTACAGTTAATTTTTCAAAGTACTTTCATACACATTCTCATTTCATTCACAAAATAATACAATGAAATAAATATTCTTATTTTTACAGGCATCAAAAAGGCCAAGATCTAACCATAAAGCAATGGCAAGAAGGATTAAGGTCAAGATCTCTACTTCAGGTTATCTGGCTGAAGGGCCACTTATTTTACACATTTATTATAATGAAATAAGAATCATCAAGTGATGTCATACACATGTTTACTAAATGGGATAGTTTATTTCTTACAGTATCTGCTATTAATGGACATTAGTATCATATTTTAAGGGTTTAAACAATTTTAAGGGTTCTTAACATCAGATGTTTTCCTCTTCTAATTTAAGCAATGAAACTGTCTCATATTCCAAATTGAGGGAAAGCAGATTGTGTGTTTTCTAACATACTGTATTGTTTCCAAAAGTCAATCCAACTATAGTCATATTCCCTTTATCCAATCAACTTTTCTCAAAATTTATAGCTTTCATCTCCTTTTTACTTTCTCAAGTGGTTTATAAGGGCATTAAGGGAATCATTCCATTCTTTAAAAGGGCCATAGTAAATCCTTTCATAAAGATGAATTCTTTTGTGTACTTGCTGCTGCTGCTGCTGAGTCGCTTCAGTCGTGTCCAACTCTGTGCGACCCCATAGACGGCAGCCCACCAGGCTCGCCCGTCCCTGGGATTCTCCAGGCAAGAACACTGAAGTGGGTTGCCATTTCCTTCTCCAATGCACGAAAGTGAAAAGTCAAAGTGAAGTTCCTCAGTCCTGTCCAACTCTTAGCGACCCCATGGACTGCAGCCTACCAGGCTCCTCTGTCCACGGGATTTTCCAGGCAAGAGTACTGGAGTGGGGTGCCATTGCCTTCTCCGCTTTTATGTACTTACTGCACTATAATTTATATGTTGCTACCTTTACTTTTCCATACCTAGATTTCTCAAAGCTATAATCACAGAACCTATTTTTTAATAAAAAAATTTTTTTCCACATTGCACCTTGTGGGATCTTAGTTTCCCAGCCAGGGAATGAGCCTGGACCCTGGTCAGTGAAAGCTTGGAGTCTTAAACATCGGACCACCAATTAAGTCCCTATTTTTAAATTTTTTAGCAATCCCATATAAAAGAAAAGTGGGCCTCCCAGGTGGCATTAGTGGTAAAGAACCCACCTGCCAATGCAAGAGACATAAAAGAACCGGGTTCCATCTCTGGGTCAGGAAGATCCCCTGGAGGAGGGCATGGCAACCCACTCCAGTATTATTGCCTGGAGAATCCCATGAACAGAGGAGCCTGGCAGGCTACAGTCCATGGAGTTCCAAAGAGTGGAACATGACTGAAGCAACTTAGCACACATGCATATAAAAGTAGCTCTTAAATATTAAAGAATAACAGAAGTCCATGTTTCTTAAACATCAAACTCTTTTTACGGAACCTCAAAAATAAAATATTCTTAAATTTGAAACAAGAAGGTTCATTGTACTCCACTGATGTCTATCATGAACTTCTTTAGTTTCCAAACACTTCAACAATGTCTCCTCACATAATCCTTTCAAACATTGCTTGGTTCTTCTCCTCAGTCATTAACCCTTCCAAATGTTAGGGTTCCTGACATTCACTTTCATTCTCATCTCCCCTGCTTCTCACATCTTTATCAGCACCATTCATGACTGGCAGGTACTGAGCCCTCAAGAAATGTTTGCTGATAATTTCTCTGTGAACACAGCCTCCTACACTCTGATCTCATCATTCCACAAACCTTCCACCTCTGCTGACCTCCTGCTCTCTTCTACTTGTGCACAAAAAAGTGCTCCATCTTCAAGATTTCAAATCCCCAAACTGGCCTCCTGATTGAAATATCAAATCCTTATCTCTTTTCCACTGTTCCTCTTGCCTACTAAGCCTGCAAGCCCCCGCTAACCCTAAGCTTCATTTCATGCTCCTCTTCCAACTCTTGGTCAAATTGAAAATGTAGTTCATTTGTAGCCACGCCTATGTATTTATTAGCCCTGACTTCCTATCTTGCCCTTTTCTATGAGGCCACACACTAAATAGTTCATCTATCCTTGAAAGGTGCCAAGCAAGCTGCATTTAATTTGCCAATATGTAACCTTCTTCCGGTGGCTCAGATGATAAAGAATCTGCCTGCAGTGCAAGAGATGTGGGTTCAATTCCTCCCTCAGGAGAAGACACATGGGAACCCAGTCGATGGGGTCACAAAGAGTCAGACACAACTTAGCAGCTAAAGAACAAAAACTTACACACACACATACACACACACATATACATATGTAGCTATAGTTACATAGTTATATGTAAATTTCTCTGTGTGTGTGTGTATATGTGCCGAGTCCCGGATTTATGATGGTTCTGCTTACGATAATTGGATTTTATAATAATGCAAAAGCAACATGCTTTCAGTAGAAACAGTACTTGGGATTTTGATCTTTTTCCTGTACTACCAGTAAGCAGTACAATGCTTTCACATAATGCTGAACAGTTGCACCAAGATGCCATTCCATCAGCCGTGTGATCCGAAGGATAGACAATCAATACCCATACAACCGTTCTGGTTTTCATTTCCAGTGCAGTCCTCAATAAATTACATGAGATATTCATCATTTTATTATATAATAGGCCTCATGTTAGATAATTTTGCCCAACTGTAGCCTAATATAATTGTTCAGAGCAGGAACTTCCAGGCTAGGCTTGGCAATAAAGTAGGTTAGGTACCTCAAATGCATTTTTGACTTGGGTTGTGTTTATCAGGACATAACCCCATCATAAGCTGAGGAAGATCTGTGTGTGTGATGTGTGTGTGAATAACTCTGTTGGCTCCTTTTCCTCGCTCCACAACTAAGTGATTGAGAACTTTACATTCTACCCTGGCTGCTCTTGTGTACCTACACACACACCCTAGGTGATCTCATCAGTTCCACTGACTTAAAATACCTTCTATATACTGATGGTTCCCAAATTTATTTCTTTGGCATGATCTCTTCCTTGAGCTCTGAACGAGAATGTTCAACTAACTATATGAAATCTTGACTTAGACTTTTAACTAGCATATTAAACTTAACAAATTCAAAATGAAATTTCCCCACTAAACCTATTCTTTCTCCAATCTTCTCTATTTCCATAAATGGTACCACTATCTACCCAGCTGCTCAAGCCAAAATCCTAGGCATCATCGTCAATTCCTTCTTCCTTTCCTCCTACTCTATCCACATACCCAACCTACCTATCAACTCTGCCTCCAAGTATACCCTGGGTCTTTTACTTCTCTTCCTCTCTAGAGCTTCCATTACACTCTAAGCCACCATCACCATCACTGGACTCACGGCAAGAATCTCTTGCCTGGCTTCCCTGCTTCTACTCTCATCCTCTTTTCCATAGTTCTCAGAACAGTTAATGCAATCTTTAAAAACAAAAACACAGCTGTGTTTTAAATCCACCAGTGCCTTCTGATTACACTTAGAGAAAAGTCCAAACTCCTTTCCTTAGCGCCTGCCTACCTCTGAGATCTTTTCTCCTACCACTTTTCCCCAGTTCACTGGATTCCAACCATGCTGACCTTCACGTAGCCCCAGGATCAGGATAAGATCATGCCCATCTCTGGGCTTTTGCCTTTGCAGTTCCCTCTACTATGAATGCTTGAATCCTCCCTCTACACAAAATGTCTTGTGGCTGACTTTTTCTTATCCTTCAAGTCAGTCAGTTCAGTTGCTCAATTGTGTCTGACTCTTTGTATCCTTCAAGTCTCGGCTCAATAGTCACCTCCTCTGAGGCTTTTTCTGACCCCTCCATAGATCAAGTCACCATCTCTAGTATACTAGAGATATACAGTACTATACCTCATAGCACCTATTTGTATTTGATGCTACATCATTTGTTTGTTGTTCATTCGATAATCAGGTCCTACTCTTTTGCAACCCCATGGACTGTGGCCCACCAGTCTCCTTCATCCATGGGATTTCCTAGGCAAGAATATTGGAGTAGGCTGCCATTTCCTTCTCCAGGGGATCTTCCCAACCCAGGGATCAAACTCATGTCTTCTGCATTGGCAGTGGAATTCTATACAGTGAGCCACCAAGGAAGTCCACATCATTTGTTCACATGATTGTTGTTTCTCCCACTGTAAGTTCCAAGAGAACTAGGACTCTATTTGATTTATTCACCACAGCATCCCTGAGGTATGTGCCCAAGGACTGCCTGATACATGTATGTCATGTTTACGTATGTATGTATGAAGTACCAGTATGCATATCTTCCAGTATGCAAAATTTTTCTTGTATGTATGCAGTATAAATAATTAATAAATATCTGTGGAAGGAGTATATTAATGCACATCTTGATTTCTTCAAAATGTAATTAAGATGAACAATATTTCTGTTGTCTGATTAAAAAATATTCTTCTTCCCTTATTTATAATAAAATATCCTATCAAAAAATATCTTAGTGTTTCCCAGAATTTTTGTGCTGTTCTGACTATTTTCATTGACATGAAAAGGCAAAGGCCATTTCACAAAGCATTCTTTATTTATTCCACTTTATGCTTTTCATTCTCCTGAAAAAGACATACTGAACACGTTCCATTCTCTCAATACAGACATCCCAAAAGCATTCAAATAGCACTGAAAAAAAATTTTTTTTAACCTAGAGAAACCAACTTTGCCTGGATTTTTTATAACTTTTATGTATCAGGGAACATTGTTTACAGCTGTCCTGGGGCTTCTGTTAATGCTTGTTAGAATCTGGAATATTGCAACTAGAGTTCCTCTATTCTTTTATAACAGCAAACTGCAGATTAATTTCCTCAATTCATATATTTCCAAAGACACAGAATGTTATAAATTGCTTCCAAGAGAATAAGGAGGAAAGTAAAAAAGTATTTTCTAGAAGCTTCTTCTCATTCTTTTAAACTCTCATCTGAAATTTAAAAGTAAACAAATATTTTTTAATGTCCTGTTTTTTTTGTTACTAAGATAACTTCTTAAGAAATTAAACTTTTTTTCAGTTTCAAGAAAACATATGCTTGATCTGCTCAACAAAATGAACTTTTTCTGTAGAAAGTGAAATATTATAGTTATTTGTCTCCCCACTGGCATTAGCAATACTAGCAACCTTCTCCAGGCTTCACCATCTTATTTTTTCTTTCCTGGCTTTCATGACCTAGGTTAATGATCAAATATATTTTAAACCTTTAAAAAGGAAGATGTTGATTTTTTTCTTAAAAAAAAAAACCACCTGATCCTCTCTTACTACTGAGATGTTTCAACTGACTTTTGTCCTGAAACTCCATTGACTAGGAGTAGCTTGCCATGTGGAGAAGGAAATGGCAACCCACTCCAGTACTCTTCCCTGGAAAATCCCATGGATGGAGGAGCCTGGTAGGCTGCAGTCCATGGGGTCGCTAAGAGTTGGACACGACTAAGCCACCTCACTTTCACTTTTCACTTTCTTGCATTGGAGAAGGAAATGGCAACCCACTCCAGTGTTCTTGCCTGGAGAATCCCAGGGACGGGGGAGCCTGGCGGGCTGCCATCTATGGGGTCACACAGAGTCGGACATGACTGGAGTGACAGCAGCAGCAGCAGCTTGCCATGTGATTCATACATGAAATATACATGTTAATAGATGAGTTAAATAAGTTACTGACAAAATAAGAAAAATATAAGCTCTTTATTCATAACATAAAAAACAAAATTTCTATGAAAAATATCTATTTTTCTAGATTTTTTAAATCTAGAATTTAATGGAAATGATCATTAAGGAGACTCAGAAATTGAAATGATCCACAATACAATGCTGGTACTGAACATAAAAATAAACATTAAAAAAGTGAAGTATAATGCTGCAGTAGGATAACTACAATAGCATTCTTGGCTATTAATGGAAAACTTAAGTTTAGTAAAACTTTTAAAAGGGGAAAAAATAAAAAATAAAAAGGGGGAAGGTGTATTCTTAGAGGTAAACACATTATTAAAAGCAATTTTAATAATTCTTAACTTTATTTTGCAATCAGTGCTTTGAAAATGAAGTTTATATAGAGACAAGTAGGAAGGAAAGTTTCTTAAAAAGATGGAATTGTTCATTGTTCTGGCGGATATGTAAAAACAATGCTGACTCAAAAGCAGCCAAGTGGACAGCTGCAGATGCTGTACCCATTGGAAATACTAAGCAGGCGTAGCATGAATCAATAATTAACAAAGCAGATGCACAAAGCTTGATGAGGATGAATGATGGCATGGGCGGGAATGGTAAAAGAAGCTGATAACAGTACTAGCTTTGTAAGTAATTAGATAAACTCTTTGTTTTCATGAATTTGTTAGTAAGAGTACTTCAGTGCCTAACAGTACACAAAGAATATCTTTTTTAATGCTTTGAATTAATTGATATGTACCTCTATATATTAATAGTTTTTATCATTGAAAATGTTTATAAATCAAAATGATCCACAAGAAAAATTGGTAGGGTGAACACGGAAATAATTTTTAAAGTAAAGAAGAAATAATATTCTAAATGAACTAACTACAGGAGCATCAAGGGCTTCTCTGATAGCTCGGCTTCCCTGGTAGCTTCTGGAGAAGGGATAGGCTACCCACTCCAGTATTCTTGGGCTTCCCTGGTGGCTCAGCTGGTAAAGAATCCACCTGCAATGTGGGAGATCTGGGTTCGACCTCTAGGTTGGGAAGATTCTCTGGAGAAAGGAATAGCTACCCACTTCAGTATTCTGGCCTGGAGAATTCCATGGCTTGTATAGTCCATGGGGTTGCAAAGAGTTGCACATTTCTTAAGTTTAATGGAATGTTGAAGAGGGAGGTATACCTTTAGTGCACATCATTTTCTAACTTTTATTGTGTGTGTGTGTATACACAAACATGCTAGTCAGTAAGGACAAATACACTGTGGATAAATATATTGTCTTTTATGTACTCTAAAAGCACTAAGCCCTGTCTCTTGTATATAAATAAATAGCTGTGGAATTAATAATACATCTTAGTTTCTCCAAAATATAATGGAAGTAGACAATCTGATTATGTATGTTTTAGTAAAAACAATCAGAGTAAATTCTTTAGATGCTGAACGTATGAATTGGAAAAATCGTTGTTTTTTTCTTTTTTTTTTGAGAATTACAGCTCTTAAACTGCAGTGACTTGAAAAATTAGAAATTTGCAGAGGTAACATGCATTTATAGCAAACTTGGAAAGCAGGTTTCAGTTTTAGATATATAAAGAAGTTAAGGAAGGTATGTAAGGAAGATAAGTATACAAGTTTCGTTTACACAGTTTTCCCTTAGGACATATGTTGCAAGAACAACGGCTTTTCTGAATGCAAAGCATTCATTGCTCATTACTATTATCAAATGTTTAACCTGAAGATGTGTTCTTTATCCACATGCCCATTTTATATCATTCTGTTTTTCTTTGAATTATCATTGAAAATGCAAGCTTTCTATTATCTACTGATTCATTAACTTACAAATAATTTATTAAGTATATACTGTGTGCCAGACACTATTCTAGTTGCTAGAAATATAGCAGCAAGCAATCAAAAGTTACTGCACTTATGGAAATTTTGTTCTAGAGATGGAGACAGACAATAATCAAGATAAATCAGTAAAAGACATAATAAATTATATGATATTAAGTGCTAAGGAGAAAAAAAATAAAGCAGAGAAAGGAGCTAGGAAATCTGAGAAAGGAATAGAATTTTAAATTGAGTGACCAGGAAAGGTCTCTGAGAAGTGACATTAAGTCCTGGGAAGTGAAGGAGCTAGTCCTGTGGACACAAGGCCAGGGTAGTTGCTAGGGGTGGTGGAGCATTCCAGGCAGGGAAAGCCCCAAATTGCAAAGATCATGAGGTGAAACAGTGCTTGGCATAGTTGAGGAATATTTAAGAGGCCAGAGTGTCTGGAAGAGACCAAGGAGAGGAGAACAGTGGGAGATGAGACCAAAGAGATAACAGGAGGCTAGGTCATAAAGGACCTCATAGGCAAGAAAGGAAGACATTGAAATACTTTTCACAGAAAATTGACATTATCTGACTCTTTAATAGGAGCAATCTGGCCACTGAGTTTTGAGAATAAAGAGGGTAAGAATGGAAATACAGTGTTCAAGTCTCCTGTAAATGTGTTATCATAGTTTCATTATTTAAAAAAGAAAAACAAAAAAACCCTCAGACTGCCTGGGCCATTAAAAAAAAGGAAGAAAAAGAAATAAAGAAATACGGGGTTCAGCTATAGCTATAATCCAGACAAAAGATGGTGGTGGCCTGAGCCGGAATGGGGGCAGTGGTAATAGTGAGAAGTGGCTGGATTCTGGATATGTTCTGAAGATAGTATCCACAGGATTTTCTGACAGACTAGGATGTGAGGTTATACACTACCTGTGATACTCTGAAATTTCCACCCTTCCTTCTTAAATTAGTGAAAAAGATATAAATACTCTCACGTTCTCTATCATTCTTAGAGGATGATGTTTCTGACATAACTTCAACTTTCCTTTTGTTCCTAAGTTTGAAAACACACCCCACAATTATTTTTGTATCCTATCTCAACCTTGAGGAAAGCTATAAGAGAAGACGTGGCTCTGAAAATTGACAGTGTCAACTCTATTTCATGAGTTGCTCTACTGTAAAATCTAGCCTGATTTCCCTTGTTTATGCCAAGGCTTGTCTTAGAACCTTGCACATAGTGTCAGTTCAGTTCACTCGCTCAGTAATGTCAGACTCTTTGTGACCCCAGGGACTGCATCATGCCAGGAATCCCTGTCCATCACTAACTGCCAGATTTACTCAAACTCACGTCCATTGAGTCGGTGATGCCATCCAACCATCTCATCCTCTGTCATCCACTTATCCTCCTATCTTCAATCTTTCCCAGCAACAGAGTCTTTTCAGATGAGTCAGTTCTTCACATCAGGTAGCCAAAGTATTGAAGTTTCAGCTTCAGCATGAGTCCTTCCAATGAATATTTAGGACTGATTTCCTTTAGGATAGATTGGTTGGATCTCCATGCAGTCCAAGGGACTCTCAAGAGTCTTCCAACACCACAGTTCAAAAGCATCAATTCTTCAGCAAACTCTCACATACATGACTACTGGAAAAACCTCAGCCCTGACTAGATTAGACCTTTGCTGGTAAAGTAATATCTCTGATTTTTAATATGCTATCTATATTGGTCATGACTTTTCTCCTAAGGACTAAGCATCTTTTAATTTCATGGCTACAGTCATCATCTGAAGTGATTTTGGACGCCCCAAAAATAAAGTCTGTCTCTGTTTCCACTGTTTCCCCATCTATTTGCCATGGAGTGATGGAACCAGATGCCAAGATCTTAGTTTTCTGAATATTGAGTTTTAAGTCAACAGATCTTAGTTTTCTGAATATTGAGTTTTAAGTCAACTTTTTCACTCTCCTCTTTCACTTTCATCAAGAGGCTTTTTAGTTCTTCTTCACTTTCTGCCATAAGGGTGGTGTCATCTGCATATCTGAGGTTATTGATATTTCTCCCGGCAATCTTGATTCCAGCTTGTGCTTCTTCCAGCCCAGCATTTCTCATGATGTACTCTGCATAGAAGTTAAATAAGCAGGGTGACNTTTAGTTCTTCTTCACTTTTTGCCATAAGGATGGTGTCATCTGCATATCTGAGGTTATTGATATTTCTCCCGGCAATCTTGATTCCAGCTTGTGCTTCTTCCAGCCCAGCATTTCTCATGATGTACTCTGCATAGAAGTTAAATAAGCAGGGTGACAATATACAGCCTTGAATGCTATCAAATTATCTATAAGCAAGATACTGATTGTGTATCAGTTCATATCATAAGCTGCTTTGTTATAAGAAGTCTCACACATAAGTATTAATAAGCCCTACCATGTTTTACTGATAATTTATGAGGAAGTGAGATATCGTGGAGGAAGAACATGATCCCAAAATATTTGGGCTACTCATACTAGCTGCTCCATCTTAGACAGACTACTTTATCTTTCAGAGTCTCAATTTCTTCATCTGTAACCTGAGACTGAGACTTTTATGTTTATTTGCAATGTGCAAAGTATCTCAGTTCACTTCAGTCACTCACTTGTGTCTTTGCCACTCCATGGACTGCAGCACACCAGGCTTCTCTGTCCATCATCAACTCCTGGAGCTTGCTCAAACTCATGTCCATCAAGTTGGTGATGCAATCTATCCATCTCATCCTCTGTTTTCCCTTCTCCTGCCCTCAATCTTTCCCAGCATCAGGATCCTTTCCAATGAGTCAATTCTTCGCATCAGGTGACCAAAGTATTGTAGCTTCAGCATCAGTCCTTCCAATGAATATTCAATACTGATTTTGTTTAGGATGGACTGGTTTGATCTCCTTGCTATCCAAGGGACTCTCAAGAGTCTTCTCCACCACCACAATTCAAAAGCATCAGTTCTTCAGCACTCAGCTTTGTTTATAGTTCAGCTCTCACAACCGTAACGTCCTGGTGGCTCAGATGGTGAAAGTGCCTGCCTACAATGCGGGAGACCCAGGTTTGATCCCTGGGTCAGGAAGATCTCCTGAAGAAAGAAATGGCAATGGAGAAACCTGGAAGGCTACAATCCATGGAGTCACAAAGAGGTGGACACGACTGAGTGATTTCTCTTTCTTTCTTCTTCCTTCCCTCTCTCCCTCCCCCTTCCCTCTCTCTTTCTTTCTCATCCATACTTGACTACTGGAAAAACAGCTTGACTAGTTGGACCTTTGTGGGCAAAGTAGTGTCTCTGCTTTTTAATATGTTCTCTGCTGCTGCTGCTGCTGCTAAGTCACTTCAGTCGTGCCCGACTCTGTGCGACCCCATAGACGGCAGCCNTGGAGATACAACCAGTCCATCCTAAAGGAGATCAATTTGGTTGTTCATTGGAAGATCTGATGCTGAAGCTGAAACTCCAATACTTCGGCCACCTCATGTGAAGAGTTGACTCATTGGGAAAAACCCTGATGTTGGGAGGCACTGGAGGCAGGAGGAGAAGGGGGACGACAGAGGATGAGATGGCTGGATGGCATCACAGACTTGATGGACGTGAGTTTTAGTGATTTCCGGGAGTTGGCGAAGGACAGGGAGGCCTGGTGTGCTGAGATTCATGGGGTTGCAAAGACTCGGACACGACTGAGCGACTGAACTGAACTGATGTCCATGTGTAGAGTCTTCTCTTGTGTTGTTGGAAGAGGGTTTTACTATGACCAGTGCATTCTCTTGGCAAAATTCTGTTAGCCTTTGTCCTGCTCCATTTTGTACTCCAAGGCCAAATTTGCCTGTTACTCCAGGTATTTCTTGACTTCCTGCTTTTGCATTCCAGTCCCTTATAATGAAGAGGACATCTTTTTTGGGTGTTAGTTCTAGAAGGTCTTGTAGGTCTTCATAGGTTCGTTCAGCTTATTCAGCATTACTGGTCAGGGCATAGACTTAGATTACTGTGATATTGAATGGTTTGCCTTGGAAACAAACAGATTATTCTGTTGTTTTTGAGACTGCACCCAAGTAATGCATTTTGGACTCTTTTGTTGACTGTGATGGCTACTCCATTTCTTCTAAGGGATTCTTGCCCACAGTANTTGTACTCCAAGGCCAAATTTGCCTGTTACTCCAGGTATTTCTTGACTTCCTGCTTTTGCATTCCAGTCCCTTATAATGAAGAGGACATCTTTTTTGGGTGTTAGTTCTAGAAGGTCTTGTAGGTCTTCATAGGTTCGTTCAGCTTATTCAGCATTACTGGTCAGGGCATAGACTTAGATTACTGTGATATTGAATGGTTTGCCTTGGAAACAAACAGATTATTCTGTTGTTTTTGAGACTGCACCCAAGTAATGCATTTTGGACTCTTTTGTTGACTGTGATGGCTACTCCATTTCTTCTAAGGGATTCTTGCCCACAGTAGTAGATATAATGGTCATCTGAGTTAAATTCACCCATTCCAGTCCATTTTAGTTCACCGTTCCTAAAATGTCGATGTTTACTCTTGCCATCTCCTGTGTGACCACTTCCAATTGGCCTTAATTCATGGACCTAACATTCCAGGTTCCTATGCAATATTACTCTTTATAGCATCAGACTTTATTTCCATCACCAGTCACATCCACAATTGGGTGTTGTTTTTGCTTTGACTCCATCTCTTCATTCTTTCTGGAGTTATTTCTCCACTCTTCTCTAGTAGCATACTGGGCACCTACTAACCTGGGGATTTCATCTTTCAGTGTCATATCTTTTTGCCTTTTCATACTGTTCATGAGGTTCTCAATTTGAGAATACTGAAGTGGTTTGCCATTCCCTTCTCCAGTGGACAGCCTTTTGTCGGAGCTCTCCACCATGACCTGTCCGTCTTGGGTGGCCCTACACGGCAGGACTCAGTTTCATTGAGCTAGACAAGGCTGTGGTTGTGTGATCAGATTGGTTANCTGTTCAACTTCAGCTTCTTTAGTGTTACTGGTCAGGGCATATACTTGATATTGAATGGTTTGCCTTGGAAAGGAACAGAGATCATTCTGTCATTTTTGAGACTGCATCCAAGTACTGCATTTCGGACTCTCTTGTTGACTATGATGGCTACTCCATTTCTTCTAAGGGATTCCTGCCCACAGTAGTAGATATAATGGTCATCTGAGTTAAATTCACCCATTCCAGTACATCTTAGTTTGCTGATTCCTAGAATGTTGACGTTCACTCTTGCCATCTCCTGTTTGACCACTTCCAATTTGCCTTGATTCATGGACCTGACATTCCAAGTTCCTATGCAATATTGCTCTTTACAGCATCGAACCTTGCTTCTATCACCAGTCACATCCACAACTCGGTGTTGCTTTTGCTTTGGCTCCATCCCTTCATTCTTTCTGGCGTTATTTCTCCACTGATCTCCAGTAGTATATTGGGCACCTACTGACCTGGGGAGTTCATCTTTCAGTATCCTATCTTTTTGCCTTTTCATACTGTTCATGGGGTTCTCAAGGCAAGAATACTGAAGTGGTTTGCCATTCCCTTCTCCAGTGGACCACATTCTGTCAGACTTCTCCACAATGACTTGTCTATCTTGGGTGGCCCCACACAGCGTGGCTTAGTTTCATTGAGTTAGATAAGGCTGTGGTCCATGTGATCAGATTGGCATCATCTTTTAGGATTTGAAATAGCTCAATTGGAATTCCATCCCCTCCACTAGCTTTGTTCATAGTGATGCTTGCACATATTAGGCTCTCAGAAAATGTTTGTTAAATGGTATAGTCTCTACTGAAAGTCCCATGGACAGGAAGGAGGTCAAACCAATAGATCTGAAGGGAAATTAACCCTGAATACTCTTTGGAAGGACTGATGCTGAAGGTGAAGCTCCAGTATTTTGGTCATCTGATGCAAACAGCCAATTCATTGGAAAGGTCCCTGATGCTGGGAAAGATGGAGAACAGAAGAGCCCAGCACAGGCTGAGATGGCTGGATAGCATCACTCATGCAGTGGATATGAACTTGGGAAAACTTTGGGAGATAGTGAGGGTCGGAGGCCTGGGTGCTACAGTCCATGGGGTTGCAAAGAGTCAGAAACGACTGGTCAACTGAACAACAACATAGTCTCTACATTTCCTAGGCAATAATAGACAAAAAGCAACATTCAGCCCCTATCAACTGCACAATCATAAATTAAAGTTTGTATTTTAGTATTAAGGATATTATGCCAGAGCACTCAACTGATAAATATCGTTGAGCTTCCAGCACCTTCATGATTACCAGCTGCAATCTAAAGTTATTTTAGCTTTTCTGCACCTGGAAAGGTAACTAAAAGCCGGAGTAGACCGGCTTTGTAACTCGCAGCTGGGACTAAGTGACATACCAGCTGTCTCTTGTAAATTTACTGCGGAGTTAACAGCTCACAAACGTCTACGGAGACGAGAAGTCAAAATGCGTGTATCCCAGCGGGCGGGGAGCGAGCCTCTCCCAAGGCCCAGCCCACAAGCCCCCCGAGGCGTGGGCGAGCGCTGTGCACGCGGGAAGTTGTAGCTCCTCCTCTCTTGGAGTCAGGCCACCGTAGCTCGAGCGCCTCCTATGGCGCGCAGGCTCTGAAAGCTTGGCGCACACGGGCCGTGAGAAGCGTTTCCTAGCAACGGGGGAGCGGCAACGTCACGGCGGCGGGTACTCAGAGCTGCTGCCTGCCGTGGGGCGGCCTTGAGTACCTTCCAGCTACCTGCGGGCTGGAAGGCGCGCTGTGCGGAGCTCTGTGTCCGCGCGTCTTTGCCCGTCGGTTCCCACCTTATTTTACCGCTGGTCGCCGAGAGCAACCTCCTGCCGCGACCCCGGCTCCGAGGCACGGCCGGAGGCTAGAGGCGGCTCGCCAGGTTCCTATCTGGCCCTCGCCCCCAGCGCCCGCGGAGCCCACCGCCTGCGGCCTCAGCGGGACGATGCTGGAGTCTATTCGAGTGACAGGTGAGTGCTGGGAAGCATGGTGGTCCCCGGGCTGGCGGCAGCCGTCGGCGTCCTCCCGGCCGCTTGCGGCGAGTATCGGGTGGGTCCGCCCGGAGGCCGAGGTAACGGTCGGATTTGGGCTCCGGTGCCCAGCGCGATGCCCAGAACAGTGCGGAGCCCCCAGAAGGTGCGCAGGGAAGAGAAAACGGTACCGTTAGGTTTTGTCAGTTATCAGTAACCAGGTGCTGTGGATTGTAATGGGGTAAATTTTACTGGCTTACCGGCCCTACAATCTAAATATTGTTAAATTCTGTTTCAAAGCTTATTAAAAATGTAATTGGGCATTATAGTGCCCTGGAATCTAGTTTTCTAGAATGTTCAGAAAAATAAGAGCTAAGCAAATAAATGAGCACGTCTCTGTTTATGTCAGTATTTGTACTGGTTTGTATGTATGCTTTTATTCTTAAGTCAGAACGTTTTGAGCTGATATCAATAGGTCACTGGATAAATGTATTATACCAAGCACAAAAAATGGATGTTTAGACCCCAGGTCAGAAAGTTATTTGCTTTCTGTTATTAAAAAAAATTGTGGATACCTATTTTAAAATGATCTTACATAACATTAGAATAATTTCCTAGGCCATTTTCCCGTCATTTGATTCTGTTTAACATTACTGCAAGACAGAGTTCTTGATAGTCTAATATCATGACCAGAAACACCTAAGAACACCAGAGTAAAGGAAATTCTCTGAACTTAAAACTAACATCAGAATAAGGCCAGGTTTGTTTTTTTTTTTTAACTTTAAGGTATTGTAATACCTAGTAGACCATTTTCCTGCAAAATCTTTAATTGTGTAACCAAATCAAGTATTAATGAAAATACTTATGGTCTTAATTATACTATATTTCATGTTCCATGTTGTAAAATAGGGAACTGATTTTGTGCAGTCGTGACATTGCTGTGATTTGTCTCATCGTTGTTTATGTTGATAGGAAGCATCAACAATTACAAGATTTAAGATTTCAGAGGCATTAGTTTTTTTTTAAGTGATTTGATGTAGGCGCTGTTCTTTCATCTGAAATACAATGACAATGTTGGAAGTTACTTTAAAATGTTGTATCTTCTTACCTTGGAGCAGAGTCTCTCAACCTTGGCACTGTTAACATTGAATTAGTGGGTAATTCTTTGTTGTGGGGGGCTGTCCTGGGCATTGTACAGTCTTTAGCAGATCCCCAGCCTCTCCCACTAGATGCTAGTAATCTCCTCACCCCCAATGCCCCCTATCCCCCAACACACACACAGTTGTGACAACCAAAATTATCTCCAGACCTTATCAAATGTCTCCTGGAGGGCAAAATTACCACCACCCCCACTCCATTTGAGAACCACTGCCTTAGAGAAAAATCTAGTTAGATTTTGTAAAAGGGGGGTTATTACATAACACTTTAGAAATTTGAATCAAAATTATTTTCCCAAAGCATAAAAATAATGGGAGAGAAAATTATGATATTAGTTTTAGAAAGTGAGTATTCTGACCAGTCAGCTATACAATGTGGATCTCCTGTTTTTCAATATATACAGTTGGAAGATTGAGGAGAAATACTTTATAAAACAGTAGACCTACTTCTCTTGTCTGAACTCCCATTCTATCATTTAGTGGCAATAGACTTATCAGTCCAACTCTGCTTGTTGCTATCCCAGATAATTTGACAGTGGATTACTGTAGTTCAATAAAAATTAAAGTAATCATTTGAAACAATTCAAGCCCCAAATTAAAACAACTGGTCATTTTTCAAATTAGTTTTTCCATTTCTTTTGTAAGTTTCTTGACTAGTTAAAAGGAACCCCCATGTTCTAGAACCCCACTTATCAGAAAACCCCCCTTTCAATGGCCAGAAACTTTATGAAGAGAGTTTAGCCAAAAGTATACCCTCCTTTCCCCTCACTATCCCTCTCTATCCCCTCACTATTCATTGATATCTTAGAAGCCCATGTTCTTCTGATTAGCATTAAGATTGCTCTTGTTTGTGATGAGAGTACTGATGGAAAGTACTCTGTTCATTTCTTTTCAACTTTAAGAGAGCTATAAATGTAGAGCACTGAAGCATAGTTACTTGTTTCTGAAATTATTTCCTATATAATACCTCACTTTTGACGTATTAGTCATGATTTAATATCTAAATATGACATCCCAGTGAACTGCCAATTGGAGGAGTAAAATAAGATTTGATTCCAAATACTGGAGTATTTACAGTGTTCCATGTAGTGTTTCTATAGGAGCTAAATATAATATTGATACTGATAATTAACACCCACTTCTTCGTACAGGCCAGCATTGTTCTCAGCACTATATATATATTAACTTTTTTGATCCTCCCCCTAATACTGTGAGGTATGTAGTATTTTTATTCCATTTTCCAGATAAGGAAGCTGCAACATAAAGATGTCTAGTAGTTTGATCAAGGTCACACACAGCTGCTAATAAATAGCTAAGATTCAAATCAGAGAAACTCCCTTCCAAAGCCCATTTTCTCAACCACTAGGGAAGTCAAACACTTGTTAAAGATATGCTGAGTTAAGCCACAAAATTCAACATGAAAATCTCATTTAACATCAGTGCCATGTTAGCTGATCATTTACTCCAGGTGTTTTTAAGTTTTATCACAGGCAAGTCTGTAATAATTTTTGCCTGAAAAGATGACATTTTACCTGACTATAAAATTGTTTTTGAAATAGAAAAGATGACATCTAGCTCATTCAGTGAGTAACAAAATGCTGTCAGAAGCCATTTAAGATTATGTTCATTTGTGAATTCCTACTGCCTGTATTTTGTATGTGATGAGAAGTGATTAATCATTTGGAAATGAAGCCCCTTTGTAACAAACGTGAATGTTTAAAAATACTAGACAGAAGTCCTAAGGGCAGTGTTTAGCCATTTGGAATGAATACACTTAGGCATATAGCTCCTGTTTGTTCTACAGCAGTAGGCACCCGCCGTTAAAACTTATCTTCAACATTACTCATTGTTTCATTTTTTGATGCATCCAGCTATGATTTTTTCCCCCAACTTTCAGGCATTTAAATCCTGTGTCCTTTCTCTCCTCTCAAATATTCCCCTTCCTTGGTTATCTCTCAGCAGTGAGTGAGCAAAAACAAACATAGGTTTATACCATAATGGAACTTAAATTTTCAGTGATGGGGAAGGCATCATATAAGCAAATGTAAGACTGCAACGATGACAAGTGAGTCAAAAGAACATTCCAGGGAAGTTTTCCTGAACAAGTTTGAACTGAAGGATGAATTAATCTAACAGAGAGGAGAGCTCTTCATATATAGGGAACGGAATATGAAGTGTTGTGTCCAGAGAGAGGAGTGTGAGAGATTGACAAAATGAAGGGAGGCTGGAATGGACCGATTAAGGGGTGGCGGGTGTGTGGACATTGTGCACCCCGAGGCCAGAGAGGCAGAGCAGTGATCGTCAGAGACTTCATGTGCCGTGATTGGGAATTTTGTCTTCACCCTACGTGGAATACCTGGGGAAGTTAGTTTTCTTGCATGTTCACTGTTGTTTTAGACAGTTTAATGTATCTTCTTTTACCACAACCATCATTTCCTGGCATTATCGAATACTCTTCGTGCTTCTAAATGCGTATAGAACTCAGCAGTCTGGCCAAAAATCAATAGTATCATGTTATAAGAATACTTGCTACTAATAGAGTGACACTGAAATGCTCTTAACTGGGAATCTATGACATTTTTAAGAATCCTGAAATACAGTTGAGTTTCTCAGTTCCTAAATGATACTACCTTTTCATCTCTTTCTTCTTACAGTTGAGAAACTATATTGGATAATGTTGAATTCAGATTGTAATTAAAAGATTATCTATTATAATGCAGACAAATTGGGCAATAAATGTTTTCAAAGATACCGATTTTTAACATACCATGTAAAAAATTATAGTCTAACTTATATTCAGTAAAATTCACAAGTCTTAAAGGGGCAGCCTGATGAATCTGTACATATGTAACCACTGTCCAGAACAAAATACAGGGTATTTTTAGCCCCTAAAACTTCAGTTCAGTCGCTTAGTCGTGTCCGACTCTTTGCGACCCCATGAATTGCAGCATGGCAGGCCTCCCTGTTCATTACCATCTCTCGGAGTTCACTCAGACTCACGTCCATTGAGTCCGTGATGCCATCCAGCCATCTCATCCTCGATCATCCCCTTCTCTTTCTGCCCCCAATTCCTCCCAGCATCAGAGTCTTTTCCAATGAGTCAATTCTTCACATGAGGTGGCCAAAATACTGGTTTCAGCTTTAGCATCATTCCTTCCAATTCCTTTAGCCAGAGACCTTATAATTACTGTGAAAACTTCCGTAACACCTCCCAAATTATAACCCCTCCCTCAAAGGTAATCACTGTTCTGTCTTCTAATACCATTAATTAGTTTTGCCTGTTTTTGAACCACATTTAAATGAAATTATACAGTATAAACTCTCATGATCTGGCTGTTTGCTTAGTATTGTCTGAGAGTCATCTGTACTGTTGTAACCTAATTGGTTTTTTTTATTGCATATATTTTATTATACAAATATATCACAATTTATTCATCCTTTCTACTATTGACAAATACCATTTAAGTAATGATGAACAACCTGGTGAAATTAACGTGTTTATCTTGTTTGGGGATTATTTTGTTTTGCCTTCTGTTTGTAATTAAACAGCCTATTGTTGTGTGGTATAAAATTATCTCAGCTTCTCAGGTTTCATAAGTATTAGTGAAATATGTGAGATTGCCATTTTGTGGGTCAAAATTGGTTGAATGGTATTTTCCACCAGGCTGTGTTGCTGATGATCTGATCTTTCCTTTAGCCAGAGACCTTAAAATTACTGTGAAAACTCACCTATTCAGTTGTGAAACACTTTTAAGAGTTTAGTAAACAGTGTTCCCTTCCTCTCCTGTTTCTTTAGATGAGGAACAGGAGGCACCGATGGGTTTAGTGATTAGGCTACTATTACAGAGAGGTTATTGAAAGAGTTGGGAATGGAAGCCAGGGATCCTGGTATTCTTTCCCCCGTTCTAGATACAAATTCAGCTTTCATTGTGTTGGTAATTTCAGTATATATGTGACTATACTGACGACCAACTTTAATGTAATAATATTTTGCAATTTTCCCTCAATATGGGTAATCAGTCTGGGGTGAATGGCTTTTTTGATCAGCAGATTTTCATTTCCTCCAAGGCTATAGTGAAGCAGATTGCTAGTGGCTAAAATGTTACTTTAAATAGTGACTTAATATGAGAGTATGAGTTTTGCTACTTTTAGGAGAGGAAGTGAGTTACACTGTCCCTGAAAGAAGCCTGCTTATGCTTTAAGAAATCTCAATTTTTCGGTAAAAATTGAGTTAGGCGAATACGGTATCTTCATTGAAATCTTTTCGTTCTTAAGCCTGTTTTAAAAGTTATTTTTTCTTAAAGTAAGCAATAGTATTTAAAATTACAAAAACAGTCTTTTAGGTTCTCTACTGCTTAATACAACAAAATAAGATTTGTTTGAGCATTCCTTGGACAGCAAGATCAACCCAGTCAATCGTAAAGGAAATCAACCCTAAATATTCATTGGAAGGATTGATGCTGAAGCTCCAATACTTTGCCCATCTGATGCGAAGAACTGACTCACTGGAAAAAACCCTGATGCTAGGGAAAACTGAGGGCCGGAAGAAAAGGGGGCAATACAGGATGAGATGGTTAGATGGCATCATTGACTCAATGGACATGAGTTTGAGCAAACTCTAAGAGATAGTGAAGGATGAGGAAGCCTGGTGTGTTGCAGTCCGTGAGGTCACAAAGGGTTGGACACAACTGAGCAACTGAACAGTAACAACAAAATAAGATTAGTATGACTCTTGAGAAATTAATTTATATCTATCTTGTAAGAATTGTTTGAAGGCCCACCTGCCCTGCTTTTATGAACATCACAGGATATCAGCATTTGTCAGGATTCACATTTATTGAAACAGATATACCATTGGTACTCCTAGCCTACTTAATAGCAGGTGGAGCTCAAAAAGGACTAATGCTAAATTTCTCAGGTAGATAATTTGCAAGTGAACTGAAACTCTTGGGAGGGAGTGTTTTAGCAGATAGTTTAGAATTTAACTGTCTTGAAGTTTATAACTTGTTTGCAGTGGGACAAAATTATGAGTTTTGGTCACTGATGCTTTATGACAAAACAAACCTCTTTAAGTTTTAGGAACCAAATAAAACACTTTTACACTGAATATTCATTTTTTTAAAAACCTGTAATAAACCACCTAAATTAGGAATTCTTCAGAGCAATTTATTCACTGATTTTAATTTGAGGTTCCCCTCCTTTTTATTATGAAGAGCAAATGAAAAAAACCTGATTACCTCGCTTTACCTTCCTGGCTGTGCCTAGCACTTACCTGACTTTTCTAGGTTTATGACACCCTTGTTCTTATCTCAGTTCTCTTTTTTCCCTTGCAGTGTCCATTTCAGTCCTTCTTTGATTATCACCTCTTGTCTTCTAAATTTGCAGTGTCTTAGTAGGGAAACCGACACTGTTCATGGGCATTTGGACTGCAGCTTGTGTTCCTTGGCCCGTGTTTGCCCAGCTTACCCAGTTTTGACTATCAGTTGGCAACACTTAAGTATTAAACCTGTGAGGATCTGGGACCTACCAGCCATTGATGAAAGTTTTATTTGTTCTGTTTACTTGGAGCTTGTTTTTCATGTTGCTGAACAGCCCTTTTGTATAGTCAGCCTTAAGCATGTCCCTGTGCAATCTAGTTCCTACCTCTCAGCTTGTCCATGTAGTAGACAGTTTATTTAGCTCCTACTAGAGATGTGGGTTTGATCCCTGGATTGGGAAGATCCCCTGGAGGAGGTCATGGCAATCCACTGCAGTGTTCTTGCCTAGAGAATCCCATGGACAGAGGAGCCTGGAGGGCTACAGTCCATGGGGTCACAAAGAGTTGGACATCATTGAAGTGACTTCAGACACACACACAATTTATACTTTCATGTTATCTTTAGACAGTAGAATTCAGATTTCATATATTGGCCTGCTGCTGCTGCTAAGTCACTTCAGTCGTGTCCGGACTCTGTGCGACCCCATAGACGGCAGCCCACCAGGTTCCCCCGTCCCTGGGATTCTCCAGGCAAGAACACTGGAGTGGGTTGCCATTTCCTTCTCCAATGCATGAAAGGGAAGTCGCTTAGTCGTGTCCGACTCTTTGTGACCCCATGGACCACAGCCCACCAGGCTCCTCTGACCATGGGATTTTTCCAGGCAAGAGTAATGGAGTGGGGTGCCATCGCCTAGAAAATGTTAACTAGAAGGACTTCTGAGTACCTTATATATTTGGATTGTTTATTATCAACTTTTAATCTCATGCTGTTTCTTTACCTTAAATCCTATGGTTTCTGGTTTTAAAACTTAACATTTAGTGCATAGTTTCTCTACCTTAGCACTATTTTAGGATGAATGCTTTTGTTGAAGGAGGCTGTCATATGCCCTGAAGGGTGTTTAGCCTCATCCCTGGCCTCTAACTACAAGATGCTAGTAGCATCACTCCCAGGCTGTGATAGCCAAGTGTGCCCCAGACGGCACAGTTGCTCTCAGCTGAGAGCCACTGGTTCAAGGTCTTCCAGGTTATTTTTCCACTTCTGCAGTGATTTCCTCATAGATATATGGAATGGTTCTAGAACTACAAATATATGCTTATCCATAGTGGTTAGAGAGTGGCAGATTAAGGATCATGCCATTCATTTATTCAGTGTACATTTATTGAGTGTCTACCAACTCCAGTACTTTGGCCACCTCATGTGAAGAGCTGACTCATTGGAAAAGACTCTGATGCTGGGAGGGTTGGGGGCAGGAGGAGAAGGGGATGACAGAGGATGAGATGGCTGGATGGCATCACTGACCTGATGGACGTGAATCTTAGTGAACTCCGGGAGTTGGTGATGGACAGGGAGGTCTGGCGTGCTGTGGTTCATGGGGTCGCAAAGAGTGAGACACGACTGAGCAAGTGAACTGAACTAGATACCTTGCTAGATGTTAGAAAGATGAATAAAACATGGTCATGGTACCTATCTTGGTACATTAGTGATTCAGATTACTATGTCTTAATAGGGTGCCATGTCTTGTACAGAGGAAGAAAGGTGTAGTGCTGTGTGTGTAGCAGATTTAATACCAAATGTCTGTTGATAATTGAATGACTGTCCTTATAGAATGAGCATGGACTCTAATCAGACACATTCGGATCATAGTTTGTTCTTCACTACTTTGTCATATAACCTTGAGCAAATTATTTAACATTTCTGAAGGTTAAATGATAAAACATTACCATCTTTGGTGAAATCCCAAACTCACATAAATGTGTCAACAAATAGTGGCTGCTATTATTATTTATTCAGTTCAGTTGCTTAGTTATGTCCGACTCTTTGTGACCCTGTAGACTGCAGCATGCCAGGCTTCCCTGTCCATCACCAATTCCCAAAGTTTGCTCAAACTCACATCCATCAAGTCAGTGATGCCATCCAACCATCTCATCCTCTGTCATCCCCTTCTCCTCCCGCCTTCAATCTTTCCCAGCATCAGGGTCTTTTTCAATGAGTCACTTCTTCACATCAGGTGGCCAAAGTATTGGAACTTGAGCTTCAACATCAGTCCTTCCAATGAATATTCAGGACTGATTTCCTTTAGAATTGAATGGTTTGATCTCCTTGCATCCAAGGGACTCTCAAGAGTCTTCTCCAACACCACAGTTCAAAAGCATCAGTTCTTTAGTGCTCAGCTTTCTTTATGAGAGAAAAGCTTTCACATCCATACATGACTACTGGAAAAACCATAGCTTTGACTAGATGGACCTTTGTCAGAAAAGTAATGTTTGCTTTTTAATATGCTGTCTAAGTTGCTCATAGCTTTTCTCCCAAGGAGTAAGCGTCTTTTAAGCTCATGGCTGCAGTCACCACTTGCAGTGATTTTGGAGCCCAAGAAAATAAAGTCAGTCACTATTTCCATTGTTTCCCCATCTATTTGCCATGAAGTGATGGGACCAAATCCCATGATCTTAGTTTTTTGAATATTGAGTTTTAAGCCAGCTTTTTCACTCTCCTCTTTCACTTTCATCAAGAGACTCTTCAGTTCCATTTTGCTTTCTGCCATAAGGGTGGTGTCATCTGCATATCTGAGGTTATTGATATTTCTCCCAGCAGTCTTGATTCCAACTTGTGCTTCAGCCAGCCCGGCATTTCGCATGATGTTCTCTGCATAGAAGTTAAATAAGCAGGTGACAATGTACAGCCTTGACATACTCCTTTCCCAATTTGGAACCAGTCTGTTGCTCCATGTCTGGTTCTAACTGTTGCTTCCTGACCTGCATACAGATTTCTCAGGGGGCAGGTAAGGTGGTTTGGTATTCTCGTCTCTTTCAGAATTTTCCACAGTTTGTTGTGATCCACACAGTCATGTGATTTGGCATAGTCAGTAAAGTAGAAGTAGATGTTTTTCTGAAACTCTTGCTTTTTCTGTGATCCAGAGGATGTTGGCAGTTTGATCTCTGGTTCCTCTCCCTTTTCTAAATTATTTATTACTACTTATCATAGAAAGGATCCCTGAATGTCTAATCTTGAATGGATGAGTGACAGATCTATGTAGATAGTTTTTTTAAAATGGAATTAATGGATTATCTTTCTTAGCAAGGAAGGCAGCCATCCTAGTCAGCTAGCATTGAAATTGCATCCATAGTAGGAGCCAGAGGTTGAGGACTAGAGGTGTAAAGATCCATGAGACTTACAAGTAGCTGTTTGAGAGAATCATGTATCACATTTGCAGATAGGATTTAGAAAAGCTTTTATAGGCAGACGTGGTCTGATAGGAATTCAAATAAGAGAATTTAAGACAAACTGGAACACTTGGTCAGTTAATTGAATGTGAAAGCTCTTAAAGGGTTCAGCTAAATTCTCAAGTATTTCTCTTCACATTGCTCTTTTCCTTCTCTGAATTCTAGATTATTGTCTGTACCTTTTGTTTTTCATATTTAAGCTTATACTACCTCGTATTAGTACTCAAATCTTCATAGAACTGTCTTACCTTCAGAGCCATATTAGAGGCTAGGTGAAGACAAGAACGATGTAATTATACAAATATTTTTCAGATTCATGTACCTATTAGCAATACTCCTTTGTGGAATGAAAGAGTACACTCTGCTCTCCTCTTTCACCTTCATCAAGAGGCTCTTTAATTCCTCTTTGCTTTCTGCCATTTAGGGTGGTGTCATCTGCATATCTGAGGTTGTTAATATTTCTCCCTGCAATCTGTATTCCAGCTTGTGATTCATCCAGCCCACCATTTTGCATGATATACTCTGCATACAAGTCAAATAAGCAGGGTGACAGTACATAGCTTTATTGTACTCCTTTCTCATATTGGAACCAATTAGTTGTTCCATGTAAGATTCTAACTGTTGCTTCTTGACCCATGTATAGGTTTCTCAGGAAACAGGTAAGGTGGTCTGGTATTCCAATCTCTAAGAATTTTCCAGTTTGTTGTGATCTACACAGTCAAAGATTTTAGTGTAGTCAATGAAGATGTTTTTCTGGAATTCCCTTGTTTTCCATGATCATCAATTCCCTTGCTCCATGATCCAACAAATGTTGGCAATTTGATCTCTCGTTCCTCTGCCTCTTTGAATTTGAAACCCAGCATGTACATCTGGAAGCTTTTGGTATAAGTGCTGCTTAAAGCTTCTCTAGTGGCTCAGTCAGTAAAGAATCCTCCTGCAATGTGGGAGACCTGAGTTCGATCCCTGGGTTGGGAGGATCCCTGGAGAAGGGCATGGCAACCCATTCCAGTATTGCCTGGAGAATCCTCATGGACAGAGGTGGGCTACAGTCTATGGGGGTCACAGAGTCAGGTACGATTCAGTGACTAAGCACACAACACAAGCCTAGCTTGAAGGATTTTGAGCATAACCTTACTAGCATGTGAAATGAGTGCAATTGTATGGTAGTTTGAACATTCTTTGGCATTGCCCTTCTTTGGGATTGGAATAAAAACTGACCCCTTCCAGTCCTGTGGCCACTGCTGATTATTTTTAATTTGCTGACATATTGAGTACAACACTTTAACAGCATTGTCTTTTAGGGTTTTAAATAACTCAGCTGAAATTCCATCATCTTTGTTCGTCGTAATGCTTCCTAAAGCCCACTTGACTTCATACTCCAGGATGTCTGGCTCTAGGTGAGAGACCATAACATTGTGGTTATCTGGGTCATTAAAACCCTATAGTTCTTCTGTGTATTCTTGCCACCTCTTCTTAATCGCTTCTGATAGGGGCTTACTGTTTATGTTCTTTATCATGTCTATCCATGATTGAAATGTTCCCTTGATATCTCCAATTTTCTTGAGAATTCTAGTCTTTCCCATTCTATTGTTTTCCTCTATTTCTTTGCATTTTTCATTTAAGATGTCCTTCTTATCACTCCTTGCTATTCTCTGCAACTCTGCATTGAGTTGGATATATCTTTTCCTTTTTCCTTTGCCTTTCACGTCTCTTCTTTCCTCAGCCTTCTCAGACAATCACCTTGCCTTCGTTCATTACTTTGTCTTCAGGATGGTTTTGGTCACCACCTCCTGTACAATGTTATGAGCCTCTGTCCATACTTCTTCAGGCACTCTGTCAACCACATCTAATCCCTTGAATCTATTTGTCACATCCACTGCATAGTCATAAGGGATTTGATTAGGTCATACCTAAATGGTCTAGTGGGTTTCCCTACTTTCTTCAATATAAGTCTGAATTTTGCAATAAGGAGCTCATGATCTGAGCCACAGTCAGCTCCCGGTCTTGTTTTTGCTGACTGTGTAGAGCATCTCCATCTTTGGCTGCAAAGAATATAATCAATCTGATTTCAGTATTTCCCATTTGGTGATTTCCATGGGTAGAGTCATCTCTTGGGTTGTTGGAAAAGAGTATTTGCTATGACCAGTGTGTTCTCTTGACAAAACTCTGTTAGCCTTTGCCCTGCTTCATTTTGTACTCCCAAGTCCAATAACTTAACTGTTATTCCAGGTATCTTTTGACTTCCTACTTTTGCATTCCAGTCCCCTGTGGTGAAAATGATACCGTTTTTGGTGTTAACTCTATAAGGTCTTTATAGAAGTAGTCAACTTCAGCTTCTTCGGCATTAGTGGTTGGCGCATAGACTTGGATTACTGTGATGTTGAATGGTTTGCCTAGGAAATGAACTGAGATCATGCTGTCATTTTTGAGATTGCACCCAAGTACTCCATTTTGGACTCTTACGACTTTGAGGGCTAGTCCATTTCTTCTAAGGGATTCTTGCCCACAGTAGTAAATAGTCACCTGAAATTAAATTCTCCCATCATCCATTTTAGTTCACTGATTCCTAAGATGCCAGTGTTCAGTCTTGCCATCTCTTGCTTGATCACATCCAATTTACCTTAATTCATGGACCTAACATTTCATGTTCCTATGCAGTATTATTTATAGTATTGGACATTATTTTCACCACCAGACACAACCACAGCTGAGTATTGTTCCTGCTTTGGCCAGCCACTACATTCTTACTGGAGCTATTAGTAGTTGCCCTCAGCTCTTCCCTAGTAGCATATTGAACACCTTTCAACCTGGGGTGCTCATCTTTCAGTTTTTTATCTTTTTGCCTTCATACTGTCCATGAAGTTCTCCAGGCAAGAATACTGGAGCGGGTTGCCATTTTCTCCTCCAGTGGACCACATTTTGTCAGAACTCTTCACTATGACTTGTCTGTCTTGGGTGGCCCTGAATAGCATGGCTTATAGCGTCAATGAGCTGTGCAAGCCCTTTTGCCACAGCAAGGCTGTGATCCATGGAGGAGAAAGGCAAAACTGACCTCTCCTTGTACGATATATTGTACATAGTGGGCTTCCCTGGTGGTGCTAGTGATAAAGAATCCTCTGCCAATACAGGTTAGACGTAAGTGACACGGGTTCAATTCTTGGGTCAGGAAGGTCCCCTGAAGGAGGGCATGGCAACCCACTCCAGTATTCTTGCCTGGAAAATCTCATGGACAGAGGAGCCTGGCAGGCTGCAGTCTATGTGGTTGCACAGAATTGGATATGACTGAAGCGACTTACCTTGCATGCACATCCTATGTAGTAATTATGTTTTTAAAAGACTTCACAAGAAAATTTTTTATTTTCTTTAATGTTAACCTGTGTTGTATAGTTGCTAAGTCATGTCCATCTCTTTGTGACCCCATGGACTACAGCCTGCCAGGCTCCTCTATCCATGGGATTTCCCAGGCAAGAATACTGGAGTGGATTGCCATTTCCTTCAGGGGATCTTCCAGATGCAGGGATCGAACCCACGCCTCCTGCATTGCAGATGGATTCTTTAGTGCTGAGCCACCAGGGAAGTCCTACCTTAACCTATAGCCTAAAATTAAGAAAATAAACTAATTAATATTCAGTAATATTACTAAAACATGCTTGAATGTATACTTATCATTTATATAATTTAAAATGTTTTTGATATAGATAGGAGAGTGTTGTCCTCTTTTACTGTGGCTATCTTAATATATAGTGTCAGATTTCAAGATTCTGTTGGCTTTGAAAGTGTCTTGGATTTTACTTTGATATTGATAATACCATTAAAGTATATCCTGTCTATGAAATCTACATGCTTTAGTAGAATTGAGTATTCAGATTATTTGTATATATTATATCTGTAATAAACTTTGATCATCTAAATGGTTCGACGCTAAGGATTTTTACAGCTAATTTGGTGTATATACATTCTTATAGAAGTGACCATGTATAGCCTGACCAAATTTAATAATATATTATTTTAATATTTAAAATGTGTTTTCCAAAGATTGTTGCAAGATTATAAAAGTTTAAAGACCCTTCAGAATGCTTTTAATAAGCAATTTGCTTCATCTGGCATCTTTGTTATTTCTTTTGTTTTGATTTTATTAACACAGAAAAGCTTCACTGGCCTGAGCAAGAGCTTGCTAAGAAGTCCATTCTAAATGCAGAAGCGTCCTTGATCATTGACAGCAAAAGAAGCATTTCACATTTATCTCCTGGAATACTGAAAGACATTTTCACAACTGGAACCAGTAGTTACAATGTCCTACTACAAAGCAAAGAGGAGAAAAAGCATCATTCACAAAAACAGCCTTCCTCTACCTGCTCCAAAAGATGTAGAAAACCCAGCAAATCTCCTAGCTCTTCACGTAGTAAAGACCTTCGCAAATTGAAAGCCCCAGTGCCTGTGATGAGCAGTAGTACTTGGTACTGCCTGGAAAGGCAGCCTGCTGTGTTTGTCACCAGTTCAGTGTCAAGTCCTGTAAAGTTTACGCATGATATCTCTGTTACAGGAAACACCATAGTACTGCCACCGAAACCCAAAAATGAAAGAAAGGTGAAGCGACACCTTTTCTCCACACTCCCAAAGCGAAAGCCACAGCCTCTGTTGTCGAGAAGTTTTGAAAAAGGAGATGATTTTTCTGGAAAGAAATTTTGTATACTGACCGCTATAAAGCCCACCAACTTGGAGAGAGAAAAACTGAGGTTCTTCAAGTCTGACTACACCTACAATCCTCAGTTTGAGTATGCTAATCCCTCTCTGCCAAGCGTATTGGCCAAGCACAGCAATGCATCTGATCGATTTCTTAAGCAGGTAAAATGTTACTTTGGTCGTGTGATTTCACTTTATGTAGTGAAAACAATTATTTGCCATCTTATAGAAAGCCAAAAAAAAGTTCGAAAATACTCCAATTTTTATAGTTATCTCCCATCTAGGATACATAAATATGTATGTGACAAGAAAAAGCTTCAGATTCTGACTCTTAAGGTTTTATTTGGGATTTACAGACTTGTGGCCCTTTCATAAATCCACATACAAGTGTTGGTGTTTTCTTTTTGATTTTGAATGCATTAGATGGAGCATGCATATCTCTGGTTGTCCCTGTTGTATTACATTCACAGCTTGCTTAGGCCCCAAATGGCATCTTGGGGACTGAGGCTTGAAACTTGCCAAAGTACTTTTTAATGCTTTACTGAAATTTTTAACAATCATCAAATAACTATTTCAGTATTCACTTAAAGAAGAAAATAATGGAATTTTTTAAATTGCCTTCAGGGTTCACAAATCATGATGCAGATGATAAAAGCATCTCTTTCCAATTGCCCAATTTAGATATTTAGCACATAGTTTTTTTGTGTTAAGGTCTTATGAACTTCAAAATCTGCTTAAGTTTTTGAGGAGAAATGGCTGATATTTACCTTCAGGGCATAGAGCTAAGATCTTAAAAGCAGACTACATTTGGTTAAATTAACTTTGTATAGGGCGTTTATAATGCATTAGGTTCAACTTGGCTTCATCACTCCATGAAGCTGCATGATCCCATTTGTCTTTAGCAGATGCCCTCTCTTAGCATTTTGCTGCAGTGCAAGTTCTTTGGACTTGTGGCCAGCAAATTTTTTTATTGTTTGTTATAGATTATATGAAATCTGACCAGTCTTTTAAAGCTTTTTCTTTCTTTGTTTTAGTTGCTCAGGAAAGTGCACCACCACCCCTGCCTTTTTAATTGGAGTATAGTTGATTTACAGTATTTTTTCAGGTGTATAGAAAAGTATATCTGTTATACATGAATATACTTTCTTTTAGACTCTCTTCCCATATAGGTTATTATAGAATATTGAGCAGAGATCCCTGTGCTATACAGTAGGTCTTTATTAGTTATCTGTTTTATATACAGTAGTGTGTATTACATTCCCTTAAAATTGACAGTAATATAAAAATGCTATTTGTGTTTTTCCCCCTTAATGCTAAAAGAGATGGCTGAGATTTCTTAATCAGTATTCTTTAATTTGGAGTCTTCCTGCAAGTCCTACCAGTTGGTAAATGGATTTCCCACTATTGGGTTAAAATGAATGCTCTTGCATGTCCTTGGATGGGAGTTAGGAAGCATCAGCAGCTCCAAAGATTGAGAACTGACAGTGCTTGGTTTCTGGCCTTACAATCTTTATTTTAGCCCAATTCCAACATCTTTTGGGTCATTTGAGACTTCTAAATAGGACCAGCAATCCTAGCTGGCTGGTATTAAATACTTCAGATGCCACCATTTGGAAGAATGATCACAACAAAAGCCAAATGTACCTCAAACCACATTAATAAAGGAGATTCATCAGAACAGGGCCCCCATAAAATATGCTTAAGCTCCTACTTAGCATCTGAATGAATTCTGACATGATACATCCTTCCCCTTCCCAGCTATGAAGTTAAAGCAGCAGCTTCAGGTCTAGTTTCAGGACTTAGAATTGTGCTCCTCAGAGGGGTCAGGGTGGCCAACTAGCCCAGTGGTCTCTGGCCTCCACCCTTGAGGCCTTGCCAACCTCTAGCTGGTAGTCTTGTAAGTTTCATGATCTGGATCTTTCCAAGGCAGGCAATCTGTATTGTTGTGGGACAGTGACTGTGGTCCTCTTTAGTGCACAGATTGGCAGAGCAATGGTAAATTCAGGCCAGATAAGTCGACCATAGTGGAACCAACGTAGTGCCCAGGTTCTATTCATTCCTAATTGGTTGTGCTGTCAATGTCAAGGAGTTCCAGGACTCAGTTTTTTTCTAGTCTAGGCAGTAGTTTCCTCAGGAGGTACTCGGGCCCTTTAGGTGGTTCAGAGGATCTAGCATGGGCTGCAGGACTTAAAAAGAACTCCACATGGAGCCTGCTGAACGCTGCTTAGCCTCTTGCTGGCAGCCATTGTGAGTCTCAGCTCCTCAACCCTTGGGGGTCAGAAGCTGAGAATGTCTGTTTTCTGAGGTTGTGGACCTTTGCAGGAAAGAGAAAGGGATCTGGGATGAGAAAATGCTGAAAGCTGTGCAGGGTCAGGTGTCTCCTCATCAGTGAGTCGGAAGTAAAGCCTTAGTGGCACATTTGAGCAGTGACCTGGCAGCCAGTACATTCTACCTTACTTCTTTGTGGCTGACCGTCCTGGAAAACCTAGGTATCAAATCCATAACGGCTTCACACCCAGCACGTTGTTGAACAAGATGATGGGAATCCTTTGCAGTATTTCCAGCAGTCAAATGAAAATTATATGTTTATATGATAAAGCCAATGGGTAGCTTAAGTCACTGATTTTCCACTCTAACTGGAATCATATCTCATTGTAGATCATGGCTAGTATCCTGTTAACTGGAAGCCCTGATTGGTCAAGTGATAGTTAATAACATAGGCAAAATAAGTTAACTTTTGTTTGGTTTATAAATTAAAGTTTGAATTATGTTCTTGTTAGTAAAGCTGGAGCAGTGGGGATCATAAGTGATTGGAAAATGAGGACGGAAGGAGGCTTGGGGTGTTGGGTAAAGACCCTGGGCTGAGGCTACCCCACTGGCTGTCAAGGAAGAAATGGTAAAGATATGTAAGAGGAGTTAAGAGAATAGGCCTGAGACTATCATCGTTAGAAAGCCTTTGTTGCAAGATTAATTGGAGCCTAGTGTCTGGGAACTTGACTGTTGAACAGTTTCCTATACTGAACTAAACTTCCCCTAAGTGGTAAGAGGAGCTTGCCATGCCTCATTGTACAATAACATACTGTTATTGAATACCTCTTTTCCTTTTGGGAGCCTGGAATTTTAGAGTTTCTAGGCATAGGGGTGCTTATGTGACTAGCCTATGATTAAAAAATCTTGGGCATTGAATGTGTAATCAGTTTCATTAGCAGACCAGACTTTACATGTTCTTTACAACTCAATTGCTGGAGAAGTTAATTGCATCCTGTGACTTCATTGTGAAAGGATTCTTTTGAGGCTACTTCTGGTTTTCTGCAGACTTTACAGGATATAAGAAATGAGGAATAGTGGGCTCAGGTTAAATTTTTTTTTTTTTTAGGGCATTTACATTCAGATTTTAGAAAAAAGAATACAAAACTCAATACTAAAAAAAAAAATCTCAGTATTGCTCAAGTAAAACATCTCTGTGGGCTATAGTCGTTGTCAGTTTGAAACTCCTGGTGAGTTATAAGGTCTGGCTTCTTACAGCTTTGTAAAGGACCATTGTATGGCACAGTTTCAGGGGATGCTATTTACAAACTGAGCTTGGGCCCACCTGTGAAAGAGTGATTATTAGTTGCTGATTCTTTGAAGCTTTAAGATGAGTGTTTACCTTCTGCTGTTTCGGCACCCATCCCCATCTTCCAGCTACAGCTGCGGTCTCAACTCCATAATATATCGTCATTTAGTGCCTTGGAAAGAGTAGCAAGGTTGAACCTGGGTGCCTAGACTGTAAACTGAGTGAATTGAAAGAAGCAAGTACAGAGTGCCCCCAAAGGCTGTCATAGCATTGTAGATGACTGACTTCTCTCCGCATGCCCCTTTGACTCTGCCAGGGAAAAAGCAGAAACATCCAGTACAGCTCCCACATGCATGTGTGCTAAGTTACTTCAGTTGTGTCTGACTCTTCGTGGCCCTAAGGACTGTAGCTCGCCAGGCTCCTCTGTCCATGGGATTCTGCAGCTCCCCCAATATATACCTTTTCTCTGTTGACCACTGTCCTCATTGCATTTCTTCTGTTTCCTTTCTATTTCATGTGAAGTATACACAACTGAGAATTGACAAGAGGGTTAAAATAAAATTTAAGTTATTTTCAACTGAAACAAAATAATTGAACTTTCAAAACGTCTTCAGTGAGGTAGTATATCCATTGTTTTTCTAAGGCATTACATTTTTCAAAATAATTGTTATTTGCAAATACAGTTGGTTTTTGATTATCCATATTAATGGAAGGAAACATTGGTATGGATTGGCTAAAATGGCAAGATTATTCCCTGCTCCCTCCTTCTCGAATAGTTCTCATCGAGGCAGTCATCTTAGCTTTCCTGCTGTGATGCTGCTACACTAGCCCTAGTAAGTGGAAAACACAGCAACAGAAAAAGCCACAAACAGTTGTTATTTGCAAATACAATCAGTTTTTGTCTATCCATGTTAATGGAAGTGGAGGTTATAGAAGGGAGTGATGTTTAACATCCACCATCTAAGTGAAAATAATCCACTGAAGTGATTTATAACCAAAAAAACTTTTTGAAACCTTCAATTTGGTTCCAGACATCTTATCTTGTAACCACTGGAGGAGAAGATGCAGTTAGGAAAGTTGGGTGGGGGATTAAGTATTGAAGAATGTTAGTGTGAATGAAGAACAGGTGGTAAGGGCTTGTAATTACTAGAAGAAATGTGTAGATATATTTGTAAAAAAATGATGTAAAAAACTACAGTAAAATGTCTTTTTTCATCTTTCCATCTTAGCATATCAGAGCACTCCATAAATGTTAATCTTTTCAGTATTTTGAAACATAACCCTCTTAGCCAATAGTGAAATGGATCTTATAGCTATTTGTAAGAATCACTGTCTTAAGTAAGAGGTTTATTAGACATATAAATGTAATTAAGAAATTGAAGAATTGCCTTCTTTAAAAAAGTATTCTTTGACTTATGATTGAGTTTTAGTACTCTTGCTCTTCCTAGAAGAGAGATAGACCCGATCTCTGAAGTACACTGTGGTGCAGAATGTTTCAGTTTTAAATTTTTGCACCCATACTATATACTCATGTAAACATTGCAGTCTCTGCTTCATTTTCCTCATATATATATTGAGGGGAATGGACTCAGTGATCCTTGAGAGCCCTTTCTAGGACCACACACCTAAGTTCCAGCCCACAAAATTCTATGGCCAATCACTTAAAGATTCCATTTCATGTCCTTATGTATTCAGTTGTGTCATGCATTTTGTTAAAATGTTTAACTATCTTTACACATCATGTGTTAATCACAGAAAAGCTCAGTTTCTGTCTGCTGTGTTAACTGAAGATTCTTTTACTTCAGATATCAGTGCTTTATTAACTCAACCAATAATTGGCAAATATTTTGGTTTGCTAAAATTAACTTTACAAGTAAGTGAGATTTGTTTCTCTAAGTGCAAAACCTAGTGGAAAAAACCATTTCAATGCAGTTCTTCTTTCTACAATGTGTGTTCAACTTGACAACTCTAAAGAATGCTTTTTAAACTAAGGTTACTGAGAAGATAGCCTAACAGCAGAAATGGGAAGAGAATAACCAAGGAAATCAGGGTGTGAGCAAATCTATATTTTATATTAAATTCATGTGAATTTTTCATTAAACCTCACAACGTATCTTTAGGAAAATGTAAATTCCTTACTGACTCTCTGGCAACCATGTTTACATGAGTATGTAGTATGGGGGCAAAAATTTTAAATATGAGAACCTGAAACTTAGTAGGAAGGTATTACACTTAACATTATTGGATTGTAAAATTAGCTCTTGTCACAAGAATTCCAGCAGCATCTTGAGGGGAAAGCACAGACAAGGCACCTTCTGGAAAGGAGAGTAGTCATCAGGAAAGGAACTGTATACCTCAGAGCAGACAGGGGTTCCAACAGCTTGGAGACTGAGTACAAAGTCATAGTGTTACCAAGTGCAGGCATATTAGTAGTAATAAAACATTAAGAGTGACATAAATGTGAATTCTTATAAAAAGTTATGTCCACGAGTGAAACAGTACCAGTTGAGAAAGAAAGCTGCAAGAAACAGTTGATTCTCTAAAGGCATTTGATGTCTCTCAAAAAGACCACTTCATCATAACCATATTATTTAAGAGTTAGGATATTACGTGGTATTAATATATTCTACATCTGCCTAACTGAAAAAAAAAAAGCTGTTCTGCTTATGTAATTAGAGTATCCTAAATATAGTTCTTGAAGTAAATGAAAGTTAATGGTCCATGCTATCAAAGGTAGCTTGATAGAGTTATCATAAAATCTCAGAGGTATTTAGAGAAAAGAATTCTGACTAACTTTTTTCCTGCATTGAAATAACTTAATGCTTACCATTCTGTGGAATAGCATTGCATTTTCATTTATAGAGTTCAGATATTCAAAGTAAGTATCTCGATGGACCAACTTCATTATGAAGTGAAGTGAAAGTTGCTCAGTCGTGTCTGACTCTTTGCGACCCACCCCATGGACTATACAGTCCATGGAATTCTCTAGGCCAGAATACTGGAGTGGGTAGCCTATCCATTCTCCAGTGGACTTCCCAACCCAGGAATAGAACTGGGGTCTCCTGCATTGCAGGAGGATCCTTTACCAACTGAGCTATCAAGGAAGCCCAACTTCATTATGCTAGGAAATGCTGATTTTTTTTTTTTTCTTCCTGGTTAGCAGACTTTATACAGCTAGGGTCGCACATGTAGGATATAAGTAGGGATCATAAATGATTGCAGGGAGTTGTCTGGGCACTATAGGCAACTGGAAACCAGATAGCAGTTGGGCTACAGTTTGGGTCTAGTGTATCATATCCTCAGAAATTGTAAGAGAAGACAGATAACTTGAATTTTATACAAAGTCTTCCAATTTGTAAATGTTGACAACTAATTTAAAGAAAAAAAAGTTGTTCAAACCAATGAAAACCTATCTGTGGGCCACAGTCATCCCTTGGGTTGCCAGTTTGCCACCTCTGATTGACCAGATCTATTACACATAAGCTCTGTTTTGAGGCCAGTGATAGCATAACAAAAAGATTTTTAAAATGTGATCCTCAGAAAATGTCTTGCTTTTGGAGTTTATAGTGAAAATGGAATAGGTAATTTATTGTTAGATTAAAATGCATGCATAATACATAAAATGACATTGTGTTCTAAAACAAGACAAATGTTCATTTTCCTTTTTTGGTAGAAATAACACCATTGGAAATCAAATACCTTCACTGATAATAATATGTCTTGATATAAAATTTCTTTGAGGCCATGTTTTAATTGTACTAGTATTAAGGTATTTTGTGTTGGTAGACCTCAAGTTGTCCAGACTATAAAGGGGGAGGGAAAAGCAAGCCTTCTTTAAACTATACTTCTCCTTAGATGACCCAGATTTTTGTTGAGCAAATCACAAGCCTTTTTCCAGATTCATTAAAGTTAAAAGATTATTTTGAGTTTAGTACCTTTCATAGTAGTTTTGTTGGAGACATAAGGTCATTTCTTAACCTAATATCAAGGAAGATTTTCTTACAGAGATGGAAACTCCCCAATCAGATTGTGTGTCCTTGGAAGAAGGTATGACCTTGATGACTCATTGAAACAACACTTCATTGATGTGCCTTTGAAAACTTGCCTAACCTGCAATCTCAGGTTCTTAACAAATTCTTTTCTCCAAAACAGCTTAAATATCTACTTCTTCCTTGTAGGTAGTGAAAGAAGAGTTGGCAGTACTAATTTGTACTGTTCACAAATATCTTCTCTTGGTAGCATTTACCCTCTCACTCTCCCACTTAACATTGTATACATCCAAACTACCCCTAACCCTGAAGACAGAAGGGGCAGAAGGGGATTGAGGGGAAGGCTGTAGGTGATGGTTTTCTTTGTCATCTATGTTCTTTCACTTGTCCTTTCATTTAAGGCAGACTCAGTGTCTCGGATCTATTTCCTGGGTTTTGCATATGTAGAATATAATTTATCGAAACATTTTTCTTTTTATTATAATCCGGTCACAGTTTAACAATCTGTCTTACAGAAAACTGACTTATTGGCAACTGCAGTTTCTCCTGCTCTCCACACTACGGTCAGTGTCTAAGGTATAAATCTGATTGTGTCACTTGCCTTCCTGCAAAACCTCAGAGCTCTTCGTAATCAGGATAAAGTCCAGAATTTTTACCGTGGCCTGCAGGTCTTTCATGCTTCCTGATCTAGCTCAGGCTTAGGTTTCCAAAGTCAACTCTGTACTCCCACAGCATCTTGTGCAGATTATCTGTCACGAAATGTATCACTCTGTTATCATCCTTAAGTTTCTTTTTTTGCCTTTACCACGAGACTAACCTCTTTTATAAAAGTGTATTTTATTTATTTCAACTGTTCCCAGAATCTCACAGAGATTTAAAATCTCAAAATCAAAATCTCATTTAGATTGAAAAGCTCATTTAGATTTCCAGTCTCATTTAGTTGCTGGCACTAAATAAATGAGTTTCCTGGTGCCTGTCTAGCCTAAAAGCTCTGTTTTTTGCTTTGTGTATGCTTTTGACAATATTATCCCCCTTTACCTGGAATATCATCTGTTTCCTCTAGGGCCCCACTTTAGTTTACCTTTCTGTGTTTTCACAAAATTTTATTCATACATCCAACAGAGTATTATTAAACTATGTCAATTTCAGTGTAATCTGTCAGTCTAATGGTCAGGCTTGGAATTAGGTTCTAAAAGATTCTAAAATATAGACATAAAAGCAGGGATTGGCAGAAAGAAAGTAGCCATAAAGATGAATGAATGAAAGATCTTATTAATGGTATGCAAGAAATTCAATGAAATACTCTACAAACAGTAGATCCAAATTTGTGACTCAGGGTCAAGTTCATTGGGCACGTATGTTTCTTTGGGGGGACAGCACACTGTTTCTAAAAACATTGGTATATAAGGATGCTCTTCTATTTCCTCTGTGGTTTAGTCTCTAAGCATGTCCTATTCTTATGGGACCTCATTGATTGTAGCCTGCCAGGCCCCTCTGTCCGTGGAATTTGCCAGGCAAGAATACTGGAGTGGGTTGCCATTTCTTCCTCCAGGAAATCTTCTAGACCCAGGGACCAAACCCACGTCAGCAGACAGGTTCTTGACCACTTAGGCACCTGGGAAGCCCACAGTCATTTGGGAAGTAGATGAGAAAACAATTTCTCTTTCTCTCCCTCTCTTTCACTCTCTGTGTCTATCTCTCTTTTCATCCTCACACCAACCCTGTTAGGTAAGGAGGGCAAAGATTTTCATCTCCATTTTGCTATTGAAGAAACTAAACCTGAAAGGTGAAATGACAGACCTAAGATCATGCAGTCAGTGAAAGGCAGGGCACCAACATAGAGCCAGATCTTTTGACTTCTCGTCTTCCCACAGTGTCATCAAGGCTTATATTGCAATAGTGTCCCTGTTGCATATAGCTTTTCACTGAGTGACAGCTGCATTTGAAAAGGGAAATGGGTTTTTAGCACATGACTGTTGAAGTGGCTTTTGCCTGATGGTGAGATTTCCAAATTGCTAAACAGCAACAGAATCAGTAAGTAAACCAAAAGTAGATCATTCAACAGTGCTGAGATTTTTCAGAAAGTTTGCTATATCATACGAGATAGTTCTGTAAGTTTTCTACAGAGATTTTTCATTTTCTGAATTAGTGGTTTAAATATTATACTGTGCTGTTTGATTACTGTTTGTTTTTTAAATGACGGCTTTATGAAGATATAATTCACATGCCATGTAGTTAATCCATCTAAAGTGTACAGTTAAGTGATTGTCAATATGCTTAGGATTATGTAATCATTATCACTATCAAATTTGAGAATATTTTATCACCTGAAAAAGGAAGCCCTGTACTGATTAAAAGTGACTCACCATTTCTTGCCAACACTCCCACCCCCACCCAGCCTTAGACAACCATCAGTCTATTTTTCTTTTTATGGATTTAACTGTTCCAGACATTTCAGATAAATGGAGTCATATAATACACGGTTCATTGTGACTGGCTTCATTTACTTAGCATGTTTTCAAGATTAATCCATATCATAGCATGTTTCAGTACTTTTTATTATTGGATAATATATATTACATTGTATCAGTCCATTCATCAGTTGATATTTAGATTGTTTCCACCTTTTGGCTGTTATGAACAACGCTGCGATGAACATTTGTGTCCAGATTTTTGTGTAAGCATGATCTTGGTCATCCTGGGTATATACCTAGTATTAATGGTAGATCATATGGTAGTTGGTCATATGGTAGGAGATCAGAGATCATATATAATGGGTCATATGGGAACTCTGTGTCTAACCTTTTAAGGAAAACTTTTCCAAAATGACTGCATCATTTTACATTCCCAGCAACAGTATATGAGTTTCACTTTCTCCACATCATTGTCAACTCTTTTCTTCTTTTTTGGTCAACTCGTTTTTGTTGTTGTAGCTATTCTAGTGCGTGTGAAGTGATATATCATTGTAGTTTTAATTTGTATTTCTCTGATGACTAATGGTGTTGAGCATCTTTTCTTGAGCTTATTGGTCATTTGTATATCTTTTTTGGAGAACTGTGTTTGGATCTTTTGCCCACTTTTTAAATTGGATTATTTGTATTTTTATTATTGAGTTACAGGAATTCTTAATATATTTTAGATATGTCATTTTCAGATATGAAATTTGTAAACTTTTCTCCCATTCTGTGAGTTGTCTTTCTGCTTTCTTGATGGTGACCTTTGAAGCATAAAAGCTTTTAATTTGGATGAAGTCCAAGTTACCTGTTTTGTTAGTTGATGTTTTGGTGTCATATCTAAGAAACTACTGCCTAATACAAGGTCATGAAATGTGTGCCTATGCTTTCTTCTAAGAGTTTTGTGTGTAGCTCTAACATTTATGTATTTGATACATTTTGGGTTAATTTTTGTATATGATATGTGGTAGGGGTCCGATTTTATTCTTTTATTTATATCCAGTTATCCCAGCACCATTTCTCAAAACTCCTGGTCCTCCTCTCTCTCTCCCTTCTTCCCCCTTGGCAAGCCCAAGTCTGTTTTCTCTGAGTCTGTTTCTCTTTTATAGATAGGTTCATTTGTTCTACATTTTAGATTCCACATATAAGTGATATCCTATGTAATATGGGGCTTTCCACATGGCTCAGTGCTAAAGAACCTGCGACTGCCTGCAATGCAGGAGACGTGGGTTCGGTCTCTGGGTCAGGAAGATCCCCTGGAGAAGGAAATGGCAACCCACTCCAGTATTCTTGCCTGAGAGATCCCATGGACAGAGGAGCCTGGCAGGCTATAGTCCATGGGGCCACAGAGAGTCAGACATAACTTAGTGACTAAACCAGTACCACCACATGCTATTTGTCTTTCTCTTTCTGACTCACTTCACTTAGTATGATGTACATATGTACCACACCATCTTTGTCCATTCATCTGTTGATGGACATTTAAGTTGTTTCCATATTTTGGCTATTATGAACCATGCTGCTATGAACATAGGGGTGCATGTATCTTTTTGTATTATAGTTTTGCCCAGTTATATTCCCAGCAGTGGGATTGCTGGATCATGTGGTAATTCTCTTTTTAGTTTTCTGAGGAACCTCCATACTTCTTTCCTTGGACTGAACCAACTTACATTCCCACCAACAGCATAGGAGTATTCCCTTTTATTCACACTCTCTCCAACATTTGTTATTTGTAGACTTTTAAATGATGACCATTCTGACCAGTGTGAGGTGGTACCTCATTGTAGTTTTGATTTGCTTTTCTCTTAATTAGTGGTGTTGAGCATCTTTTTATGTGCCTGCTGGCCATCTGTATGTCTTCTTTGGGGAAATGTCTATTAAGGTCATCTGCCCATTTTTCAATTGGGTTTGTTATTGTTGAGTTGTATGAGATATTATTTATACATCTTAAGATTACAACCTCGTCTGTTGGCATCACTTGCAAATTTTTCTTCCATAAGTTATCTTTTCATTTTTAAAAAAATGGTTTTCTTTACTGTGCAAAAGCTTGTGAGTTTGATCATGTCCCATTTGTTTATTTTTGCTTTTGTTTCAATTTCCTTGGGAGACTAACCTAAGAAAATGTTGGTATGATTTATGTCAGAGAATGTTTTGCCTAGTTTTTGTGTGGAGTCCTTAGGGTTTTCTATTTATGGTATCATATCATCTGCATATAGTGACAGTTTTGTCTTTTCTTTTCGAATTTGGATAGCTTTTCCTTCGTTTTCTTGTCCGATTGCTGCTAGGACCTCAAACACTGTGCTGGAGAGAAGTGGTGAGAGTGGGAATCCTTGACTTGCTCCAGATTCTAGTGGGCTGCTAGCTTTTCACTGTTGAGGATTATATCATCTGTGGGTTTGTCATAAATGACTTTTATTATGTTGAGATATGTTCCCTCTGTTCCTGCTTTGGTAAGAGTTTTTATCATGAATGGATGTTGAATTTTGTTAAGTGCTTTTTCTACATCTATTGAGATACATGTGGTTTTTGACTTTTGTTAATGTGGTGTAATGTGGTTGATTTTGTGTATGCTGAACTGTCCTTGTGAATCGGGGGTGAATCCCACTTGGTCATGGTGTGTGATCTTTTTTTATGTGTTGTTGGGATTTGGTTTCCTAATATTTTGTTGAGAAGTTTTGCATCTATATTCAGTGAAGACACTGGCTTGTAATTTTCTTTTTTGGTGGTGTCTTTGTCTGGTCTTGGTTCAGGGTGATGGTGGCCTCATAGAATGGCTTTGGGAATGTTCCTCCACTTAAGTCTTTTGGGAGAGTTTGAGAAGAACTGGTATTAATTAGTTCTTCTTTGTATGATTGGTGGACTTCACCTGTGAAGTCATCTGGTCCTGGACTTTGATTTGTAGGAAGCTTTTTTTTAATAATTACAGATTCCATTTCACTTCTAGTGATCCATCTCTTCAAATTATCTTTTTCTTGATTCAGTTTTGGCAGGCTGTATGTTTCTAGAAAGTTGTCCATGTCTTCTAGGTTATCAAATTTGTTGCTGTGTAATTGTTCATGGTATTCTTTTATGGTTTTTTGTATTTCTGTAGTATCACTCAAGATTTCTCCTTTTTCATTTATTTGTTTGGGTACTCTCTCATTTCTTCTGGCTAGAGGTTAATTTTGTTTACCCTTTTAAAGAACCAGCTCTTGTTGATTTTTTTCTACTGTTTTTAGTATCTATTTCCTCCCTAATCTTTTTTTTTTTAATTTTATTTATTTTGTCTGTGCCGGGTCTTCATTGCCACTCAGGCTTTTCTCTGGTTATGTCAGGTGGGGCCTACACTGTGCATGAGCTTCTCATTGTGGTGGCTTCTTTTGTTGCAGAGCACAGGCTCTGCAGAGTGTGGGCTCAGGAGTTGAGGCATGTGGACTCAGTAGTTGCAGTTCCCAGGTTCTGGAGCACAGGTTCAATAGTTGTGCTGCACGGGCTTAGCTCCAAGGTGTGTGGGATCTTCTCAGACTAGGAATTGAACTCGAATCTCCTACATTGGCAGGAAGACTCTTCACCACTGAGCCACTAGGGAGTGTGAAAAAGTGAAAGTGTTAGTTGCTCAGTCATGTCAAGTTGCCTTGGTTTTCCAGTGCAAGGGCTATCTGAATGATAATGATTTTCTAGGAAGGAAGGGTTATCATTATTATCATTGTTGTTCAGTTCAGTTGCTCAGTCGTGTCCGACTCTTTGCGACCCCATGAATTGCAGCACACCAGGCCTCCCTGTTCATCACCATCTCCTGGAGTTCACTCAGACTCATGTCCATCGAGTCCATGATGCCATCCAGCCATCTCATCCTCTGTCGTCCCCTTCTCCTGCTCCTNTGCTGAAGCCTGGCTTGGAGAATTTTGAGCATTACTTTACTAGCATGTGAGATGAGTGCAATTGTGCAGTCATTTGAGCATTCTTTGGCATTGCCTTTCTTTGGAATTGGAATGAAAACTGACCTTTTCCAGTCCTGTGGCCACTGCTGAGTTTTCCAAATTTGCTGGCATATTGAGTGCAGCACTTTCACAGCATCATCTTTCAGGATTTGAAATAGCTCAACTGGAATTCCATCACCTCCATTAGCTTTATTCGTAGTGATGTTTCCTAAGGCCCACTTGACTTTGCATTCCAGGATGTCTGGCTCTAGGTTAGTGATCACACCACACCATCGTGATTTTCTGGGTCGTGAAGATCTTTTTTATACAGTTCTTCTGCGTATTCTTGCCACCTCTTCTTAATATCTTCTACTTTTGATAAATTTTCAATTAAATCTCTGTTCCCTATTATGAATATAAATGAATACTTACTGTGTGAATTCTTAGTAGCCTTCTATTAAGTACCATTTGTTGGTGATAACTAGGATCACCTGTATTTAAGTTTTTCTAAATTCTTTAGACTGTTTTATATCTGCTATAATAGTAACCAGATAACAACATCTTCCTACTGAGTAAGCATATGCTAGAAAAGCTAATTTTCCTAAATTAAGTAGATACTTTTAAAAACTTATAAGCACAAGTTATAATAAAAAATTTCTTTAGCCTTTTTTAGGTCTAAATTTAAGTCCAATATAGAAGAACCACTTCTGTCTCTTATGGAATTAAGGCAAAATTTCTCACATTCTTCTAATTCTGGTATAATGATGACTAGTGACCTTTAGACCAGTGTATACAAATACCTTAGCTAATCTGCTAAAATGGGCTTTTAATTATATGCTAATTTGTTCTTTTAATTATCCTGGTTGTCAGATAGTATAAATTAGTCTCTGGGTTATTTGCTGTGTTCCCATTCTCTGAGACTCTTCTAGCTTTCTACTGTGTTCCTGAATCACCTGGGGAATGTTGTTAAAATGCAGATTGTGATTCAGTGTGCATGCATCTTGGAGGCAGGCAAAATTCTGAAGTTGAAACCAGTTTCCAGGACAATTCCAATGCTTCTGGCTTTTGGACAAAGGTTTTCCCAGGTGACACAGTGGTAAAGAATTCTGCCTGCTAGTACAGGAGAAGTGGGTTCAATCCCTGGGTCTGGAAGATCCCCTGGAGTAGGGAATGGCAAGCCACTCTAGTATTCTTGCCTAGACAGTTCCAGGGACAGATGAGTTGGGCAGGCCTCAGTCCATGGGTTGCAGAGAGTCTGACACGACTGAGAACGCGTGCTGTAATCTGAAGTGCACGGCTTTCATAATAACTCTGGGGACAGAGGCCAGGCACTCCTGTTGAGGCCATTTCTTGTGACGATAACTTGATGATTCATGCCTAGTTTATTAGTAATATGTGTTTTCCAGTGGGGGATATATATATTTACTTATAACTTGTAGTGCCTGGACTTCACTGTAGTCTTTGTGTTGAGCCTGTCATCTACAGTGGTGATATTTATAAAGAATGATGACATACTGGTGGTGATTACATTGCTGATGTAATAATCGACATGCATTGACTACTTGTATCTGCCACTGTGCTTTACAGAGGTTTGTAGTTTTTCTCAACAGAAGCATGAAGTAGACATTATTGTAGTTATCCTCATTTACTAACAAGAAGGCTTAGTAATAAGTAACTTGCTCAGAGTCACACAGCCAGAAGGTGGCAGAGCCAGGATATCAGCTCAGGTAGTGTGACTCTAGAGGCTGTACTTTTCATCTCTTTCCTAGTCTGATGACAGCTAGAAATTTTAGACTTAATATAACAGGTGTCTGAATTTTCCAGCTTCTGTCACCATTCATACAAGATATATATGTGAATTTTCTAGATGTTTTTTCCAGAAGATCTTTCAATAGCATTTTCCATTCTTATGTTTACCTGTTTGGTGGCTTTCCCATAGATGCTGATCATCTGTGATTTTTTACCAGTTTTCTTCCTTTTCTTAGTCTTTCTGTATATTTCTGTTTAGAGAAAAACATCTCAACATTCATACTGTTTTCATGTGAAAATTTATGAAGAATGAGAAGTAGATAGTACCCTGCCCTGAATGATAGATAAAAAGTATTTTTAGACTGTGTTTTCTGCTAAAGGAGAACTTCAAGTTCTGTAGGATCATCACAGACGATTGATTCTTTTGTGTGTTCTTAAAAATTGGAAATATTTTTTCCTTTATCCAAGTGGTAATTATATGCTAGTGATTAGATGGGAGACATACCTTCTGAGTTCTGCAAAACCACCAGATGGTCTTAGAGAAGCCAAGAGAAACTAAGAACTCAGCCTGTTAGATATTGACAGGCGTGCAGTGCTTGAGCCCCTTTATCCCATGCTAAGAAGTATGTACATAAGTGTTTTGTAAAAACTTGTGAAAATGAGTGAAAACTCTTTAGGATTAGAAAAATGTGCTTAGCTACAATTTAATTCGTAAATCATCAGTAAACACAGAACAGGTCATGACAAGCATATAGCTCATTACTCACACCAGAGTAATTGGAGACGTTTACTTTATCTCTGTTTCTTTTACAGTCCATCAATATTATGGAACTGACTTTACAAAAGTATGGAAGTTATGAAAAATTTGAACAGGCCACCGGTGGTAGCTTGCTATCTAAAACTCGAATCTGGAGTCATGTTAGGAAGTACATGATGAAAGAAGGCTGCATGGGTGAGGTATGAAATCATGAGTGAACATGATGAATTGATAAACCTTGTAACTCTCAGTGAGTGCTACCTGGTTTTTCTTTTTGTTTCCTGTGGGTTTTGTTTTCCCAACATTATTTTACTCATTAAACAAGTCATCCAGATTTCTAATTAAATATAAGTTTAAGTTTTTGTTGCATTGAATTGTTGTGTTCAGTTTATTTTTCCTCTTATTACCATTTTTGTGTAGCTTGTGGGAGTATATGAATTGCTTTAGGAAAATTATTAAGGAAGAGACTTGCCACAGTGGCTTTTCTTATTAATGGCCAGTTCCTAGTGTTCAGTGTCAAGCGTTGACCTAGCAGCGACTAGGACTCTGGCTCCTGCACTTCCTTTGCATCATTTCATCCCAGGCACTATATTTGAGAGCAGAGCAGAGCACGTGGACAGTTTCTGTGTCCTCCGTGTAGCTATCTACTTTTCTTTCAATCTAGTAAAGGTTCTTGAGTTCCCAAAAGCTCAAAATTCCAAGGGTCAAAGTGATTGATTCTGCATTTCAGCTTCTTGGTTTCTTGGTAGAAACAAAAGAAAAAGGTGTTAATTTATGAGTCTATTGTCTGTGAAAACTTTCTCCCCCTGCCTTCTATGTTTCATCTTTGTGTGTGTGTGTGTGTTTTAACTTTTGCTTCTTAGATTGTAGTTCATCTCACTGAGGACCTGCTTTCCCGAGCTTCCATGACAGTAGTAAATGGATGTCCGACATTGACCATCAATGTTTCCACTGCACGAGAGCACTGGCTGGAAGGGATGCTGAGGCATGAAATAGGTAGGCGACCACCCTTCTCCACTTGCTCAGTTGTAATAACAAATTACCTCAAGCACCTGTTTTTTTATGTTTTTTTTTTTCTTAGTAATATTTGCCAAAAAGTGATGAAATTGTTAGGTGTCACTTGAACTTAAAGTGAAGATATTAGTGTCTCATTTCAAATTAAATTTTTTAGGGTACTGTGTAAATGGGGAGTCATTTAACTTCTCTGGATTTCAGTTCGGGCTTCCCTGGTGTCTCAGACAGCAGAACATCTGCCAGTTCACCCACCTTCAACTGAGGGAATGGAATTAAGTGACCTCTGAGATTCTTTTCAAATATCAAGTCTGTAATTCTCTTAAAAAGAAAATAAATTGCCTTAAAAGTTATACCTCTTCTAATGAGAAATACAATCCTTCTGAAGGCAGTGTCCTCGGTCAAACCCAAAGGCGTTAGGGTCAGGCCATTTTCTGCTTTGTTTTGATTTGTTAGGTATACATCAATTTGGTTTTAGAACTGTTGGTAGAATCTTTTCTTGGAGAAGAACTACAATGAGAACGCATTTCTTGCTTTTCATGTGCCTTATTTTCTCCACAGGCACACATTATTTTCGCGGGATTAACAACCTTCAGCAGCCATGGAACAGTTGGACTGGCCGTAAAAAACTTGAACTAAAGCCAAACAACCCCACAGAGGAAGGACTGGCAAGTATTCACAGTGTCCTGTTTAGAAAAGACCCCTTTTTATGGAGGGCTGCCCTCCTCTACTACACTGTTTATCGCGCCAGCCAGATGTCTTTTTGTGAACTATTCAGAGATCTTGGAAAGTTTGTCAAGGACCCCAATACGAGATGGGATTATTGTGTACGAGCCAAGAGGGGATGGACTGATACCTCTCAACCAGGTGAGAGTGCCTTAACTGTAGATTTTGTGATTTACTGGGTAATTTGTCTATTGATTTTGGTCACATCCTGCTCTTCCCATCATTGAATCCACTCACCTTTGAAAAATTAAACTTTTGTTACTTGAGGTCAGTGCTGATTTTCCCAAACCACATTTTGTTAGCAGTATTTTGCTCATCTCTTTAAGAAAAATTTCAAACCTACAGAAATTGGGAAATGATGATGGAATGAACACTTACAGTACTCTGGATTCACTAGTTGTTAACGTTTTTCCATTTCTGCTTTCTCTCTGACTTGAAAAATAGTATTATTGAGATACATAGTTCATCAATTTTAAATATACAGTTCAGTGGTGTTTATAATGTTCATAGAGTTGTGTAGACAATACCATTGTCTAATTACAGAACATTTCATCACCCCCCCAAAGAAACTTATCCCATTAGCGAGCATTCCCTACTCTCTTTCCCCATTGTTCCCAGCAGTAAATAACCGTTAATCTACTTTTATTAGTTTTGCCTGTTTGGGATGTTTGATGCACGTGGAATCACATGTGATCCTTTATGGCTGGTTTCTTTCACTTAGTGTATTTTTAAAGTTTGTTCATACTGTAGCATGTATCGGTATACCAGTCCTTTTATTGCTGAATAATGTCCCAGTGCATGCATGCTGCTGCTGCTGCTGCTAAGTCGCTTCAGTCGTGTCCGACTCTGTGCGACCCCATAGATGGCAGCCCACCAGGCTCCCCCATCCCTGGGATTCTCTAGGTAAGAATACTGGAGTGGGTTGCCATTTCCTTCTCCAGTGCATGAAAGTGAAAAGTGAAAGTGAAGTCGCTCAGTCGTGTCTGATTCTTTGCGACCCCATGGACTGCAGCCTACCAGGCTCCTCCGTCCATGGGATTTTCCAGGCAAGAGTACTGGAGTGGGGTGCCATTGCCTTCTATGATGCATTTTATTTATTCTTTCACCAGTTAATGGGCATTTTTGTTGTTTGCACTTCTTGGCTATTATGAATAATGCTATTATGAGTATTTGTGTACAAGCTTATATTGCTAATTCTCCTGAGTGTATACTTAGGGGTGGAATTTGGGGCTTATAGGTAACTCTGTGCCAGACCTTTTGAGGAACTGCCAGTGTTTCCAAAGTGCTGCACCGTTTTACAATCCCACCACAGTGTATGAGGGTTTCTAGTATACCATATCCTCCAAAACACCTACTATCTTCATGTTTTAATTACTATTATAGCCATACTAGTGGGTATAAAGTGGTTAACTCGTGGTTTGTCTGCTGGCTAATGTTATTCAGTATCTTTTCATGTGATTATCAGCTATTTGTGTATTTTCTTTGGAGAACTGTTTAGATAATTTGCCCATTTTTAATTGGTTTGTCTTTATTATTGAGGTAAGAGGGTTTTTTTTTTTGTATAGTATAGATACAAATCTCTTACCAAATAATGAAATATTTTCTCCTGTAGTATGTCTTTTCACTTTCTTGATGCTATTCTGACTTTGTTTTTAAAGTTTTTTTTTTTTAATGTGGGCCATTTTTTAAGTCTTTATTGAATTTGTTACAATATTGCATCTGTTTTTTTAATGTTTTGGGAATTTTGGCAAGAGACACACGAAGGGTCTTAGCTACCTGCCCAAGGATTGGGCCCACACTCCTTTCACTGAAAGATGAAGTCTTAACCACTGGACAAAAAGGGAAGTCCCCTCTTTGTGACTTTTTAAAAAAATTATGTATTCATTGGTTTGTTTGGCTACACTGAGTCATTCCTGTGGGTTTTCTCTAGTTGCAGCGAGTGAGGGCTGCTCTCTCATTGTGGTGTGTGGGCTTCTCGTGGTGGTGGCCTCTCGTGGTGGCACACAGGCTCCAGGAGCTGTGGCTCGTGGCCATAGCTGCTCCATGGCCTGTGGGGTCTTCCTTGGACCAAGGAGCGACTCCGTGTTCTCTGCATTGGCAGGCAAATTCTTAACCACTGGGCCACCAGAGAAGTCCTCTCTGTAAATTTTTAAAAGCAAATTGTACACTTGACATTTCATTCCTTAACTTAAGCATGCATCTCCTAAGACTAAAAACATTCTCTTCTACTTAAAACAGTATCATTATCACACTTAAAGTGAGTTTTAATTCAGCAGTATCAGCTCTTCCATATACCGTATTCAAATATACCATATTCCCAGCTCCTCCAAAAATGTCTTTTACAGGGGTTGGAAAAAAATCACTGTTCATGCATTACTTCTGGCAGCAATGTCTCTTTAACCACTTTTAACAGGGAGACATCTTGGACATTTGTTTTTTGTTTCTTGTCATGCTAATGTTTTTGTTTTTTTCTAATTTATTTTTTAAGATTTATTTTGTATTGGAGTGTACAGAGGAGCCTGGTGGGCTACAGTCCACTGGGGTCACAAGGAGTTGGAGACGACTGAACAGCCGAGCACACATACACACTCACTCACTCACTCACTCACTCACTTGACTGACAGTGCTGCGTTAGCTGAACGCGTGCAGTGAGGTTGCTCAGTTACACAGATATATCTATTCTTTTCCAAGCGCATCACCCGTTTAGGTTACTACAGAACTTTACCACAGGTCCCTTTTCTATACAGCAGGTCCTTTCTGNCACACACTCACTCACTCACTCACTCACTCACTTGACTGACAGTGCTGCGTTAGCTGAACGCGTGCAGTGAGGTTGCTCAGTTACACAGATATATCTATTCTTTTCCAAGCGCATCACCCGTTTAGGTTACTACAGAACTTTACCACAGGTCCCTTTTCTATACAGCAGGTCCTTTCTGGTTCTCTGTTTCAAATATAGCAATGTGGACATGTTAATCCCACACAGCCAGTTTATCCTCGCCCCTTACCGTTCTCCTTTGGTTACCATAAGTTTGTATTCTAAGTCTGTGATTCAGTTTCTGTTTTGCAAACAGATGCAAACTTGATTTGTATCATTTTTTTGATGCACTATATAAGTGATATCAGATCTTTGTCTTTCTCTGTCTTCACTAAGGATAATCTCCTGATCTATGTTGCTGCAAATGGCTTCTTTTTAATGGCTGGGTGATATATACCACTGTATACCATTGCTTTATTGATATATACCATGATATATACCATTGCTTTACTCATTCCTCTGTCAGTAGCCATACTGGTTTCCTCCATTATTATAAATAGCACTGCAGTGAACACTGGGGTACACGTATCCTTTACCCATAGTTTCCCCAGATATATGCCCCGGAGTGACATTGCTCAATCATCTGGTAGCTCTAGTTTTAATTTTTTTGAGGCATTTCCATAATGTCCTCCATAATTTACTTTTTGCTGTACCAGTTTACTTTTCTCAACATCCTCTTCAGTATTTATTGTTTATAGATTTTTTTTAGTTCAGTTCAACTCTTTTATTTTTTATATACAGGAGATGGTTCTAGATTCCATGTCTAGTAGATTTTTGATCATGACCATTTGCACTGGTGTGAGGTGATATCTGATTATAGTTTTGATTTGCATTTCTCTGATAATTGGCAATGTTGAGAATCTCTCCATGTGCCTTGTGGCCATCTGTGTGTGTTCTTTGGGGAAATGTCTGTTAAGGTCTTCTGCCCATTATTAGATTGTGTTGTTTGTTTTGTTTGATATTGAACTGTGTGAACTCTTTGTATATTTTCAAGATTAATCTTTGCAAATATTTTCTCCTGTTTGGATTGTCTTTTGTTCATGGTTTCCTCAGCTGTGCAAAAGCCTTTGAGAATAAGTAGATCTTATTTGTTTCTTTCAATTTTCATTTTAATTTGAAATAGATTTAACAGTGTTCTATTACTTCAGGTGCACAGTAAAGTGATTCAGTTATACATGCACATGTATCTCTTCTTTCTCAAATTCTTCTCCCATTTAAGTTTTCAGAGAATATTGAGCAAAGTTCACAGTGCTATACAGCAGGTCCTTCTTGGCTATCTGTTTTCAACATCATAATGTATTGTAAGTCTCTAACTCCCAATTTGTCCCTGCCCTCCATCTTTCCCGTTTGGTAATAACCCTAAGTTTGTTTTCTAAGCTTGTGAGCCTGTTTTTGTTTTGTAAATGATTTCATTTGTATCATTTTTTTAGAGTCTGCATGTTAGCAATTTCAGGTGATATTCGTCTTTCCCTACTGGACTGACTTCACTTAGAATGAGAATCTCCAGGTCCATTCCTATTGCTGCCAATGGCATTATTTCATTCTTTCCTATGGCTACTATTCCATTTGGCATGTGTAACAGATCTCTACCCCTTATTCTATTGATGGAAAAATAGGCTGCTTCCATGTCAGTTACTGTAAACAGTGCTGAAAACACATTGGGGTGCCTGTATCTTCTGCACCGTGGGTTTGGGCAGGTGTGCCTGGGAGTGGGATGGCTGGAGCATGTGGTATCTCTATTTTTAGTTCTTACGGAACCTGCACAGTGTTCTCTATACTGGCTGTACCAGTTTACATGCCCAGCAACAGTTAGGATTCAGTTTTTTCCATACCCACTCCAGCTTTTATTGTTCATAGATGTTTTGATGATAGCCGTTGTGACTGGTGAGAGATGGCCTCTCATTGTAGTTTTGATTTGCATTCCTCTGGTAATCAGTGCTGTTGCACATCTCCGCGTGCCTCTTAGTTCTGCATGTGTTCTCTGGAGAAGTGTCTGTTTAGGCCTTCCGCCTGTTATTTGACTGCATTCTCTGCTTTTATTGATACTGAGCTGCATGAACTCTTTGTATATTTTAGTGATTAATCTCTTTTTGGTTGATCCTTTACAAATCTTTTCTCCCATTGTGAGGGTGATCTTTCCTTTTGGTTTGGTTTCTTCAGGAGTGCAGAAATTTTCATTTTATTTAGGTCCTATTTGTTTCTTTTTTCATTTGAAGTATAGTTGATAAACAATGTTGTTAGTTCCAGATATGAAGCAAAATGGTTCCTTTATACATATGCATGTATCCATAGTTTCTCAAGTTTTTTTCTTCCCAGATTATTAGAGAATATTGGCACAATCTCTGTGCTATACAGGAGGTCCGTCTTGGTTGTCTGTTTTCAATAATGTAGGTTATGTATGTCAATCCCAAACTCCTAATTTATCCTGGCCCTCCACCTTTACAATTCAGTAACCATATGTGGGTTTTCTAAGTCTGTGCATCTCTTTCTGCTTCATGAATTATGTCGTCTCTATCAGTCTTACTTAGATTCTGCATGTAAGCAACTTCAGATGATAGTTCTCTTTCTCTGTTTGACTTCACTTAGTATGACAATCTTCACGTCCATTCAAGTTGGTGCCAATGGTATTATTTCATCCTTTTCAATGCCTGAATAAGATTCCTGTGGAAATATGTACAACACCTTCCTTATCCCTTCTTCTGTCAACGGATATTTAGGTTACTTCTATGTAGTGCATGGGATCATAAGAGATGGACTCGACTTAGGGACTAAACAATGGAAACTTAACGTTTGTCATTGTAAAGAGCACTACAATCAACACTTGGCTACCATTATCCTTTTAGACCAGGGTTTCTGCCAGATGTATGCCAAGAGTGAGACTGATAGATCACTCAGTTCAGTTCAGTCGCTCAGTTGTGTCCAACTCTTTGCGACCCTGTGAATCGTAGCACGCCAGGCCTCCCTGTCCATCACCAACTCCCAGAGCCTACCCAAACACATGTCCATCGAGTCAGTGATGCCATCCAGCCATCTCATCCTCAGTCGTCCCCTTCTCCTCCTTCCCCCAATCCCTCCCAGCATCAGGGTCTTTTCCAGTGAGTCAACTCTTCTCATGAGGTGGCCAAAGTATTGGAGTTTCAGCTTCAGCATCAGTCCTTCCAATGAACACCCAGGACTGATCTCCTTTATTCAAGTAACCTCCATTTGTTTCTGCAGAGTGGCTGCTTCAGGATTCCCTTGCTTTTAGCAGGGTAGGAGGGTTACTTTTTCTCAGTGTCCTTCTCCAGCTTTTATTCTTAGAAGACTTTATGGTGGTGGCCATTCTGAGTACTGCCAGGGGATATATCTAGTTGTCCTTTTGATCTACAGTTCTCCAATAGCAACCCAAATAGAGCATATTATCNCCCAGGACTGATCTCCTTTAGAATGGACTGGTTGGATCTCGTTGCAGTCCAAGGGACTCTCAAGAGTCTTTTCCAACACCACAGCAATCATCAAATAGGAAAACAGAGACTAATTACTTCAAAACTGACACAAGAATGAGGTTGATAAATTAAAGCTTTTACCTCTAGTACTTGCCTGTTCCAACTTGGTAGCATTCATGCAATAGCAGAAAGAAAGAAAAAAAAAACTTCATAAACATTTGGCATTAGTCATAATCAAGGGGATTTTAGTACAAATTAGTACATGTACTGACTCGTATATATAATAAGAAAAGACACTCTTTCTTGTGTTTCTTTCTTCAAGAATGGACACCTAGCTCTTCAACAGAGTAGGCACTGGTGAGCTAAGCTACGTCACCTGAGATTCCCTGCTCAGGTGTTCACCTCTCCTGGTTTTAGGAAAAAGAAGGCATCTGGAAAGCATCTGGAGGATTTGGCGCTCTAGGGGCACCACCTGAACTGTGTTTAAATAAGCAACAACACTCACACACTGACTCTCTAATGACTAAAATCAGTCTACTTGAAAGCATCCTATTTAAAGCTGAAAAAAATCTTGGCTTTGAAAAAGAGTACTTTCAAAAAACAAAAGAAAACTGGGTTTGGGGTTGGAAGAATACAAAACAGATCCCTAAAAAGAGCACAGGCCTTGTCCACTTACCTGCATATGCGTCCCCACAGAAGTAAGTATACAGTACCCCCAACTCAGCCCACTCCTCAGAATCTCTTCTGGGACTAACCCCAAGGATCTCATGGATGGTGCACTGCCTAACTGCCTGCACTCCAGGCCTTCTCCAGAAAGTGAGAGTGGATTCATCCTATCGGATGGAAAGTGAAAGTGAAAGTGAAGTCACTCAGTCGTGTCCGACTCTTTGCGACCCTGTGGACTGTAGCCCGCCAGGCTCCTCTGTCCATGGNGATGAAGTCTTAACCACTGGACAAAAAGGGAAGTCCCCTCTTTTGACTTTTTTAAAAAATTATGTATTCATTGGTTTGTTTGGCTACACTGAGTCATTCCTGTGGGTTTTCTCTAGTTGCAGCGAGTGAGGGCTGCTCTCTCATTGTGGTGTGTGGGCTTCTCGTGGTGGTGGCCTCTCGTGGTGGCACACAGGCTCCAGGAGCTGTGGCTCGTGGCCATAGCTGCTCCATGGCCTGTGGGGTCTTCCTTGGACCAAGGAGCGACTCCGTGTTCTCTGCATTGGCAGGCAAATTCTTAACCACTGGGCCACCAGAGAAGTCCTCTCTGTAAATTTTTAAAAGCAAATTGTACACTTGACATTTCATTCCTTAACTTAAGCATGCATCTCCTAAGACTAAAAACATTCTCTTCTACTTAAAACAGTATCATTATCACACTTAAAGTGAGTTTTAATTCAGCAGTATCAGCTCTTCCATATACCGTATTCAAATATACCATATTCCCAGCTCCTCCAAAAATGTCTTTTACAGGGGTTGGAAAAAAATCACTGTTCATGCATTACTTCTGGCAGCAATGTCTCTTTAACCACTTTTAACAGGGAGACATCTTGGACATTTGTTTTTTGTTTCTTGTCATGCTAATGTTTTTGTTTTTTTCTAATTTATTTTTTAAGATTTATTTTGTATTGGAGTGTACAGAGGAGCCTGGTGGGCTACAGTCCACTGGGGTCACAAGGAGTTGGAGACGACTGAACAGCCGAGCACACACACACACTCACTCACTCACTCACTCACTCACTTGACTGACAGTGCTGCGTTAGCTGAACGCGTGCAGTGAGGTTGCTCAGTTACACAGATATATCTATTCTTTTCCAAGCGCATCACCCGTTTAGGTTACTACAGAACTTTACCACAGGTCCCTTTTCTATACAGCAGGTCCTTTCTGGTTCTCTGTTTCAAATATAGCAATGTGGACATGTTAATCCCACACAGCCAGTTTATCCTCGCCCCTTACCGTTCTCCTTTGGTTACCATAAGTTTGTATTCTAAGTCTGTGATTCAGTTTCTGTTTTGCAAACAGATGCAAACTTGATTTGTATCATTTTTTTGATGCACTATATAAGTGATATCAGATCTTTGTCTTTCTCTGTCTTCACTAAGGATAATCTCCTGATCTATGTTGCTGCAAATGGCTTCTTTTTAATGGCTGGGTGATATATACCACTGTATACCATTGCTTTATTGATATATACCATGATATATACCATTGCTTTACTCATTCCTCTGTCAGTAGCCATACTGGTTTCCTCCATTATTATAAATAGCACTGCAGTGAACACTGGGGTACACGTATCCTTTACCCATAGTTTCCCCAGATATATGCCCCGGAGTGACATTGCTCAATCATCTGGTAGCTCTAGTTTTAATTTTTTTGAGGCATTTCCATAATGTCCTCCATAATTTACTTTTTGCTGTACCAGTTTACTTTTCTCAACATCCTCTTCAGTATTTATTGTTTATAGATTTTTTTTAGTTCAGTTCAACTCTTTTATTTTTTATATACAGGAGATGGTTCTAGATTCCATGTCTAGTAGATTTTTGATCATGACCATTTGCACTGGTGTGAGGTGATATCTGATTATAGTTTTGATTTGCATTTCTCTGATAATTGGCAATGTTGAGAATCTCTCCATGTGCCTTGTGGCCATCTGTGTGTGTTCTTTGGGGAAATGTCTGTTAAGGTCTTCTGCCCATTATTAGATTGTGTTGTTTGTTTTGTTTGATATTGAACTGTGTGAACTCTTTGTATATTTTCAAGATTAATCTTTGCAAATATTTTCTCCTGTTTGGATTGTCTTTTGTTCATGGTTTCCTCAGCTGTGCAAAAGCCTTTGAGAATAAGTAGATCTTATTTGTTTCTTTCAATTTTCATTTTAATTTGAAATAGATTTAACAGTGTTCTATTACTTCAGGTGCACAGTAAAGTGATTCAGTTATACATGCACATGTATCTCTTCTTTCTCAAATTCTTCTCCCATTTAAGTTTTCAGAGAATATTGAGCAAAGTTCACAGTGCTATACAGCAGGTCCTTCTTGGCTATCTGTTTTCAACATCATAATGTATTGTAAGTCTCTAACTCCCAATTTGTCCCTGCCCTCCATCTTTCCCGTTTGGTAATAACCCTAAGTTTGTTTTCTAAGCTTGTGAGCCTGTTTTTGTTTTGTAAATGATTTCATTTGTATCATTTTTTTAGAGTCTGCATGTTAGCAATTTCAGGTGATATTCGTCTTTCCCTACTGGACTGACTTCACTTAGAATGAGAATCTCCAGGTCCATTCCTATTGCTGCCAATGGCATTATTTCATTCTTTCCTATGGCTACTATTCCATTTGGCATGTGTAACAGATCTCTACCCCTTATTCTATTGATGGAAAAATAGGCTGCTTCCATGTCAGTTACTGTAAACAGTGCTGAAAACACATTGGGGTGCCTGTATCTTCTGCACCGTGGGTTTGGGCAGGTGTGCCTGGGAGTGGGATGGCTGGAGCATGTGGTATCTCTATTTTTAGTTCTTACGGAACCTGCACAGTGTTCTCTATACTGGCTGTACCAGTTTACATGCCCAGCAACAGTTAGGATTCAGTTTTTTCCATACCCACTCCAGCTTTTATTGTTCATAGATGTTTTGATGATAGCCGTTGTGACTGGTGAGAGATGGCCTCTCATTGTAGTTTTGATTTGCATTCCTCTGGTAATCAGTGCTGTTGCACATCTCCGCGTGCCTCTTAGTTCTGCATGTGTTCTCTGGAGAAGTGTCTGTTTAGGCCTTCCGCCTGTTATTTGACTGCATTCTCTGCTTTTATTGATACTGAGCTGCATGAACTCTTTGTATATTTTAGTGATTAATCTCTTTTTGGTTGATCCTTTACAAATCTTTTCTCCCATTGTGAGGGTGATCTTTCCTTTTGGTTTGGTTTCTTCAGGAGTGCAGAAATTTTCATTTTATTTAGGTCCTATTTGTTTCTTTTTTCATTTGAAGTATAGTTGATAAACAATGTTGTTAGTTCCAGATATGAAGCAAAATGGTTCCTTTATACATATGCATGTATCCATAGTTTCTCAAGTTTTTTTCTTCCCAGATTATTAGAGAATATTGGCACAATCTCTGTGCTATACATGAGGTCCGTCTTGGTTATCTGTTTTCAATAATGTAGGTTATGTATGTCAATCCCAAACTCCTAATTTATCCTGGCCCTCCACCTTTACAATTCAGTAACCATATGTGGGTTTTCTAAGTCTGTGCATCTCTTTCTGCTTCATGAATTATGTCGTCTCTATCAGTCTTACTTAGATTCTGCATGTAAGCAACTTCAGATGATAGTTCTCTTTCTCTGTTTGACTTCACTTAGTATGACAATCTTCACGTCCATTCAAGTTGGTGCCAATGGTATTATTTCATCCTTTTCAATGCCTGAATAAGATTCCTGTGGAAATATGTACAACACCTTCCTTATCCCTTCTTCTGTCAACGGATATTTAGGTTACTTCTATGTAGTGCATGGGATCATAAGAGATGGACTCGACTTAGGGACTAAACAATGGAAACTTAACGTTTGTCATTGTAAAGAGCACTACAATCAACACTTGGCTACCATTATCCTTTTAGACCAGGGTTTCTGCCAGATGTATGCCAAGAGTGAGACTGATAGATCACTCAGTTCAGTTCAGTCGCTCAGTTGTGTCCAACTCTTTGCGACCCTGTGAATCGTAGCACGCCAGGCCTCCCTGTCCATCACCAACTCCCAGAGCCTACCCAAACACATGTCCATCGAGTCAGTGATGCCATCCAGCCATCTCATCCTCAGTCGTCCCCTTCTCCTCCTTCCCCCAATCCCTCCCAGCATCAGGGTCTTTTCCAGTGAGTCAACTCTTCTCATGAGGTGGCCAAAGTATTGGAGTTTCAGCTTCAGCATCAGTCCTTCCAATGAACACCCAGGACTGATCTCCTTTATTCAAGTAACCTCCATTTGTTTCTGCAGAGTGGCTGCTTCAGGATTCCCTTGCTTTTAGCAGGGTAGGAGGGTTACTTTTTCTCAGTGTCCTTCTCCAGCTTTTATTCTTAGAAGACTTTATGGTGGTGGCCATTCTGAGTACTGCCAGGGGATATATCTAGTTGTCCTTTTGATCTACAGTTCTCCAATAGCAACCCAAATAGAGCATATTATCGTATGCCAATTTTGTGTTTAAAACTGTGAGATGAACATATACCTCTTGAAACTGGCTACGTAAGTGTGCTTTCTTATAAATTACATTTCTCAGCTACCCCAGCACATTTGTTTAGGGCAGGTCTCTTTCACCACCTCCCAGTCTTTCTGACTATGATGTGCCCTTTTGTGCCTGTTTTAAAGATGTAGTTATAAGAAACAGCCACATGGCGGCAGGCTTTATTGATGCCCCAGTCTGACTCAAGAAACTAGAGCCTTCTGAAACTTATTTTTCCTGGGTCATAAATGAGAATAGAGATACTCTGGAGAAGGGCATTGTAACCCGCTCCAGTATGCTTGCCTGGAGAATTGCAAGGACAGAGGAGCCTCGTGGGCTAGAGTCCATAAGGTCGCAAGGACTCGGACGCTACTGAGGCCACATAGAACCCAACCAGGTGAGAATGCAGCGTGTCACAACACACAGCCCAGGCTTTCTGTGCCCTACTTCTCCTTCAGCCGTAGCGCATCCACACTGCTCCAGGAGCCCCGTGCAGGATGCTGTGACGCATGCCTGGGGTGACTCTAAGGAAGGAGGCTAGAGATAGAGAAGCCAGCACCAGGAAACGTGGAACAAGGTGATGTTTCAAAGCGTTTCCGGTCCACAGAGTCTGCCTGCCTTTGCAGCACTAGGCGCCTTTGGCTGTGGGAGTGCTCCCATCCAAAGGGAACAGGGCGCTCCACGTCCAAGGCAAGGTCATTTGCTGGCACAGCCTTCCCAGATCCTTCAGCCCTGTGCCAGCCCTGGCGTGGGACAACGGCCTGCTCTCCCGCTGTGGATGTGTGTCTACTGGGATGCCGAGGGTCCCGTGGAAGAGGGCAGGCATTGTCTTTTTGATCTAAGTTTTTGTTGATACTGTAGTATAGTATAAATGATTTACAGTGTCGCATTGATTTTAACTGTGCACACACATGGTTCAGTATCAGAAAGATAGTGATCAACTCTTCTTTAGGCTTCTTTTCCCATAGAGTTGTCAGTGTTTCTTTCATCCTGTTCCCTGTGCTATACACCAGGTCCTTTTTATTGATCTATTTCAAATGTATAAACAGGTACCTGTTAATTCCAGTGACCTAATGGAATTCCTTTGCTCCTGCACCTTCTCTTTTTGGGCATCATATGGATTTTTATTTTCCTTTGTGAGCCTCTTATGTATTCTCAAGCTTTTTTTTTTTTTTNTGCCTGGAGAATCCCAGGGACAGGGGAGCCTGGTGGGCTGCCGTCTATGGGGTCACACACAGTCGGACACAACTGAAGTGACTTAGCTTAGCTAGCACAAATGTATGTAAGTATTAAAATATTTGTTGATAAAAGTTCTTTATGTTGGAATTCTTTATTTTTATACCAGTAGGTAATAAAGTACTGGTATACTGACTGATGGGCTTAGCTGATCACTCAGAAGGTAGACTCTGCCTGCAATGTAGGAGCCCTGGGTTCGATCCCTAGGTTGGGAAGATCCACTGGAGAAGGGAATGGCAACCCACTTCAGTATTCTTGCCTGGAGAATCCCCATGGACATACACACACACACACACACTCACACACACACACATACACACACGTTTGACAACAGTAAATTTTCTTCAAAAAAAAAAAAAAAGAGTGATATTAGCACCAAAATAGAACAATATTCTATTTTTTAAAAAAAGGACACATGGAATCAACTAATCTTTGATAAAAGTGCCAAAAATACACAAGCAAGAAAAAAAAATATCTCTGAGAAATGCTGTTGGGAAAACTGGATATCCACATGCAATATAATGAAACTGGACCTCTGTCTTATACCACTTAGAAAAATTAATTTGAAACGAATTAAAGACTTAAATGTAAGACCTGAAACTATAAAACTCCTAAAAAGAAAACACTGGGGAAAAGCTCCTTGACATTGGTCTTAGAAAAGACTGTGTTTCGGATATGACATCAAACGCACAGGCAACAAAAGAAAAATAAACAGGACTGTATTGAACTAAAAAGTTTCGGCCAGAGCAGAGGAAATCATCAGCAAAATGGAAAGGCAACTTACAGAGTGGCAGAAAGTATTTGCAAACTGAATATTTGATAAGGGATTAATACCCAAAATATACAAGAGAATTAATATACAACTCAATAGCAAACAAAAAGCAAATAATCTGAGTGAAAAATGGACAAAAACCTGAATAGAAACATTTCCAGAGAGGCCACACAGAGCCAGCAGGTACATGAAAAGGTGCTTAGCATCACTAATCAAAAGGAAATGCAAATTTTAAAAAAAATTCATAAAAGTGTCAGTGAGGATGAGAGAAAAAGGTAACCCTCATGCACTGTTGGTAGGAATGTAAATTGGTACAGCCACTATGGAAAACAGTATGGAATTTCTTCAAAATAATTAAAAGTAAAATTAATATATGATCCAGCAATACATGCATAATATAACTAATATAAAATTCATTAATATTTATTATATAAAATTAATTTAAACTTTTTGATTTAAAATTTAAGGGAAATAAGAAGTTAATCAGAGTGGTTCTATTAAAATACAGGTCAGATCATTGTCGTGACTCTCTCCATTTGGAAGAATTCCCATCTCATCTAGAACAAAAGCCAAGGGCCTTGCCCTGGTCTCTGAGGCCCCAGGCCTCCTGGGCTGCCCCTCCTGCCCCACTGACCTTCCTGACATCCAGTCCTCTACCCCTACATCATCCGCTCCCATGACTCTGCTCTCCATGGACCTTGAAGATGGCACTCCTCCCATTTGGCCCTGACTCCTGCAGTGCCCCCTTCACCAGGAAACTTTGGGGCTGGGTGCCACCTGGGCAGCTCCCTCACTTCCTTCAGGTCTTGGTGGCCTCGGCCCTGGTCCTCCCTGTCCTCCTCCCCTGCTCTATGCCTCTTCACAGCAACTATCCCCTCCAAGGACCACGTTACAGTCGGTTTCCTGCCCTCTTCCTCATCCTTGAATGATGCACCCTGGAGGCAGAGATGTGTCTTTCATGCATTCATGTGTCATCACACCAAGAAGAATACCTGTCACATAATAAGCTGTCATAAATATTTTTAAATGAATGAAACAAATATATTCCTTAAAATTTGGTTGATACATAGGTATCAGTAAGAATTCTAGAAATCAATACATTCTGGAGAACTAAAAAAAAAATTTTCTCATTAACAAAGCTGTTGTTCAGTCGCTCAGTCGTATCCGACTTTTTGTGACCCCATGGACTGCAGCATGCCAAGCCTCCTTATCCTTCACCATCTCCCAGAGCTTGCTCAAACTCATATCCATTCAAGAAGAGTTACAATGTTATTTTTCAGTAGGATCTCACCTCTTTGAAGTGGTGAGACGCGTTATGAATCTTAATATTAATACTTAAGATGATATGCACTCTATAAAAGAAATAAGTTTATACAAATGTGTTTTGATCCATCCTGTGGTTCACTGCTATTCANTCAGGGAATACACTTCTTTTGATTTACAATTCTCTGGTAAGGAGCAATATGATGTGTTTTTCTGGGAAACTCTTTGTGTATAAGAGGCCGTGATGAAAATTCACCTCCTGAAATTGGCTTCTTGGAAGTCTGGCCTCCTATGAATTCTGTTTCTCATCCCTACACCAGGACGCTTCTGGATGGCAGGCATGCTTCCTACCTCACAGTCCTTGCATACATGGTGTCCGCCTCAGTGCCTGCTTTACGGGTGTAGTTACGGGAATGGCCTCCAGGGGGCAGGCTTTCTTCAGACTCGGGCATCCAGTCATTCTGCAAGTTTTTCCCCCTCCTTGGGTTGTGAATGACAGTGGAATGTGGCAAAACACAGAGCCCAGGGCTTGTCTGTGTTTGTTTATTCTCCCTTCTACTGCCCCGGGTGAATCCAAACCCTCAAAGATACCTGTGCATGTTGGCGTAAGCCATATTTGGGGCAACTCTAAGGAAGGAGGCTAGAGGATAGGGAACGCATCAGCGGAAGAGGAGACCAGGTGAATTTTCAGAGCTCTGCAGTCCACAGAATCCACCTGCCTTAAACAGGCTGTGGGATGTGCCCGCTGGATCTGGAGATTGTGGTCCCATTCAGAGAGGACCAGGCACTACAGCTCCCAGCCAGGTCATTTGCTGGCACAGCTTTCCTGTCTCCTTCAGCCCCCTGCCAGCCCTGCCTTCAGACACAAGCCTGTTCTGACCACGTGGCTGTGTATCCACCGGGACCATGAACATCCTGGGGAAGAGGGTAGGCATGTTTTTTTAATATTTAATTTTTAGTTTATATTGAAGTATAGCTGGGTTACAGTGTCATGTTTATTTTCGCTGTGCACCCACATGATTCACATTCAGATAGATAGAGCTCGACCCTTTTTCGGCTTCTTTTCCACATATTTGTTAGGCTTTAGAGTCCAGTTCCCTGTGCTGTGCACTAGGTCTTCTTTGAGAGTATATTTCAGATCTATAACTGGGTACCTGTTAATCCCAATGACCTAATGGAATTCCCTGCTCCTGCACCTTCTCTTTTGGGGCACCATATGGTGTTTTTTATTCTCCGTAGTCTCTTTTGTTTTCAAAGCTGCTCTTGTCTTGATAAATCTGAATTTTCACCTCTAAGTGTTACCATACAGTATTTTTTCCTCCTCTGGTTGTGTTCACGCAGTATAATGTTCTGCTGGTCCAGCCATGTGTCCCCAGATGGCATTATTCCATTTCTTTTTTGGGAGGAGTAACAGTCCTTTGTGTGTTTGTACGTAAGCTTCTATATCCCTGCCTCTCATGATGGACATTTTTGGTGCTTTTTTGTCCTGGCTTCTGTAAACTATGCTGCCGTCAAGAGTGTGGTGTGTGCATCTTTATGCATTGGGTTTTTGTCCTTTTACTAGCCAGGGGTGCAGTTGCTCGATTATCAGGTNTCTATATCCCTGCCTCTCATGATGGACATTTTTGGTGCTTTTTTGTCCTGGCTTCTGTAAACTATGCTGCCGTCAAGAGTGTGGTGTGTGCATCTTTATGCATTGGGTTTTTGTCCTTTTACTAGCCAGGGGTGCAGTTGCTCGATTATCAGGTGACTCTATATTTCTTTCCCTGAGAAACCTCTGTCCTGTTCTGCTGATGTCTGTTAGCAGTGTCCATTCCCGGCCACATCGTAGGAGGGGCCTGTTTGTCGAGGTCCCTCTCCAGCATCAATCATGTGTAATCATTTGGTGATGGCCATTCTGCTGACTGCCAGGGGATCCAGGTCTTTGTCCTTTTGGTTTGCAGTTCTCTACTAAGGAGAGAGAACGTATTTTGGTGGGACAGTTTTTATGTATAAGAGGGTGTGATGAAAATTGACCTCTTGAAATTGGCTTCTGGGAAGTCTGCTTTCCTATGAATTCCGTTTCTCATGCCTTCACCGGGACCTTTCTGGGTGGCAGGTACGCGTTCCCATCTCTCAGTCCTTGCATACATGCTGTACTCCTCAGTGCCTCTTTTATGGGTGTAGTTACAAGAAACCGGCCACCAGGCGGCAGGCTTTCTTCATGCCTGAGTCAGTCCCCAGTCATTACAGAAGTTTGTTTTATTTCCCCCCTGGGTTGTGAATGAGCGTGGAATGTGGCAAAACACACAACTAAGGGCTTGTGTGTGTTTCTTTCCTCTCCCTTCACCAACTGGCCCGAGTGAATGCCAAGTCCTCGAAGATCTCTGTGCAGGGTGGTGTTAACCATACTTGAGGCAACTCTAGGGAGGCTGGAGATAGGGAAGCCATCAGCAGAAGAGGAGGAGGGGAGGACTGGGTGGCTTTTCAAAGCTCTTCCGGTCTACAGGGTCCACCTGCCTTGGTGGGCACTAGGCAGAAATAGGCTGTGGGATGTGCCCGCTGGATCTGGAGATTTGGTCCCATTCAGAGAGGACCAGGCACGACAGCTCCAAGCAAGGTCATTTGCTGGCACAGCCTTCACATCTCCTTCAGCCCTCTGCCAGCCCTGCTTTCAGATACAAGCCTGTTCTGACCACGTGGATGTGTATCCACCAGGACCCTGAGGATCCCATGGAAGAGGGTAGGCTCTTTTAAAAAAAAAAAAATTTTAGCTTATACTTAAGTATAGTTAATTTACAATGTCGTGTTTATTTTCCCTGTGCACCCACATGGTTCAGTTTCAGGTAAAGATCTACCCTTTTTAGGCTTCTTTTCCATAGATTGGTTAGGGTTTGGAGTCTGGTTCCCTGTGCTATGCACTAAGTCCTCTTTGAGGATATATTTCAGATCTATAACTGGGAACCTGTTAATCCCAATAACCTAATGGAATTTCCTGCACCTCCTTTTGGGGCATTTTTTTTTCTCTGTCAGTCTCTTTTGTATGGTCAAGCTGCTGTTGGTAAATCTGAATTTTCACCTCTTAAGTGTTATCATACATTATTTTTTTTTGGTCTGGTTGGGTTCATGCAGTATAATGTTCTGCTGGTCCAGCCATGTGTCCCCAAATGGCATTATTCCATTTCTCTTTTGGGAGGAGTAATAGTCCTTTGTGTGTTTGTACGTAAGCTTCTATATCCCTGCCTCTCATGATGGACATTTTTGTTGCTTTTCTGTCCGGGCTGCTGTAAACGGTCCCACAGTCAAGGGTCGGGTGCATGGGTCTTTACACATTGTGGATTTGTCCCTTTACCAACTAGGAGTGCAGTTGCTCGATTATCAGGCGACTCTATTATATTTCTTTGCCTAAGAAGCCTCCGTCCTGTTCTGCTGATGTGTTAGCGGTGTCCATTCCCCGCCACGTCGTAGGAGGGCCTGTTTGTCGAGGTCCCTTTCCAGCATCAATCGTATGTAATCATTCGGTGATGGCTATTCTGCTGACTGCCAGGGGATCCAGGTCTTTGTCCTTTTGATTTGCAGTTCTCTACTAAGGAGTGATAACATGTGTATTTTGGTGGGACAGTTTTTATGTATGAGAAGGTTTAATGAAAATTGGCCTCTTGAAATGGCTTCTGGGAAGTCTGCCTTCCTATGAATTCCGTTTCTCGTACCTTCGCCGGGACATCTCTGGATGGCAGGTATGCGTTCCCATCTCTCAGTCCTTGCATACATGCTGTACTCCTCAGTGCCTGTATTAACGGTGTAGTTACGAGAAAGGGCCACCAGGCGGCAGGCTTTCTTCATGCCTGACTCAGGCATCCAGAGACATTCGGCAAGTTCCATCCCCCTCCCCTCCAACCCCCAACCCGCCAGGTTGTGAATGAGTGGAATGTGGCAAAACACACAGCCCAGCGCTTGTGTGTGTTTCTTTCCTCTCCCTTCTCCTTTTGGCCCAGGGGAATGCCAAGCCCTCGAAGATCTCTGTGCAGCGTGCTGTGTCCATACTCTGGGCATGTCTAATGAGGGAGGCTAGAGATAGGGAAGCCATGGGCAGAGGAGGAGGCCAGGTGCCTCTCAAAGCTCATCTGGCCCGCAGAGTCCACCTGTGTTGGGTGGGTATAGCCAACAGTTGGCTGTGGGATGTGCCCACTGGATCTGGAGATTGTGCTCTCATCTCAGGAGGATCAGGCACTACAGCTCCAAGCAAGGTCATTTTCTGGCACAGCCTTCGCGTCTCCTTCAGCCCTCTGCCAGCCCTGGCACACAAGCCTGCTCTGACCATGTGGATGTGTAATCCCCAGACTGCAAGGAACCCCTGGACAAGGGTAGGCTTTTTAAGTTTTAGTTGATACTGAAATATAGATTACAGTGTTGTTTTTATTTGTCTTGTGCACCCACATGGTTCAGTTTCAGATAGATAGAGATCTACTCTTTTTAGGCTTCTTTCCCCATAGTTATTAAGATTTTGGGTCTAGTTTCCTGTGCTGTACACTGCTTACTCGCTTAGTCATGTCTGTCTCTTTGTCACCCTGTAGCCCGCCAGCCCCTCTATCCTTGGGATTCTCCAGGCAAGAATACTGGAGTGGGCTGCCATGTCCTCCTCCAGGGGATCTTCCTGAACCAGGCATCAAACCCAGGTCTCCCGCATTTCAGACAGATTCTTTACCATCCGAGCCACCAGGGAAGCCTGTGCTATACACTAGGTCCTTTTTGATGATCTATTCAAATATATAAATGAGTACCTGTTAAGTCCTAATGACCTAATGAAATTCCTTGCTCATGTACCTTCTCTTGGGGGCACTATATGGTTTTGTTTTTTCTCTGTAAATCTCTCAAATTGTTGGGTTTTGTTTTTTTCTTTTTTCTTTTTTTTTTGCTAAATCGTAGAGGTGGAAACTAAGTGTTATCATAGAGTATGTGTCTCTCTCTGATTTTGGTCAGGCAGTATAATGTTCTGCAGGTCCAGTCGTGTGGTCCCAAATGGCATTATTCCAGTTCTCGTTCATGAGGAGTCGTATCCATTTGTGTTTGTGTCTAAGCTTCTGTATCCCTGCCTCTCTTGATGGACACTTTTGTCGCTTTTCTGTCCTGGCTGCTGTAAATCGTGCGGCAGTCACGAGTGGGGTGCATGCGTCTTGAAGCGTTGGGAAGCATTGTGGTTTTGTCCCTTACTGGCCAGGAGAGCTACTGCTCCATCATCAGGTGACTCTCTCTCTTTCCCTGAGAAACCTCCATCCTGCTCTGCAGTGCCTGTTACCAGTTTCCATTGCCTGCCACTCCAGGGATGCCCCTCTCTAGCATTTATCCTGTGCAGATATTTGGTGATGTCCATTCTGCTACTGCTAGGGGGATACACCTTGTCGTTTCGATTTGCAGTTCTCCAGTAAGGAGCATATCGTCTGCATTTTCTGGAACACGTTGTGTCTAAGAAGGTGTGATGAAAATTGACCTCCTGATACTGGCTTCTGGGAAATCTCCCCTGTTATGTATTCCGTTTCTCATACCTACTCTGGGACACTTGTGGACGCCAGGTACCCTTTAACTCCTAAGTGCTTGTGAATATAGTCGACTTACATTTCACTGTGCATCTGCTTGTTTGTTCATATTCAGATGTAAGTTTATTCCTTTTTGCTTTTTTCTAGTTTAATGTGTAACTAGTAACATGCAGAATTGTTTATTTAGTTCGTGGGATTTCTGAGCTTTGTCAGATTGCTGAGCCAGCAATGTGGGTGGGTTCCTGACAGGTGGCTGGGTGTGATGTTGGAGGTGAAACTCCCAGTGGGTTCACTGGCCTTTGACACAGTTGGGAGTTAGTCTGTTGTGTCCCGGCGCTTTTGTTGCTCGCTGGTAAGTGGGACCTGATCTGCAGTGCTGGCTGAGATGCCCAGAGGGTCTCGAGCTGTTGTCCTGCTGGGGGCTGAGGCCCACCAGGTGTCAGGACTGCTCACCTGCCGTGGGCTGGGCTGAGCCCTGGTATAGGAAACTGCCGTTGTCCCGGGGCTTGTGTGTGTCTGCCTCTGGCTGGGATTGATTTCTACCTGGCTTGTTGCTTGGTCTGCGATGACCCACTAGGTGCCCTCAGGCTGGTGAGTAGGGTGGGCCTGGAACCTGGTCACAAGGCTCTAAGCTGCCGGGAGGATTCCAAAACAGTGCTTCACAGCACCAGTTCTGAGGTGGTAGAACCAGCGACCCAGAGTGGCCGTCACCAGTGTCTGGGTCCCCAGGCTGACCTCTGCTTTTCTGGGAGATTTTTTAGGATTGACAGTAGTTCTGACCAGGCTCCTTTCAAATTACTGCTCTTTCTCTGGCTCTCAGAGCATGTGAAATTTCGTGGGCACCTTTTCCTTTAAAAGTGGAGTCTTTCTCTTCCACAGTGTCTGGCTCTCTCCAGAGTAAGTCCCTCTGACCTTCAAAGCCAAACACTCTGGGGTCTGGTCTTCCCCACACGGGACGCCTGGGCTGGGGAGGGTGATGTCTGGCTGATTCTCCTGCTCCTTGTAAAGGCCTCTCTCCCTGCCATTAGTCTCCATTTGTAGGCCTCTCACCGATATCGCGATTTCCCGCTCCTGCCCACCTAGCTGTGGCCCCTCCTGTCTGTCTCTTGTGTAGAAATATCTCCTGGTAGGCTGTGGTCTTTCTCATTGAAACTTGGTCTGTGAATTGTGTCATTTTGTATGCTTTGAGAGGAGCTGTGCTTAGGGTCTTCCTAGCCCATCATCTTGGGAACTCTTGAACAATAATTTCTTAATATATGATTCTCCATTTGGTAGAATTCTAGTTCCTTCTAGTCCATTTAAACCTAAAACAAAATTTTAAAAATTTTATACAAGTTATGTCATGATGGGAGAAAGGTTTTCTTTGTAAGTAGAACACCATTTTTTATCTAGGCTCAGATCTCACTCCTGGTTTTCATATTACATATTCTTTACAAATTCAGTTCTAGTTTTTGGTTTCATTGGGGGAAGAAGTAGTATCAAAATCATCTACAGTTAATTTTAATAGAGTAAAGGGTACTATTTAAAAAACAACAACAAAGAGATTTCTGAAATCTGTTCTACAGCTTACCTTCCCCAGCCTTCCCCACTCAGATGGCTTCAGTGTATCATGGGAGTTAAGTTTCTGATCAGAGGGTGGGTGGGATAATTATGAATCATGTATTTTAAATTACTAGTGTTTCTCTAGGGGAAAATGCTGTTTTGATGATGGGGAGCCAGGGAAAAGGAATCCTTAAAGGGCAGCTACTCGGCTGCACTCATTTATGGTAGTTTTCAAGACCTTGCGCCTTACATTCTATGTTATAGTGATAGTTAAATTTCTAATTTTGCTCCACCCCTTTTTTTGTTATACACAGAACTGATTCCTCTAGTAAAGTGAATGGGCTGGTATCTAGTTACTTAGCTTCTTTAAACATCAGAAAGTAAACACTATTTTGGTCCCTCCAGGGTGTTTCAGTAAAGACCAGGTATACTTGGATGGCATCCTGCAAATCCTCCGCTATAGAGAGACCATTGACTTCCATCTTCTGACCACCCTGGGGAAGGTGAGTGAGACCAACAGCTCACCAGACACACCAGGGCAGCATTTCCTCCAGCTCGTTTCATGACTAAACAGGTCTCAAGCTGAAACTCTTTAACAATAAAATCATATTCCTTATGTGATGATAAGAGGGAAGAAATGGGGTTCTGTCACAGAACCAAGTTACAGTATTTCTTTGTGGACAGTAAAAAAAGGAAATTTGGCATCATTAATTTTTATATGCATATTTTTCTGAAATATTTTAGTGAGCTGCAGATACAACTCTACTCATCTTCGTGCATTAGCATAATCTCCCAAGAACAAGGATATTCTGACATGACCATATGCTTTTCTAAAGAAATTTATCATTGATTCCATATAATGCCTGAAAAACCAGTCCACTTCATATTCTCCAGATCATCTCTAAAATGTCCCTTGTAGCTTTTTCATGACCCTAAATCCAGTCAAGATTTATGCCTTGCATTTAGTTGTTCTCTTTAAACTCTTAATTTATAAAGTCCCCTTCATCCTAGGCTTTTTCTTTTTTGTGACATTTTTAAGAATTCAGGACAATTTCCTTGAGAATTCCTAGAATCTGGACTATCAGATTGTTTGAGGGTGCCATCGCTTATAATTAGCTTCGGGTTAAACATGTTTGCCAAGAAATACTGCTTAATGAGTCATGTGTCCAGTGTGTCACATTAGACAGCATGTATTATTTTGTCCCATTATATTACCCGGGTAAGTTAGTTACTGCTCGATCGCTCCTTTGTAAGGGTACCTTTTCACCATTGCATTAATAAGTAATTTGTGGGATGATACCTTTAAATGTACTATTCTCTAACCTTTCTAGAATGGTTTTAACACCTCTTAATGATTTTTGCCCAAATGAGTTATTACACCGGTAGTAGCAAAATAGAGCTCTTTGAATTCTGTTGCATTTCACTACTCCCTTTTCTTCAGCTCCTCCAATGACTGCTCTTATGCTTTTAAAAACATGTCTACATGTTTCCCAGCAAAGTAAAATATTCTGGGCTCACCTTAGATATTTCTTCAAGGAAGTCTTGATTCCTTTTAGTGGGAAATGGTATTTAGAAAACAAGATCTCAACACAAGGTGTGTACATCACTTCTGCGGTGCTGATACTTCTAGACCTTTTCAATGAGCAAATTGTATATTTGTTTTAAATCATAAGGACATTCTAATTCAAATCAGACACCACAAGGTGCTTTTACAGCCCTTTCTATTCCATGTGTGTATCTTCTTTTTCTTAAAATGAGAACCTTATTTCCCAGCATTCGTCTCATTAAACTCAGAATGGTTTAAGATAAAACTACATCAGTATCAATACCAAACCTATTTCCTATCACCTACTACAGTTAGTGACATAAATATTCAATAAAATAATTGAGTGTTGATCAGAAGATAATAATACTTAAAATGAACCATGTTTTGGAATTTCACATTGCACAGATAATTTATAGAACTTAAAATTTTTACCCCTAAGCTTAATATAGTACCTGTGAAAAGACTGGCTTCTTCCTCAAATGATGAAAGAGATGTGAAATTTTTTAAAATACTTAAAAACTTAAATTCTCTTGCTTTGAACAAAACACAAATTGTATTTCTCAAACTAAATAGAAAAAATTTAATATACAATTGTTCTGATTTTCCTAATAATACAGCATTTACATTCTATTTTCTCAATTCTTTTAGATTTAGGCAGATTTGTTTAGTTGTTTAATTTCTAGACGAACTAAGTCCAAGATTGTTAAATCACATACTGACTTTTCAAAATATGGCTATGGTATGCATCTACACAGTAAAGTTTTATTTTCCAGGTATTAATTTAAAAACAGTTTACCTGCTTCAAACTTCACTAAGGCCAAGGGAAGAAACTGCCCTTCAAAATTTAACTGGTAGTTACATTTAAAAATTAACCCATCCCTTTTTTCAGGTCTCTTATGAAGATGTGGATCGCTTAAAAGGATTGGCAGTTACTGAAAACATGAGGATTCCTCACTTTTTGCAGGACCATAGCCGATATATGGAGCACTTAGAGAAGATCATGGAAGTGAATGAGCTGACTGACAGGGAACTAAAAGACCTTATACGTTAAATAGTATTCTTACGAACATAGCTAAGTTATACTTCCATGTATATTACCAGTTAGGTGCAGTTGGCACCAGCAGATTTATAAAAGAAGAATGGCTGTTTACATGAGTTTTCTGAAGAATGATCTGCAGTATTCAGCTACATATTTAAGTTGAGAACAAATGTTAAACTGTTTCCCTTGGAACCTACAGAAACATTTTAGGGAAAGTTACTCCTGTTCTTATCTGAATCTGAGTCAGCTGAAAATACTGCTGATGAGTGTCTTTGAGGAATCCTGGTCGAACGGCATGATCAGCTTCTTCCTGAGCCATAAGCGCTGGTCCTAGTGCCCCTGCCTGAGCACCAAGACCAGCTCTGCCTGGAGACTGAATTCTAGTGGTGTTCAAACTCCAGGGGTCCGTCTTATTTAATAAATAATGGTAATTATTCTCCTTTGGAAAATCAGTCTGTATTGTATCCCCAAAAGCTAGAAAATAAATTTAAGACTTATTTTCCTATATGTTAAGTAATGTGGAAGGGAAAAGCAATTTTTAAAGTTATTCATTTTTGTCCAGTTATCCCTTAGCTAACTTGGTTTTCATTTGCTGAAATACATCGTACGTCTTCAAAATTTTAACCCGGTTTTAGGATCTTTTCTCCCCATTCCTCTCTCTTCCTTTTTGTAAATGAAAATACAAGTCTCAGAGGTTTTTCTACCTAAATAGTTGGGCAAGAGAGAAACCACTTAACCTTTTTTTTTTTTTTTAAATTAAATGGAGCAAGGGGCTGGATGTTGACTGGGTAGCATCTACAGTAAACTTAACTATAGTCTGAGAAGCAGAATTTCTGGGCATTGCTATTTGATACACTGGCTCTGTGATATTGGCTCAGTATTTAATCAAAATCTTTGACTTCATCAAGCCAAAAATGATATAGTTTGAATTTCAAAAATGAGTTCTGTTTCATTACGCTTATACCTAGCTTTGTAACTTATCAATTTCAATATATACTTGTGTTATATATATATACACACACACATACTTGGGATAAAGTGGTTTTTCAAACAGCTTTTTTAGTAATCGGAAAGGATACTGCTGTAAATACCCCATTCAAAATTGCTGTTGTAATTTCTACCCAAAGTGTGCGAGTGTATCTTTACCTCAATTCAGGCTTAACTATGGTGCTAACACTGGTAGATGTACTCCGCAAAGCCTGGTTCACATTCATACTAGGAAAGGATTTTAGAAACTCTTTTGCAGCCTAGGTTATGTGATTTTTCCCTTTACATATCTAGAAGGGCTCGCCTCAAAGAATGATATACTTCAGACTGGCACCTGGCAGTTCTTGCGAAGCCACACATCTGGCCTAATCGACAGGCCAGGCCCTTTGGGGCTCTGAAGGTACCCGCACCTGTGTCGTACTGGCTGGGGTATGTCCTGCACTCTGCAGGGCTGGGGGCACAGGGCACCGGCACTGACCAGACACCAGAATACCACTCTTGTCCCTCCAGGCATCATTTACCTGTAGCAGAGTCACCCAGTCTCAGCTTCTGTGCAGTGTTTTCTGACTTCATTTTCAAACTTAGCAAAGGTAATTGTGAAAACAATGTTTTATTAACTGAAATTGAAACACACACAGAAATGGCAATATTGATGTCCTGTGACTTAAGCCTAAATGCTTATACATTCAACATTTGTAGGCAATAACACTGCTAATCTTATGTTATGGTTTAAATATAAAGGAAAACCATAGCAGCCTTAATTTCCTGTTGGTAGGATTGTTTGTGTGGTTTCAGTCCCTACATTTTAAAATGGATAGATATTATATGATCTGAAAAAGGAAAACCTTTCTTGCCTTACTGCTTTGGTATAGAGACAAAAAACATGAGCACTATCTGGACAAAAAGAAAAAAAAGACCTTAAATCACACTGATTAAGATAGTTCAAAAGTCAGCACTGAACCAAAAGTAGTTTAAGATTAGCAGAAATACTTAAAGAGCTCTAAGCTTTAAAAGTTGAGATTGAAGATTTAATGTTTATTCTCTTTCTCAAAATAGCATTAAGGTCAGTTTTGTTCTCCCACAATAAAAGTTTTTAGAAATAGAAAATTGTAGCAGCAGTACTTAGAATAGTTGAAGGTCATACTAACTAGTTTTAATTAGAATAATCAGTTGCTATAGGTTACTGATTAGGATTTCATCAATTTTGTCCACTGTAATTCTAACATAGCTGTGTCAAAGTCTGATAAACTGTTATGTTTTTCACAGATTTGAAGTTAAATTGTTTGCAAACATAAATCCATAGGCATCTTTATATTTTTACCTTTGTAAAAGTGTTTAAAGTATGTATCATTTGTTTTATATCTGAGCATTTTTTGTCTAGCTGCAATAGAAATAAATAGCACTGAGGTTCTCAAATGAACTATGTCGATATATATGCATGCAAACTTCTGTTCTTTTGAAACATATTTTTATTGTGGTATTTCTGGGTATTTATTGTGGTAAGTATTTCAGTACCATCAGTAACATCTGTCTTCTAGTATTCTTATTTATAGAGAAATACTGCATTTGCCACACTCTACCTCTCCTCTTATTAGCTCAGTGTATCTCCCCATGGGGCATAGGAAAAAGGAGAGAGGGGAAAAGTCCGTCTTAATTTACTACCCTGTTTAGTTATGCATAACTCCTGAGGAGCAGGCTCTGTGCTGTGTATTAGAAGTCCTCTGACGAGAAAGACAAGAAACGTTCACACTCCAGTGACTAAGAGGCACAGACCCAGGTTATAGCAGTACCAGTACCATGCCCAAAAGCATTCCCAAAAGAATGAAAACCAGAGTAAACAGGTCTGCTCATGTGTTTGAAGCATAGAGAGAAAGATCACTTGGAAAGTAGTAAGCATTCACGTTTTATTACTATTTGCAAGGCTTGTTTGAGCCTGAACAACTTTAGCCTAGGGACTAAAGAATACAGCTGTTTGGGTCATCAGAGGCCCCGAGGCAATCCCTTAAGCAGGTGCCCAAGGGAGTCAACACAGTGGCCTTGTCAGTTGGCAGTAATTTCATTTTTGTTCATTCTGATTCCAGCAGCTAAAGAAATATCTTGAAACTGCCAGGATAAGAAATACCAGTGTTTGTTAGCTAGCTTTAAGAATATGTGGAATTTCAAGTACTCAGAAAGCATATGGAGAGGAAGTGAGAGGGCAGCCATCTCTAAGCCAAAGAGAGAGGCCCAGAACAGATCCTTCCCCTGTGGTCCTCAGGAAAAACCAAACTTTCCAACACCTCGATCTTGAACTTCTAGCCTTCAGCTGTGCCTGAAGATCAAGGACAAAGCTAAGAGAAAGCGAAAATCTGACCACTGAGATGAGACTACTGAAAACTCATTTCTTCTAGCTGCCTTCACAAAAGACAAGCAACTTCGGAAGTGGCATCAACCTGGCTGTTTGTGTCACCCACCCCAAACAATTTGGCACCCATCTACAGACACAGCTGACTTGGTGAGAGCTTTGGGATCCAACACCACACGCCAGGCAGCCTGGTAGGAGTCTCTCCTGTGCACTGGCTAATAGGCATGCAGACCTAGGTCCTGGCTTGGACCCTGCAGTGGCTGTGAAGCTCCTGCAGTGTGGAAACGCCTAGACAGTACTGTCTTAGACAGTCACCCACAGACAGGAGCGCCTTTGTGGAAGTCTGCATTTCCAGTGGAGCATTAACTGAGCTTAGGTTTTGAAGAGGAAGAGTTTGATTTTACCCTCGTTACCCTTCCCTCAAGGTGGCACAGTTCAGGGCCAAGAGAGACCTCCTCAGCCTGTGGTTTCTCCTGGATGGGAAAATGTGAGTGAGTTTCTTCCCAGCTTTTCCAACTGCGTGGGAAGCTGCCAAAAGGATCCATTTCTCTCCTGCCTCCTCTAGATGACAGATTCATGAGCTGCATGGCAGGGAGTTGAAAAGTTGGTTTGAGAACAGCAGAGAGGCTCTGTGACCCTTTAAAGCCCTCCAAGGGTCCTCCTGGGGTCTCCCAGGTGGCACAGTGGTAAAGAACCCCCCTGCCAATGCAAGAGTTGTGGGTTCAGTCCCTGGGCCAGGAAGATCCCCTGGGGTAGGAAATGGCAACCCACCCCAGTGTTCTTGCCTGGAAAATTCCATGGACAGAGGAGCCTGGTGGGCTGCAGTCCACAGGGTAGCAAAGAGTCAGACACAACAGCACGCATGCAAGCACATGCATGGGTCCTAACTCACGGTCCCACCAAGAAGCTAGCCCTCAGGGGACACCTGGCCCGTGGATCTCCCCAGCTGGCCTATGGGAACCAGCAGTGCTCCAGTGCCTCACACACACACACACACCGTCCTATGGCCAGCTCCGTGCCTGCACTCCTGAGAGCAAGCAGACTGCTAGTGAACATGCAAAAAAAAAAAAGCCAGCCTGAATCTGCAGGCCAGAGAGAGAGCACAAACATGAGCTTTAGCCCCACTCTTGGGAAAGCAGAAGGGAGTTCTCAGCATCTAGTTTTCTGCATTGCAGAATCAAGAGAAGACATACAAGCTTAAGAATTCTGCCATAAGAGAGCAAGGACTGTAGNTCTGCAGGCCAGAGAGAGACCACAAACATGAGCTTTAGCCCCACTCTTGGGAAAGCAGAAGGGAGTTCTCAGCATCTAGTTTTCTGCATTGCAGAATCAAGAGAAGACATACAAGCTTAAGAATTCTGCCATAAGAGAGCAAGGACTGTAGAGCAGACTTATCCATGGCTAATCAGAGAAAGCCTCAGAATCTCTAGCAGGGATGACTAAAGTTACTTCTCTCCTGAAGCAGTTATTGAAGACTAAAGGAAGTGACTGCTTCTTCAAATACAAAGGCAACAAAGCAAAACTTTAAGAAAATATGACACTACTAAAGGATTATGATAATCTTCAATTGATCCCAAAGACATGGTGATCTATGATTTACATGAGAAAGACTTAAAAATAACTGTTGTAAGGAAGCTCAGCTAAAAACAATTTTGATGAAATCAAGAAAACATGAATAAAATGAACAGTTTAACAAAGAGAAATCATAAAGCACCAAATAAATTCTGAAGTAGAAAATTACAATGAATGAAATGAAAAATAGTATATCAGAATGTGTCAAGCAGAAAGAATCTGTGAGATAAATGATGGGAACTTTGAGATTATTCAGTCAGAAGAAAACGAAGAAAGAGTGAAAAAGAATAGTGAAAGCCTACATGATGTATGGATACAATCAGAAAAAAAAAAATTGCAAATTATTGGCATTCCAGAGGGAGAAAGGGGTAGAAAGCTTATTAAGGAAATAATAGCTGAGAATTTGAGACCAGGAGAATTTCCCAAATCTGAGGAAAAATTTGGAAATTCATTGGTCAAACTCAGAGATCATCTTCAAGACATGCCATACTAAAACTATAGAAGACAATCTTTAAAAGGGCAAGAGAAAAGAAGCTTGAAACTCACAAGGTAACCTCCATACTATAATTAAGCAGATTTCTCAGTGAAAACCTTACAGGCCAAGAAAGAGTGGAGTGATACATTCAAAGTGCTGAGAGAAAACTGTCAACCAAGAACACTGTCTGTGGTAAAAAGCTGTTCATCAGAAATGAAGGAGGGAGAAAGACTCTCAGACAAACTAAAGTCGAGGAAGGTCATTACCACTAGATCTGCCTTCCAAGAAGTACTTCCAAGCACAATCTCAAAAGGATATTTTTTGATAAGTTGATTTTAGAGCTCTATTAGACAATACACAAAAATTTTAACATGTATATCCTTAACACAACAATTCCACAGTAAGTACACACACTTATTCATCACAAATACATTGTATATACATGTGCAAAAATAATATCTGTAATGTATCTTTGTGCAAAGATATAGAATACTTATATGTTAAAACTATATGGCCTATTTAAAAATAAAGTATACCTGTATGTATTGATGTAGACTGTACATCATTGTAGAACAATCTCCAAAATTTATTAAGTAAAAAAGCATATTTCAGAACAGTGTTTAAGTCAGTTCATACTTGATTTTTACAAAGGGACGGCATGTGTGTGCACATGTACACATGTTTGTATAGCCACAGCCCCTCTCTGGTAAGCTACACAGGACACTGGTGGCGTTGAAGGACTGGAAGTCAGAAGTGAGAGACTCATGTTCACTCCCTACTATTTCTATGTGACTTTACTATATGCACATACTGTCTTTAAAATTTTCTTGCATTTTTGAGTCCATGTTTATTGCTTTACTCAGTATGGATGTGAGCCGAATTCTAGGTTTAATAACTGCATTTTGAAATTTAAAATTTCATATTAGAAAATGAAGTNTGGCTGGGGGCTGTGTCTGGGCCCAGAGCAGCAGTCTGAGAACTCCCCAAACACCTGCACCTCCCAGAAGGGCTTGGCCACCACAGAAGCTGCTGGTGACGAGGAAGGGGATTGCCACAACACCCAATAGTTCATTTCTTATTACAAGCAGGGAGGACATTTCCATTTTTCAGCTATGGAAACAGGCTTACAGAAGGTCAAGTAACTTGGCCAGAGTCACAATAAGTTCCAGGTGGGTTTAACAGGAGTCTGGGCCTGTAATATTCACTACAGCTGAGCTCTAGTACCTCCCACAGCTGTCCCCCTCCACCTTGCTGGGCCTCTAGCTCGTCCTGTAAATGTCCCAGGGACCTGCTCCTCGGGGCTGAGGGGGACCACTGTCCTGGCCCCTCCATGTCCACCGCTGCTCCACTCCAGCCTCACCCCTTGCTCAGGGACCAGTGTGATGCCCGGCGCGCTTCTTGCCAGGCTCTGTGGTGCTCCAACGCTGCAGCCTCTTCCTCTACTTTGCACAAGGCCTGCAGAGCAGCCTACCGCTCCCAGGCCTGCTGCCTTTTAACTCTGGCCTTGGGCTCTGTTTAGTCCTCTCCCCATAACCCTTCATAAACTTGCCAGAGTGACCTAGACGGAGCCCTTCCCTCCTCCACATCCTTGTCCTCAGTACCCCCTGACCAGAATACCGTCTTCTGCCTGCCTCCACTGCCCGCACCAGTCTTGCCCATTAAAGCCCCAGCTCAGAAAACTTTCCCGGGAAGACTACTCAGATTTGCCGCCGAGTGAAAACACACCCTTTTCCTCTGATTCTCACAGCCTTTATATCTCTGCTTGACAAGTTAGTTTATTCTTAAGTATGAGCCTACCCCCCTAAAGAACTTTAAAAACAAGGCCTTTGCATTCAGAGCTGAGTCAGGAATCCCAACTTTGTGACTTACCAACTAATGGGGGCGATGGAGTCGGCCTCAAGTCCTCGGAGAACATCCTCAGGCTAGCTGTGTAAGTCACCTGGCCAGCCGTGGGACACTCAGGAGGCACAGTGCCCGCTCTGCCCCAGACCTCCTCTTCCTGGTTTCAGCAAAGCCACCCACCTCCACTCCTCTGAGCCTGCCTGGCTTCAGCAGCAATCAGGCTAAGCAGGCACTCCTGCGGTGGGCGGGGCTCTCCCCATGGTGGGCGGGGCTCTCTCCATGGAGGCAGGCATCCCAGGGGGCCCATCAACCAGGAAAGGGTGCCTCGGATGGGCAGACCTCATGCTGCCAGCTCTGTCCTCACTCTGGATTTCCTGAAGGGAGTCCAGACCTACTCAAAGGTCCTTCCAAGGGGCAGGAGCTGCTGGCCTCCAGGTGGGGTTAGGCAGGGAGATTCCCATCTGCCCCCACAAGCTGAAGATGAGGAAACTTGTTCATGATTCCCTGGCTTGTTTCTTTGCCCCCATAGAGAAAGTCGGTCAATTGTGTCTGACTCTTTGTGACCCCATGGACTGTAGCCCACGAGGCTCTTCTGTCCATGGAATTCTCCAGGCCAGAAAACTGGAGTGGGTCGCCGTGGGTTCCCTTCTCCAGGGGATCTTCCCAGCCCAGGGACCAAACCCAGGTCTCCTGCATTGCAGGCAGATTCTTTCCCGTCTGAGCCACCAGGGAAGCCCCTTTGCCCACTTAGGCCTGTACCAAAGCTCATCTGTGCAGTGGGTGGGGGCATGGCGGCAGTGAGTGCCTTGAGGTCAGGGGCCACAGCATGGAGACTGGGCAGAGAGCTGGGCTGGAAGGAACTGGCCCTCCCCATGGAGCACCCACAGTCTGGGGGCTCAGGGTTCTGTTTTATGAAAGGGCCTATGGTTTTCTTATAAAACGGAAGATGCAGTAATGAATCACTTTGTCTGGCTGCTCCATGAGGATTCCCAGCTTCCTGAGGCCTGGCACTCGGATTCCTGCCGGCTGCTCCTTCAGGGGAAACCCCTCCGCCTCTTCCAGGCTCACCAAGGGGAGAATGGAGAATACAGGGGATTCTGCAACCAGGCCCTTGCAGCCCCTGCTGGAGACAGGCGCAGACCAGAACCATGGCTGAGTGACCCTGGAAGTCAGGGGTCTTCCTCCCTCTCCCCTGATCACCCCCAGAGCCAAACCTCGTGGGTGCACCATGTGTGTTGAATGAAAATTGCAACCCAAGGCTTTTAAATATCCCTTTCTTCTCTTCGTTCCAAATACCTATATTTTAATTTTACCTTCAAATACATATATTTTAATTTCACCATTCCCGAATTAACACTTGATCACTTTCAGTGACTCCTTCCTAGCAAAATGCCCCTTCAGGGAGTGGCATAAGAAGAAAGAGTTATAATTCTCTTCACATGTTTCCACATCTGTTGTGAGGGCTTCAGCATGCCTGGCCTACAGGGAAATGTAGTATTTTTCTGTTTAAAAAGTATAAAACTTTGAACATTGTCATTCTGGGCCAAGCTTGGGCCTTTTATTATGTATGTATTTATTTCATTGTGACTACAAAACGTCTGAAACAGACCAAAATAGAAGAGCATCACGAATCCCTATGTTCCTATCACTCAGCTTCAACAACTATCCACAATCTGTAAATTTAAGTATCCTTTGGCTTTTAAGCTCTACTCAGTTCTCTCATACTTACTGTGCAGGGGGAGAGAGAAGAGATGAGCCATCTGATTATTAATTAATCTTAACACTTCTAGAAAACTTGAGCTTTGAATTCTGTAGGTTTTATGAAAATCCTGCCTCTGGGCTAAAGGCTCACAGGCCCAGGCAGGGAGGAGCCTAGGGAGGCACTCTCTGCTGGGAGAAACCTCCATCATCCCATAGCCTGGCTGGGAAATGAGACTTTCAAAGGCTAGATGTGCCCACCGTTAGACCAGCGACGAAACCGCTTAAGATTCCACCTCTGAATCCAGCTGTTACTCCTTCTGGGAGACAGAAAAAAAGCACAGGTTCCGTTTCTGGATGATTTACTGGGTGTCCTACCAAGTTTCTCCGCCAGGGGGAGCTGTGAAGGGCAGTCTTGGACGCTTCCAGAGCCTTTGGGTCTTTCTCAATGGAATGTGGGGCGGGATGATCAGTGAAGGGCTCCACTGGATGCGGATCCTTACTTTTGAGAGCTCAGTTGGACCAGTGGACAGTCCAGGATAACGTACTGTTGGGAAACCATGAACCATCTGTTCCAGTTGAGGGTGACAGAAACTCCGGGGATATAATGAAGAGAGCAAAAAATAGAAGAATTATTTTTAAATACTGCTGCTTGTTGAGTTCTCACCATGTGTCAGGGGGAATGGGCACCCCTCCTGGAGTTGAGCTCTGTGGTCAGAGAGCATGCTGAGAATTTTATAGATGTTATTTATTCTTTGCAGCCCTGAGGGGTTCTATCCTCACTTAATAGATAAGAAACCCAGGACTCACCCAGACAAGCAGAACCTGCAGGGGCCACAGCTTGGACACAGCAGAGTTGGGACTCTGCAGCCAGGTCTGCGGCCTTCAAACCCTGGGCCTGTGGCTACCAAGCAATGCCTTCACTTCTGGGGTCCTCAGGTAACAAGCACTCCCCACTTTGTGTCTGGGGTGTGAGCATGCATCCAACCAAGGCTAAGCAGAGGCACTGAGCAAACTCCAGTGTATGGCCAGCTCCCCAGCTTCCAGCTCAAATCAAGGGACTTTCACAAAGGTCGTTTAACTGGACTTTTCTCCCCTCTTCTCACCTAAGAAGGCCTTTTCTTTCCACGGTTTTGTGCAAAAATCTGGCTAAAAGAACTTGGAGCATCTGAATGGTGAATGCAGGTAGAAGTTTTAACTGCAGATAAAGTAACAAAAAAGGTCAGCTCAGCTGAGAAGCACCCCTTCCTACCCACCACGACTTTTCATTCTAACTCGACTGCTTTCAGTCAAGACTCAGCCATCACAGGTTCCAGGTCTCCAGGCGCTGCTCACCAACCCACTGGAGAGACAGCTCCTGGGAGTAGTAATGGGTGATGACCAGGTACCTGAAAAGTTCTCAGAAAGGGGTTTCCTTCCTGTGCTCATGACCAATGATGCTCCTGGGAGCCCGATGCCCCAGGTGTGACCATCCTTTGATGGACAGGGCCCCTTTCACTGCCCATCCAGCCCTGGGTTTCAAGTCACCAGATTCCCACTGGTGGTGATGGTGGTCTACACATTCACTGCCATTGTTAACTCTCTCACACATCAGTATCAGCAGCACATGTGTGCGTGGGCTTTGGACTGAATGTGGATCTGTCTTTGTACTTACTGGCTGTGTGACCTTCAGGAGGTGAAACTCCGTAAGCCTGTTTCTTTGGCTGTGAAATGGGCATTATAATCTCAGTCTCTTGGGGACCTACAGGAGACCCCAACCTGGGAAGGAAAGAGTATCTGGTGGCAGTTAACCCACACTTCCTGCCCCCCACCCCCAACACCCATCCTCAAAGGAGGACTCTCCCTCTCTTGACGCTCCCAAGCTTAGCTTCCTGGGGATCCAGAATCAACAGCTATTCCTCAGGATCAGCAGATGGAGGCTTTTGGTAGAGAATGCCTGGGGAATGCTGGGGAACTGAAGGTGAACTGAATTGAATGGGGAAGGAGGAAAGGAGATCATTCAAATGGTTCTTCAAAGTGATAGATGGTCCAGTAAAGGGGTCAGAGGATGAAGCACTGGATGGAAGGGAAGAGACAATCTAAAGATTGGACAGAGATCCCCAGGGGTCAATGAGGGTGTGATGGGTAACTCTGCAGGATCTCAAGGCGAGGATGCAAAAGGAACTCTCAGGGTTAGGGGTGCCTTGTGTTCAGGACGCTGCAGACCACAGCCTCTCCCCTTCCCCACCCGGCCCAAGACATCAGAAGAGGGCACAAAACACACAGGACAGGGGACTGCCCCCAGCCTCTCACTGCAGCCAAGGAGGCTCATCTCTGTTTATTTTTTCAAAACAAAGCTAAAAATCATCACTCAAAATATTTGAAGAGAGTGCTCAAGTTAAAAGCTTTTCACAGAATTTGCAGTCAGAACATCGCAGACTGGTGGTCAGGAACGAGAGCTCTGCCTCCAGCCTCCACTGCTATTCCCTTTGAGCTGCAGTCCAGGCAGTGGGGTGATCATCCCCAGTGGCTGAGCCTGGCGGCATCCACAGATCAAAGACATTCCAGTTCTTTACCCGGCTTCTGCTCAGACCATCCAGCACCTCGAGGGCCCGCTGGGCTCCCTCCCCCATGAGAGTCCACAAACCGTGAGGAAGGCAGCCGGGTCACAGCCCAAGCACTGTCTGCTGTCAGAACGAGGACAAAAGGGCAGGCGGCTCTGGCTCTGCATCTTCACGGGGGAGGGCAAACTCCCCGGGGTCAGGGGGCGGAACGCCTATTCGGGGCCATCATCGCTCGTGTTTAATGTTGCCTTCACTCCGCTCCAGGGTGAGCCCGTTGCCGCTCCGAGGACCTTCTTTCCTGGTCCAGTCCTTCTCCGTGTAAAACTCCGCAAGCACAGGGCAATGTTCAGAAGCCACTCCGCCCCAAGACCAGTTATCTGGAATCCAAGGGTTCGTGAGGCCTTCTCTCACTACAGCCCAGTGGCCTGGAGGCAGAGGGAAGACAGACCCAGAGGTCAGGATGGGGGCTGGGGAAGGGCTGCAAGCTGGCGGGTGGAGGCCAGCGCTATATAGTCTGCAAGCCTGGGCTGCCTGACGAGAGCCCTCAGCCACCTGGCTTGCCTGTGCAAATGAACTGTCTCAGCACATTGGATTTCCCAGAGAAGTGAGGGTTTGCCAAGGAGGTGCTGAAACTACCCTGAGTCCAGGCCTCCTGCCCATTCGCACACCTCCTGGCCCCCACCCCGTCCTTACTTCGCAAACACTTGCAATCTGACCAGCGAGGGTAAGTGTCCGACACAGGGACACAGTTCTCACAAAGGGGTCCAAAGTGAAGGTCCTATTTCACAAAGCAAAGCTGCAAAGGCAGGTGGGAGAGGAGAAAGTTCTACAAAAACGGTAAAGAAGAGAAAGTTACAGAAGTTTATGAGATAGTAAAGGTATTTTTACAGTCAAGGTCTAGAAACATGTGAAGCTTAAAGTGTGTTTAAGAAACGGGAAGAGTCACAGAAGCACAGAGCAGTGAGAAGCATGGCGGTGGCCTCAGTGAGGACCGCCCCGGAGATTCAGACGGGGCCAGGTCTGGGCTCCGGCAGCTTCCCTGGAGCCCGAGACAGTAGACAACCTATCTGCCTGCAACCAGGAGACCTGGGTTCAATCCCTGGGGTTGGGAAGAAACCCTGGAGAAGGGAATGGCAACCCACTGCAGTATTCTTGCCTAGAGAATTGCATGGACGGAGGAGTCTGGCAGGCTATAGTCCATGGGGTCACAAAGCGTCGGACACCACTGAGCAACTAACTGGAAAATTCTGAGAGAGATGGGAATACCAGACCACCTGACCTGCCTCCTAAGAAGTCTGTATGCAGGTCAGGAAGCAACAGTTAGAACCGGACATGGAACAACAGACTGGTTCCAAATAGGAAAAGGAGTACGTCAAGGCTGTATATTGTCACCCTGCTTATTTAACTTCTATGCAGAGTANATTTGTCAAAATTGCAGTGTTTGCTTTCCTGAAAAAAAAAAAATCAAGCCAATAGTTCCAAAAAGAAATCTATTGTGCCAAATGTATTCTGCTAGTATAAACATCACATACATGCACCTGTTTCCATGTTGTTGTTATTCAGTTGCTCAGTCGTATCCGAATCTTTCTGACTCCATGGACTGCAGCACGCCAGGTTTCTCTGTCCATCACTACTTCCCAGAGTTTGCTCAAACTCATGTCCATTGAGTTGATGATACCATCTAACCATCTCATCCTCTATCACCCTCTTCTCCTCCTGCCCTCAGTCTTTCCCAGCATCCAGGTCTTCTCTAATGGTTTGGCTCTTCACATCAGGTGGCCAAAGCATCAGAGCTTCAGTTTCAGCATCAGTCCTTCCAATGAGTATTCAGGGTTGATTTTCTTTAGGATTGACTGATTTAATCTCCTTGCTATCCAAGGGATTCTCAAACGTCATTCTAGCACTATAGTTCTAAAAAATCAATTCTTTGGTGCGCAGCCTTCTTTATGGTCCAGCTCTCACATCTGTACATGACTACTGAAAAAACCATAGCTTTGACTATATGGACCTTTGTCATCAAAAAGATGTCCCTGCTTCTTAATGCAGTGTAAGCTTGGTTTATTAGAGAACCATATTGGTCTGATGGGAAAGTTAAAAAGATAAAGACATAGCTGTGGTTTGGAGTTTGACAATCCTACATGGGCAGACAATAAGACTATGTCTGTGTTGTCTGGGAAATACTCCCCTCTACGGCTGCTACAACTTCTATTAGCTGAGTCTGATGGACAGCCGAATTTTATATGGCCCTGAAAGGGAAAATTCCATCAACAGACTTCAGAGTCACCACTACTGTCTGTTTTAGAATCAGCAGGACAATTCTTTCTTTCCTTTAACAATGTTCTTACCAATCACCATTAAAAAAAAAAGAAAAAACCTTGAAAATAACAGGTCATTCAGATGATGGTGTCAACCACTGGACTTTATAAAGCCATCTCTTCCTAAGTCTGAAATTTCTTCCTCTATTCTCTCTGATAGCCATTCTCAGTCATCAGCAAAATCCCTTACAAACAAGAAAATGCATCTGAAAGTTTTCTTTATCATCTGTTTTTAGCGTAACCGTGATGCTCTGAGTTCATCTTGCCTTGAAGTCCTCTATGTAAAGCTGACTTTTCTTCTTTCTCTTCCCCCACTACTTCACTTGAAGTAAAAATAGCAACCTTTGAAATTCATAGCATCAGGCAACAGCATACTCATCTCTGCTTATAGAAGTCATCTGCCCATTCCCAGGACATTTCTCTTCCTTTGTGGATATTTTACCTCCAGGATCACTGTCCCTTTTCCTTACACTGTTTGTTCCAGAATACTTGGTGATTTCAACATCCAGACTGAAGAAACTTCCAGCAAATTGTTATTGTTGTTCAGTCGTTAAGTTGTATCTGACTCTGTGACTTCATGGACTGCAGCATGCCAGGCTCCTTGTCCTCCCCTATCTCGCAGAGTTTGCTTAAATTTCTGCCCTTTGAGTAAGTGATGCTATCTAACCATCCCATGAATTGATCTCTCTTGTTTCTCATCCCACCAAAACCACTCAGTATCATGATAATACTCTAGTAGAAACTACTCGTAACTTTAGTCCTCCTTAAAGTGAGTTACAAAATCTCCACTCTCTGACAATTTCCATCGAGCTAGTTTACAGCATCTACTTCTTTCTGTCCAATAACCTTTGCAGCAACTGACATATGTAAAATTGCATTTCATTTATTTCCAATATTTCACTCCTCTGGTTCCAATCATTATTCTCTCTTTTCTCCTTACTTAGCATAAATTCAATATTCAATCATATTAAACACTTTTTTCCTGATACCTTAAAATTCCTCTTTGTTCTGCATTTTTATTTTAACAAAATCACAACTCTGATTTTACCTTTTTTTTTTCTTTTTCCCTTACATTGTTCCTGTACTAGTGGCAAGCAATTCAGAGGGGTGGAAAACACAACTATGCTGATTGCTCTGACTTTAAATGTATAATCACTTATTGCAAGGGGTCAGATTAATGTCTCTAAATACTATACTTCTCTTATCTATTTAATTTCTAAATCATCTAAATGATTATTCCATCTTACTTCAAAAAAACTTATTTTTTTTTCAGCTTTTCATCAATTTTCCTGTTCCATTTATGAAAGTACTTCTGGGAAGGAAATCCTTTATATTGCTAGGAGAGAAATGTTCCTCAGTTTACTAAACTTTCACCATTGCTATTCGCCAGGGCTCAATCCCTATGCCTCTGTGCTTTTCTATCTTTGGTCTCATCTAACCTTGCAGCCAGGAAATTAGAAGACGCTTACCCCTTGGAAGAAAAGTTATGACCAACCTAGAGAGTATATTGAAAAGCAGAGACCTTACTTTGCTCACTAAGGTCCATCTAGTCAAGGCTATGGTTTTTCCTATGGTCATGTATGGATGTGAGAGTTGGACTGTGNTGCAGCCATGAAATTAAAAGATGCTTACTCCTTGGAAGAAAAGTTATGACCAACCTAGATAGCATATTCAAAAACAGAGACATTACTTTGGTGACTAAGGTCCGTCTAGTCAAGGCTATGGTTTTTCCTGTGGTCATGTATGGATGTGAGAGTTGGACTGTGAAGAAAGCTGAGCACCGAAGAATTGATGCTTTTGAACTGTGGTGTTGGAGAAGACTCTTGAGAGTCCCTTGGACTGCAAGGGGATCCAACCAGTCCATCCTAAAGGAGATCAGTCCTGGATGTTCACTGGAAGGATTGATGCTGAAGCTGAAACTCTAATACTTGGCAACCTGATGTGAAGGGCTTTTCATTGGAAAAGACTCTGATGCTGGGAGGGATTGGGGACAGGAGGAGATGGGAACAACAGAGGATGAGATGGATGGATGGCATCACCGACTTGTTGGACATGAGTTTGGGTAAACTCCAGGAGTTGGTGATGGACAGAGAGGCCTGGCATGGTGCAATTCATGGGGTCGCAAAGAATTGGGCACAACTGAGTGACTGAACTGAACTGAGCCACCAGGGAAGCCCAAATATAAATTTACCCAGAATCATTTATTTAATAGAATGTTTTTCCTACTTCTTTGCAGTGTTGCCTTTGTCAAAAATCAATTCTCTAAGTACCTGTGAATTCTGTTCCATTAGTCTATTTATCCCTACAAACTGTATATCATTGAAAATATACAAATTGTGTATTTTTATCATGTCTTACTACCTAATAGTTTGTTTCCCCAACTTTGTTCTTTATCAGTATTATCCTGACTATACTTGATCCTTTAAAATCCCACAAAAATTTTAGAATTTGTTTATAAATATCCTCCACATGTCTCCTCCAATGCTCCCTCCCCCCCAAAAAAAAAATCTGCTGGAATTTTGGTTAGGATAATGTTGAATCTATAGATCAGTTTCAGAAAAATGAACTTTATTGACTCCTCTAATTTATGGATGTAGCATTTCCTTTATTAAATTAAGTCTTCCATAATTGCTCTTACATGCATGGAGAAATATTATTTATCTTCCTTAGATTTTTTTCTAACTATGTTGTGGCTTTTAAGTAGTATTTTTAAAATAGTTTTCTAATTGCATGTTCCAGATACATAGAAATTAGCTGATTTATGTAGGCTATGCTAATGTTCACCAAACTTTCTAAATTCACTTACTACTTATTGTAATACTGAAACCATAATCACAGAAAACTAGTCAATCTAATCACACTAGGACCACAGCCTTGTCTAACTCAATGAAACTAAGCCATGCCCTGTGGGGCCACCCAAGATGGGCGGGCATGGTGGAGAGGTCTGACACAATGTGGTCCACTAGAAAAGGGAATGGCAAACCACTTCAGTATTCTTGCCTTGAGAACCCCATGAACAGTATGAAAAGGCAAAATGATAGGATACTNGGTGGAGAGGTCTGACACAATGTGGTCCACTAGAAAAGGGAATGGCAAACCACTTCAGTATTCTTGCCTTGAGAACCCCATGAACAGTATGAAAAGGCAAAATGATAGGATACTGAAAGAGGAACTCCCCAGGTCAGTAGGTGCCCAATATGCTGAGTGAACTCCAGGAGTTGGTTATGGACAGGGAGGCCTAGCGTGCTGCGATTCATGGGGTTGCAAAGAGTTGGACCCGACTGAGCTGAACTGTAATAGCTTATCCATACAATTTCAGATTTTCTTTGTAAACAATCATCTTGAATAATAACAATTTATTCCTTTTATTTCCTTACTTAATTGCCTAGAAGATTCAATAAAATNAAACTGACCTAAACTAAACAACTAACACCTTCACTTTCAGGCCTGGGTTCTAGTGTGAGTTCTGCTGCCCAGGCAATAGTCCCACGATGGGGGCCACTCCTCCCTGCACCTCGCTTTCTACAGCTGAAGAGCAAGGGACAGATGCAATGGTTTCTAACTTTCCTCCAGCCCTGTCTGCTCAAGCACTCCAGCACCGCCTCCTACTGCCACCGACCTCTGTCTAGCCAGTGGTGCATTTTTGCAAACTGCGTCTCGCCCAGTTTGATGACTGACACTCCCTCTGAGACCCACTTTCTTCATCCTTTTGATTTTCCTATGCCACAGTCCAACAGGACACTGGTGCCCCGGCCTGGAAATTCTAGTCCTGAGGATCCAAGTCTTGGCTGCACGTCCTGGTCTCACAGTGGGACTCCAGCATGGGGACTTAAATAGATTTTTTTTTTTTTTTTTTTTTAACATTTCTCTGAAGTATAATCTGCAACTATTTGTGTTTAGTAAGGGCTTCTCTGGTGACTCAGACAGTAAAGAATCTGCCTGCAATGCAGGAGACGGGTTTGATCCCTGGGTCAGGAAGATCGCTTGGGGAAGAGGATGGCTACCCACTCCAGTATTCTTGCCTGGAAAATCACCCGGACAGAGGAGCCTGGGGGGCTACGAAGAGTCGGACACGACAACTGATCAGCCGACACTTTCAAAATGTTGGTGCTCATCTTACTCTTCTTATCTTACATCCAAAGGCCCTGCTGCCGCTTCTGTATTTTTGTGACTGTTTCATGACCCAAGGTCTGCTCAGCAAGGAGTGCTTTTCAGTGCTGAGGCTACCCACCACACCCTGGTCTGGCAGAATCCTGCCTAAAGCACTCAGGCATCCTGTAGTGATGCCAGGTAACGTGTCAGCTCACTGCCAACTGCTACTCTGCAGGGTGCTGATGGCATGTGGGTAAATCTCAGGCCACGGCACATTGCCTGAACATGACAGGGCTTGAGAAGTGTTTGCTGAAGGGCTAAGCATCCTTAAAATTAGGCTAAGCTGGGGCTTCCCTGCTGGCCAGTGGATAGGAATCCACCTGCCAGTGCAAGGCACATGGGTTTGAATTCTGGTCTAGGGAGATTCCACAAGTCGTGGCGCAACTAAGCCCGTGTACCACAACTACTGAGCCCACGCTCTAGAGCCCGTGAGCCGCACTCCTGAAGCCCGCGTGCCCTGGAGCCCGTGCTCTCCAAGAGAAAGCGCTGCAGTGAGAAGCCCATGAACCACGACTAGAGGGTTGGCCCCTGCTCAGCGCAGCAGAGAAAGTCCGCAGCAGCGACCCAGTGCTGCCAGTCGGTAGCCAGGTCTGCCTGGCACGCATCTGCTTTGTCCCTGATGTAGGTCAGTGAATGCCTTTTAATCAGTTTTCAGAACCCCTTCACTCTTAAAAGTGGCTCTGTGTGAATGATAATTATACAGCCGCCTCAACAATAACCTCATAAATGCCTGTAGAGGAGGGAAGGTCACTCCTGACTCTCGCTCAAACCAGACAATCGTGAACTGCTGGCTCAGACAGGTGGCTCTCCCTCTGTTTCTGAAAAGCACGTGTGCTTTACCTGTGAAAACCTTCTTTAAGCTTTTACTGATCCAGATGTTGTCCAGAGTCTTCGAGCCTTGAGGATTCTTGGTGCTGATGTTGGTAAAGGTGTGTGCGGGGATCAGGTGGTGGAATTTTTCTTTCCTCAAGATATCATAGTCACTGCTGTCTGGCCCCTGGCCAAAATCCCCTAAAACTATCACGTCTTTTTCTCCTAGAAGTGGAAGAGAGAAATTGAGAAATGTAAGAGGAGGTGGGACGTTAACCCAGCACTGACCACCACTCATTTAAGTAGGATCGTGCGTGTCTGATTTGACTCTCCAGGATTAGGACTGTGGCATGGTTCTTATTCTCCCAATTCTTCCAAGTTCCTTGTGCAATACCCCCTCACCGCCCCCCCACCCCACACCCAAGCTTCCAGAGTAGGTTAGTGACACATTTGGTTAGTGTGATGTCAACATCGCCTCTGTTCTGGATCATGGGTTCCAAATCTCATAGCACAAAAAGGCCCTAAGGGTCTTGCCCGGATCGTTAAGAAAAGCTCAACAAACATTTATTGAGCACAGAAGGAAGCCCGAGTGAAGCACTGGAAGAAGACAGTCATCTACAAGCCGAGGAGAGGCCTCAGGAGGAACCGACCCTGCCAACACCTTGATCATGGGCTTTCCAGCCTTCAGGACTGGAAGAAAATAAGTGCCTGTTGTTTAAGCCATCCAGTCTGTGGTATTTTGTTATGGAACCCCAGCACACTAATCAAAATACTTTAAAGTATTTTCAACATCTCTCTCAAACTCTAGTTTGATTTACAAGAGTAAGTGGGATAATTATGAAGTATTTTCCAAAGTGAGGAGACATTCAGAAGACAGTGAGACCCAGCTTGGCTCCCTGGGATTCCCGTCCACTGCCGGACCATCACTTCCTGTCTCGAGGTTCCCCTCAGGGGAGCCACGTTATCACAGGGAGAAATAGTGCAAGGAAAGCTTTAAGGAATGCAGTTCACAACCAAGGGCCAAATGCATCTGAGACACTCAACAAATCTTCGAGGACTCGAATACGCGTCAATAACAAGGGCTGTTGCTGCTGCTGCTGCTGCTGCTAAGTCACTTCAGTCGTGCCCGATTCTGTGTGACCCCATAGACGGCAGCCCACTAGGCTCCCCTGTCCCTGGGATTCTCCAGGCAAGAACACTGGAGTGGGTTGCCATTTCCTTCTCCAATGCATGAAAGTGGAAAGTGAAAGGGAAGTCGCTCAGTTGTGAGATTAAGAAATCTAAAGTGAAATGACACAAGCCACCAGCAGAGGGCACTCACGTTCTGCACATGACACCCTCTCCCAGGGGGCCTGAGGGAGGGAAGGGGACGGAAGGAAGCCTTTCCTGCAGCCATTGTGTGGCCACCAGAGAGGCATCTGTCACCCTCATGCTAGACCCGAACAACCCCGGCACCCAAGGCAGGGCGAGCCCAACTCAGCTGGTCTTGAGAAATCAGTGCGAACTTTCAACAGGAAAGCCAACTTATGAATAATACTAATAACAGCTCCTATGAGGCCAGTGTTAATGACCCTCCACTGAGTCATCACCGTGTGCTGGGGACCTCTTGCAGGTAAGAAGCTGAGGCTCTGACCTAAGCCACCAAGCCCTCAGGTCCCGGACAAAGAGCTAGGATGGAAGAGCCCCACACGCTTGGAACAGAGCCTGCTGCCTGGCAGACGTCAGAGAAACACGCGTGGAAGAAACGGTGAACAAAGCACGAGGAAAACTGCACAATTAAGGTGCAACATAGTTTTTAAAAGGAATGACTAGAAAGTGGGATAGTTATGAAGTATTTTCCAAAGTATTTTCCACCCTTTATTAAATTTCAAGGAAATCTTAGGAAAGACTGAGACAAAAGGTTTCAATATAATGAGAGGTTTTCATTAGGATACAAACAGGAAATATTTGAGCCAAAAGAAGACAGTTCTGGGGTTTTTCCTGGTGGCTCAGTGGTAAAGAATCCACTGGCCAGTGCAAGAGACATGGGTTCAATCCCTGGTCTGGGATGATCCCACATGCCACGGGGCAACGAAGCCCATGTACCACAAATGTTAAGGCTATGCTCTAGAGCCCAAAGCCACAGCTGACGAAGGCTGCACACCTACAGCCTGTGCTCCACACCAAGAGAAGGCACCGCAACGAGAAGCTTTTGTGCTGCAACTAGAGAAAGCCCATGCGCCACAATGAAGACTCAGCACTGACACACACACACAAAATATATATATATATATATCCTTTCATATATATTTTTTTTCTTTTTTCTTTTAAGAAAAGAAAATTCTGAACCCAGGAGAGATGCTGGTGTCAGGCATCAATAAACTGAGCTCTGTGTAACTTCGGGAATGAAAATAATGGCTCATTTTGAATTGGACTGTCCAGGTTTCTTACAACTCATCTACTTCGGTTAAAGCGGTTTGGTGATGACGTGGAGACACTCCCTGCCTCTGACAACCCACAGATGTGCAGGGCCCTAAATTCTCCCAGGAAGCTGTCCGCCAGGGTGGGCTCCACAGTCACCCACTGAGTTTCTAGGAGTTAGGGCTTCCCAGGTGGCCCTAGTGGTAAACAACGTGCTTGCCAATGCAGGAGACCCAGAAGACGCAGGTTCGACCTCTGGGTCAGGAAGATTCCCCTGGAGGAGGGCACGGCAATCCACTCCAGTATGCGTGCCCGGAGAATCCCACGGCCAGAGGAGCCGCCTGGCAGGCTACAGTCCCTGGGGCCACAAAGAATCAGACACTACTGAGCGCGCACATTTTCCAGAAGTGAAGGGATAATATTTGGGGCTGACTTCCTCAGAGTCCTAGATTTATAAAATGCCCGCGACAATAGCAGGAGCCCGGCCCCACTAGGGGTAAGCCTTACTCAGATGCCAAGCATGACCCTGCCTTGTGTGACTCTTGCTGAGTTCACAGAGCAGGCCCTGGGGGGCGGAGGGCAGTTTGAAAGAAGAAAATTCCATTAGTGGATGGGCACCCCACCCTCAGCCCTCACTGACGTCAGTCAACNTCCTGCATCCCCAGAGCAGCGGCAGAACCGTGACGTCAGAGTCAGTCTCCTGGGCACTAAAGCAGTGCTCAGCTGCTCTGGGTTTGGCAACCCCACCCTTCTGTTATGGCAACAAACACTAACAATGGCCAGGAAGCGGGGGTGTGCAGAGGGCATCCCCAAGTGGGGGCTGCCAGTTTCGTCTTACAGAGGCGCCCAGTTTGCCATCGCCACCGCCCAGCCAGGAGAGCTCTCTCTGCAGCCGTGGCTCTGACCTCAAGGGAGACACCTTCAGCCGTGGGCAAGGAAACCCTGCCTGGGGAGAGAAGCCACATCTCTGTCCCCACAACTTGCCCGGCCTAGGATGTGACACGAAGCACGGGAGCCTCATACCTGTCCAGGGGATCACTTCATTCAGAGGATTTGAGCCAATAATTCACAATCTGAGACCATTTTTTAATGATCTTTAAAACCAGCCCACCTCTTCGAGACACTAGCTGGTTCTGCCTGTTGCCTTGCTTGGCCAAAGCCAGTGCAGCCACTTTCCATAGAAAAGGGACCTGGGGAGGAGGGTTCAGGGGTGATAGCTGGCTGACTGATACACCAGTATCAAAAGCACAACCCACAGACACCCCGGGGTGTGTGCATGCGCATGGAATGCCAGCATCTCTGCAGCTTTGCGAGTGAGGAGGCGGGAAGTGTAGTCAGCACAGCCGCCAGCTCATGGGCAGCCCCAGCCCGGAGCTGCCAGGAAGAAACCATGCTGAGGTCTGCGGCAACTCTGGCTCCAGAACTGCTCTGGAGCATATAGAAGGGGGTGTCCCAGACACCCAGCAGCTAGCTTGCTGGGCTCTGTGACAAGGGACCACTCTCGCCGACCCTGTGACTGCTGACTTGGTGACCTGTTTTGGCTGCTGCCTTTTCTCCTTCCTGACGCCGTTTCTGACTGTTTGCTGTGCATGAATACTTCCCAGGGCATCCAGGGGAATCGGAGAGACAGCTCAGGTCGGTCTGCTTGCTGCTCCCAACTCTGGAGAGAGAGGGCTTGTCAGTGGCCCCACTAACCTGAAGCTCCTTCTGAGGCCCTTCCAAGCCCTAGTGACCCCTGGAGGGCTCCCCCTCTCCCTAGTAAGAGAAGGGTGTCCTCAGAGCAGTTCAGCTGCCCTCTAATCCAGAGATTCCCAAACGACCGGCTTCCTTACCCAGCGCTGAGAGCACTGATGAAGCGCAGGAGGTGATTCTGGAAATCAGACATTGTGTGTGTCGGGGCAGGGTCCAGGAAACCCTGATTTTAAGAAAATCTCTCCAGGTGATTCTGCTGCTTATCAGGTTTGGGAAACAGGCATTTAACCTCCTTCTCACCCAGAAGTCCAAGTTACCAGAGCTATGATCTCCCCCAAATCCCTCTCCTTCCTGCTCTGGACAAGTTCCCCAGCTGAGGGAACCCCAAGTGTGTGTGTGCTGACCCGGCCCCGGGAGAGAATAAAACCAAGGCAAAAAGGTGAGTTTCTCTGGCTCACAGTTCAAAGTGGGCTTTTCTCCTTTTCAGAAGGAGTGGCTCCGCACAGCAGTAGGGGCGATACCTTGAACCTTGCGAGGTATGGGCTGGGGCCCACCGGCTTCCCATGCCCATTGCCGGGCGAGCTCTCCTGCCAGGCGGCATCTCTCAGCTCCACCCCGGCCGCTGTGTCCCACAGGAACCCCGTAAATCCGGCACCCTGTGGGAGAAGACGAGGTGTTAGTATGCAGAGAGGTCTGTCTGGTGGGGTGCTCAGCCTCAAGCTGGGGAGCAGCAGGCAAGGCCAGGAGGAGGTAAAGAGAAAGCAGTGAACTCTACACTGGGTCTGGGGGTGACCTGCCCAGGGGCTGTTTCTGAGACAAAAGCATATCCCCAAACCACAGCATATTCCTCCTAGTCCCCACAACAAATTTCCCAGACCAGTAATTTCAGAGAGGTTCACACAGCTGGGGTGCCTGGGCTCTTCTTTGGCAGGGGCATACTGCGGGGGAGATCCCAGATTAGGCAGAGAATTATCTTTTTAATCATTACATCCCATAGGACGGCCACTCACGTGCCCACCTGTCATGTAAAGACTCAGCTGCTCAGAGAGGTTAAGTAACTTCCCTGAAACCCCACAGCTGGTAAATGGCAATGCTGAGGATCAAATACAAGACTCCAGGAGGTGGCTTTGGTTACTGAGCAGCTTCCAGCTCAGCACTGCCTGCCGCCTCTTGGGTACCCTGCCAGGCACTGGCCCATGTCTGCTAAACAAGCATTCAATGCACAGTATCCTTCAAAATTCTATAGCCACTCTTGAGTTGAGGGAGGAACTGTTGATCCCATTTTACAGATGAAGGGGTTGAGGCTGAGCGATCTGAGAGGCAGCGACACACTGTTAGCCAGTGGCCTTGACACCCAACCTGGAGCAGGGCTACCTGACTTGAAAATCTCCAACAGGCTCTGTCAGGCTCAGTCAAGGTCCTGGGCTTGCAAAGAGTGAAAAGAGGCCAGGTTTCTGGGTCTAGTTTTCTCACCATGAACATCCAGTATATAGCACAGTGCCTGACACACAGTAACTTTTCTAATGATTTGCTGAACAGATGAATAGTGTTCAATGGACTGTAAGAGTCCTGTGAACCTATATATATGTGTGTAAAGTGCCTTTTTAAAAAAGGTGTGAAAGTGTTAGTCGCTCAGTTGTGTTCGACCCTTGAACTATAGCCCACTAGGCTCCTCTGTCCATGGAATTCTCCTGGCGAGAATACTGGAGTGGGTAGCCACGCCCTTCTCTAGGGGATCTTCCCGACCCAGGGACTGAACCTAGGTCTCCCACATTGTAGGCAGATTCTTTGCCATCTGAGCCATTAAAAATATTTTAAAGTTATGCTTATGTATTTATTTATGGCTATGCTGGGTCTTCATTGCTACACCAGCTTTTCTCTAGTTGTGGCAAGAGGGGGCTGCTCTCTAGCTGCAGTGCGTGGATTTCCCATCGCAGTGGCTTCTCTTGTGGCAGAGCAAGGGCTGTAGAGGGCTTCCATAGTTGCTGCATGTGGGCTCAGGAGTTGTGGTTCCTGGGCTCTAGAGCATGGTGTGGGCTTAGTTGCTCCGCAACATGTGGGATCTTATCGGACCAGGGATGGCACCCCTGTCTCCTGCATTGGCAGGCAGCTTCTTTACAATGAGCCATCAGGGAAACCCCAACCCTGTTTTTTAAGTTTATTTCTATTTTACTTTTGGCTGCACCATGCAGCTTGTGGGAACATAGGTCTCCGACTAGGATTGAACCCGGGCCCCTGGCAGGGAGAGTGTAGAGTCCTAACCACTGGACCACTAGGGAAGTCCCCTATTAGTAGTATTTCCATGTGGACTTAGAAGGGACAGTCACGGGCTGGAGTGGTAGAGACCAGATACCTTCCCATTATCCTGTATTTCCAGCCTCCTGGCTACCACCTGCAGTAATCACTTACACCCCAAACCCAGAGAAATAAGACTTACAGCACACTTTAAAGTAGGAGCTAAAAAGTAAGCTTACTGTCAGTAAGTGACTGGATACTTTTAATCCAGTAAACATTACAATTCAAAAGCCCCAGATCTCCATGTCACTCAGATAAGTATTTATATCGTGTGTGTTTATAATGGTATACTAGAGATACAAATGGGCTTCCCACATGGCTCAGTGGTAAAGAATCCACCTGCCAATGCCAAGCCACAGGAGACATGGGTTTGATCCCTGGGTTGGGAAGATCCTTTGGAGAAGAGAAAGGCAACCCACTCCAGTATTCGTGCCAGGAAGATCCCATGGACAGAGGAGCCTGGTGGGCTATAGTTCAAGGGTCACAAACAGTCAGACACAATTGACATGAATGCAGCACAAACACCTTGTGATAAAAATATAACATCTGCATTTATAGGAAAATTTTGTAATCCACTCATAATTAACTATCAGGAGCCTTTTTTTTTAATCTAAAAACTCTACTGATGTTGAATATTTCAAGTGAGTAAAAACTGGTCTTGAATATGATATGTGGGAGTGAAAATATATACATCAAGAGACTTACCTAAACCCATATGGGAAATACTAATGAGAGAAAATTCAAAATTAAAATCTGCTGAAAGTTTCCACAGACCATTTCCATGTGCACAATTCTTACCACTAAAGCAAATGTTTCATGTATGAATTAAGTGAATCTGAAGTTCTCAGTCAATGGACAATGGGCTGTCTACAAACTTGGCAGAGGCTGGAACCGTGGAGAAGGGATTAGAAGGACAAAGGACAGAAATACCCCATTTGCTGCCTTGGCTCCAGACAGGATTTTTCCTCTCCTCCCAACACCCCAGCTCCCATTTCCGTCTGGGCAGCAGGCCATTCCTGATCCAAACAGGAAATAAGAACCAGGGCATTTTGAAACAAATGGCAAAGAGCTAAAAAATGGGCAGAAATACAACATTACATCAAGGATGTTGGCAAAGGAAAGATTTTAAACATCTGTGATTGGAAAAAAGAAAATGGAAAGAAAATCCCCGTTCTGCAGATGAAGGTACCTTTTGGAGCTGAGTCGAGGGCGTCTCTGAAACAACGGCCTTCCAGCATCCCCGGGGCCCTTTCCACTTGCGGATGTTGGGCAGGATTGGCTGGTTTAGCTCCACACAGAACTGTAAAGACAGAGAACACATCGGTGTTTGTTCCCGCCTAAAGCAGTTCCTGCTGCAGATAGTCTGCGGAGCCAGAAAGTGCAGGATCCTGACTCCTCAGCCTGATTCAGACACTTGTCAGACCTCGTCCTTGTGTTCTTAGAAGCCAGGGTTTATGAAGACCAGGACGACAAAACAAGCCTTGAAAATTAAAAAGCAAACTGTCCAACGGTGAAATATATAATTACCACCTGGAGAATTTTAGCTTAGAGCAAACCATTTTCTTTGTAGCAAGCCACCACAAATAGTTTAAAAGCAGTTGACAGAATCTTTTTAATCCTTGAAAAATCAGTGGTTAAGGTCCCAGGAGAGTCTAGATCAGTATCAAATGCAGAGGGAAAACATGGATACTGGTACTTTCCCACCCCTGTTAGAGGCACAAAAACAGACCTCCAGAAAGTAGTCAATAATTGTGAAATAATTTTGAATAGTGACAGGTGGTCACTAGACTTAATGTCGCGGTCATTTCATAATGTATAAAGTTACCAGATCACTACGTTGTACATCTGAGACTAACACAATATTGTGAATCAATTATTTTTCATTTAAAAAAAAGTATCAACTGACCCTCCCTTCACCAGGTACCACCATATGTTCACCTTGGTTTTCCTCTGAGAAGAAAGACCTCTCATGGGTGGTTACTATGCCTCATGTGTGTTTCCAGGGTGAGCTTCTTTTTGTGTATGTGTGTTTCACCAATACATAACTGTAAGGTGACTTTATCATCAAGGCAAAATGAAATCATACCGACAAAGTATTAATAAAATGAGGGATTGAAAAACTATAGGTTTCAGAATCCATGGGCCAGTTCCTCTAAGTCATGCCTCAAACACAACCCCATCTTTTGGGGGCTGGTTCTTTTAAGGGTCTCTGGAATTTGTCAGATTTGGGCTGTGTTTGAGATGCTCTGATACCTGGACTACCCCTTCTGGGTGACACCTCCTATCCCTTTACTTCATGCACCTTGGGCACCCTACTCAGCTCTTTCTCTGCCCGGTCCTACCAGCCAGTCTCTGGGCTTCCTTTCGGAGGCATCACTGCCATCTCCTCAAAGAGCCACCCTTAGATAACCTCAGCCCCACAGCTTCAGCTTACACTTCTACCCCAAATGCCCCCCAAATCTGTACCAGCAGCTCATATTTCTCTCTTGAGTTTTGAATTATATTTTGACTTCCTTTTTAACATTTCCATCAGAAGATTTCCACAGAAGTACAAACCCAGCAGGTCCCAAAGGAACACGCCGTTCCCCTCCCCAACGCACATCTCAATTCCTGGCACGAGCATCTTTCCAGCCACTCTGACTCTGCCCTCTCCTCCCACAGGCTAGTGCTCCCCAGGCCACATGCAGCATCACGTCTGTCAGAAGCACCCTCTTTCTGTTCTCCAATCCCACTGCTATGGTCCATTTCGAGCTCCATATTCTCCCACCTGGTTCACTGGCATAGCTTGTTAGAGGTCTCTCTGCCTCTCTGTCATTCAATCCCCTCCCATCTGTCCATTGGGTAAGCTGTGATGGCTATGCTGACACACCATCCCTGTGGTTCTTAAAGTGTGGTCCAGGACCCAGGGACATCAGCATCACCTGGGAACTTGTAGGAAACTCTCTGGCCCCACCCTAGGCCTACCAGATCAGGAACTCTAGGGTGAGGCCCAGTAAATGTGTTTTAACAAGCCCTTTACTGATTTGGATGCCAGCTAAGGTCTGAGAATCACTGAATTTGCCACTCCTCCCTAAGCATCTACCTCAGATACAGGTGTTGTGGGCAGAGAGCGAGTGGTCTGCTGGCAGCCTCCTCCAGGAATGCCTTGGCTGCAGAGAGCTGCTCTCATACCCTTCCTGGGCAGTTCACATCCAGCAGCTGATAGAGGCTAGGGTCTGACGGTCTGGTCTTTGCTCTCCTGTTGCCCGAGCTCTAAGAGAAAAGATGGATCATTTCTCCAGTGACAAGCACTATGGAGGAAACAAAACCAGGTGAGGATGGCGCCTCCTGGGAGGGCTCCTCTAGATGTACACGGTTCTAGGAATCATGCTGCTTTTACAGTTACAGGTTTACGTGTCTGCCTCTTCCCAGTAGTGGATGCCACAAGGGCAGGGACTGTCCCCAAGTTGCCTTTAGAAACCCCACCTGGCAGAGCATGGTGCCCAGTGATGCTCCATAACCATCAGCTGGTGAGCCAGGAAATTTCAGAGACGATCACCATCCTCAAATCCAGGTATGAGAGACAAAAGGAAAAATTTCTTCTTGAGGCTATTTAAATAACTGCTTCGATCTTAATCTGACTTTGAGTTTGCCTGGGAAGGGTTCTCTCTGGGATCTGGTCCTCAGTGACTTTTATCCATTCCCCTTTCAACACTGCCATGGATGGTGTTATTCCCAAAAGGGGGACTTCACCCTGGATAAATCCCCATAGCCAGATGGTCCTGGCTGGTAGCCACCCTTGGGTAGGAAATGAAGCACTCTGGAAAATGCATGCAGAATTTATCGACTCTAACTTTAGTAATCCAGAGAGGAAATGTACTTCCAGAGGGTCCAATTTCCTGCTGGGGAATCATTCACTTGTTGAGTGATCATTAGAGCTGAATCCAAGAGTCATTAAAAAGGAGAACAGCTCTCCAATGTCCATCCGGTACCTCACTGCTCTCCACATAGGCAGGACTGAACCTGGCTGCTTGCCTGCATATCTGAGGATGCGTCCCAGGAACCTCTAGCTCTTAAAAAGCCCCTGAGGTGATTAGTCAACCAGCTCTACTGGAGAGCTCCAGCCTCTGAGGCCGTGCTGTGCTGGGAAGAGCAATCTGCAGGCAGCCAGAAAGCTCATCTCTCCTGAGGGTCAGGAGAGACACTGGTTTTCATGCACACCTCTCTCAAAGAGGGGGTCTGGGGACAATGTTTTGTGCTGGTTCAAGCATGAGCATCAGTATCACCTGGGAACTAAGGATGCTATCAAAATTAGTGTCTGAGTCAGAGCTGGCAAGCTGCATTTTAACATCCCTTCCAAGTGACACTGACTCAAGTTTAAAGCTGGTGTTATGGAATGAAGGAAATACATTTTGTTTTTCTTTGTTTTATATTTAAAAGTCTTTCCCTTACAGGTAAACTCTGGAAGACAAGGAACCATGATTCCTGAACCTTAAGGGTCACCTGTATTTTGTAGATCTGAAGCCTTGCCCTTGATGTTTCTCTCAGCCCTCAGAGTATACTATGATCCTTCTCTCTGCCTTCTTTTTCAGTATTTTTTATGTTACTGAGGACAATTAATAATATATATAAGGGGTCTTCCCTGCTGGCTCAGAGGTAAAGAAATCTGCCTGCAAGCAAGAGACGCAGGAGACCTAGGTTTGATCCCTGGGTTGGGAAGATCACCTGCAGGAAGAAATGGCAACCCACTTCAGTATTCTTGACTGAAAAATTCCATGGACAGAGAAGCCTGGAAGGCTACAGTCTATGGGGCTGCAAAAAGTCAGACATGACTGATCAACTGAACACACATACACAATAAAATAAGGGACCAAGAAGAACAGTATTTATGGCTGAAAGCATTCTATCTCATTTTTCATGATCAGCATTAGGTAACAGGTAGGTATTTTCTTCAGTTTCTAGAACTGCAAAAAGAATTGCCACAATTAAAAATGAAATTTAAAAAAAGAGCAAGAAAAAAATTACCAGCTTGACAGGTCACAGCAAATCTAAATAGGAAAGCACCTTTAAAGCCTTGCTACTCAGTGTGTGGTCCATGAACCAGCAGCATCAAGCTCACCTTGGAGTCTGTTGGAAATGCAAGCTCTCAGGCCCACCCACACCAGTGCCCTGGAATCTGCATTGTCACAGGATCCCAGGGTGCAAGTTCGGCAAGCTTTGAGAAGCCTGCTCCAGAGACCCCTTGTTTGGTCCACACCATTCCTATTATCCCACCAACAGATCACACTACCAGTTATTTAGGAGGTAAGTGCAGTCCAGAAATGTTAGGCCCAAACATAAGTGAGTTGAATGCGAGATTCCACAGCTGACAGGGTTTAGAGGGAGGTGTGAACTGAGGTCTGTCTCCTGAAGCACCACCTCCTGGTCAGAACAGGTGGACCATGTGGAGCTGGACACGCTCCAAGGGGTGGGGCCAGCTGGCCTTTACCAATCCTTAGATTCTTTCTCCCAGACATTTCAAAGGGAAACAAAAGCATCGTCTGAGAGCCCTCAACCTGAACTCTGCCTGAAGTTGAATTAAAAAAAAAAAAAAGAACAGCTGGTTCTCAAATTTTCTGCTTCGCCCACACACTAGAAGGAAGAAAATATACTTTAAGCAAAAGTGGCTCCCAAGGCAGAATGGGTGGAAATGGAAGAGGCAAGGTGGGTATGATTGGAAAAAAGCCTCCCAGGTAACTGCACACATCTGCACAATCAACACAGGGCCCTTGCCCACCACCTGTGTTTCTAAAGTCCCAGATGCTAACCCATCACCTGAATTCAGCAGAATTACACCAGCTCTCATTTTAGACCACAGGTTTGCCCACCCCACCCTGACTAAGTCGGAATCTGAGGTTAGGGCCAAGCTGTGCACTCTCAAGTTCTCCAATTTTAAACTAAAGCTTGAGAAGTTCAGAGGAAGATAGATAATTATTATTTTTGAACTTGGTCTTTGCATTTTTAATACCTGTGGTCAGGAAAGACAATTTGTATTGTTCAAAACAAATAAATACCATTTTAGCTTTCCCACTTTGCCCCATGTAAGCATCTGACCGCAGTCCTTTGCATATAACCCTGTGAGATAAAGGCACGGAGGGAGCCCAGCCACCGTATATACACAGGCATGCAACCGAAATTTGTTGAATGAATGAGTAAAGGCATGTCTCCTGGGGATCCCACCTTAGGTTTTTCTGTCCCAGGATAAATTACAAGAATCCCCCAAACGGGCTGGACTTGTTTCTTGAGCTTCAGACCAATTAGGGGGGAATACCAGTCTTCAGTATGTGCCACACAGTCAGCTACTCACACACAGAACTGGACTGCCAAGGCCAAAGTCACCCCTCTCTCTGCTTGGGCTTGTCAATAGGGAGCCTAAGTCAGACCTTTAAACTCCAATCTACAAGATGCCCACGTTGCTGGCATTCAGAAATGTCAGGTCCTAAAAGACAGGACTCCTTTGGCTGTGCCTAGGATGTGCTGCACACATCAGGTCTGTCTGGACCAGCTGACTGTTCATCTTTGCAGAGACAAGAGGTTCCAAGGCTTACACCAAACTCTTTCTTGGTTGGTGGACTTTTGGACTTCGTTTATCCCTTCTACCCCTCTCCCTTCCTGAAATGAAGACTCCTTGGTTCATCTGGTCCCAACCAGTAAATAACAATGGGAAAGGGGTCCAACCTCATTAAGTCCCTTGTGCAGCCACCACCAAGCTCCGCGGTCCCTTTAACTTCCCCATCCAGTTAAGGCGAAATGAGACCTGGGGCTCTGAGAGCTAGTTACAAAGATGCACTGCTAGAGCTGACCATGCAGCCAGCTGGAGACAGAATGTCAGGAGGACAGAGAGGTTCTCAAAGCAAACTCCAGACGGCCGCCCTTCTCCTGCTTCCTGGGTGGGCAGTAGGGGTACGTTTGCATTTGGAATCCGCAGGGTCAGAGTTCCAGATGAAGCTGCTTCACTGAGCTGGCTATTTCGGGTGCTCTTCTGATTCTCGAGGTGACGTCTCTTTGACCACTAGCTTTCCACTTGTTCCCACCCATTCCCTCTGTGCACTCAGCAGCAGCTCGTGCAAACACAACACAGTGTGTGGACCAAGAGGCACAGGTGCCTTGAGAGGATGAATGGCCATCGTAGATGGAAGCAGCCCTGTCTTATTTGTTTTTTAATTACAAAAAATGTTTTTGGTTGCCCCACTTGGCATGTGGGATCCTAGTTCCCCAAAGAGGGACTGAACTGTGCCCCCTTACATTGGAAGCATGGGGTCTTAACCACTGGACCACCAGGGAAGTCCCAGCAGCCCTGTCTTAAGCCAGGTGAGGTCAAGAGACTCAACTTTCTTTCATTTGAGTACTACCGGAAACAGAACAAAGGACACAGACACCAATTTCTTTTTAATAGTAAGCAAGGGCTTAGCTTTGCCAGGATTGTCAAGCGCATGTATGTTATGGGCAACCTTAGAAGCCAGCAGATCTCTGGGTAATCTGTCAGTGATCACGTGGAGAGTGAAACCACGGAATGGTTAGGGTCCTTAAAACATCAGTATACTCTCAAAGAGCACCAAGCTGTGCAAAAGCTGAATAACCTCTGCACGCATGGTAAGTTGCTTCAATCATGTCCGACTTTTTGTGACCCCACGGACTGTAGCCCGCCAGGCTCCTCTGTCCACGGGATTCTCCAGGCCAAGAACACTGGAATGGGCTGTCATTTCCTCCTCCAGGGGATCTTCTGGACCCAGGGATCAAACCTGTGTCTGTCTCCTGCATTGGTGGGCACGTTCTTTACCACTAGCACCACCTGGGAAGTATTAATCACGCTTGGCCTTCTAATGATAAGCTGATTACGAAGTTTTCTGGGCATATTTAGACTTTCAGATGTTGATACTTTGTAAGGCCATACTGCCTATGGGGCAGCGATGCACTCATTTATTGCTCTGTCCTAGTAAGTGCTAAGTGCCTTAACTGTTCTTAACCATCTTAACCGCTGCTGCACTGGGTGCATCCGGGAGCCTTTCCCAAGGGCCCTGGTGTCTGTGGAGGGAGCGTGGCCATTCCTCTGCCCCGGGGGCTCACTGAACAACAACCATGTTCAAAAACTGAAAGAAAGAACTGGGATCGTTTCCTTGCAGCTTTGGAAGGGCACGTCAAGCTCTAACACTGCATGGTTCTAGAATGCTAGGAGGAGAGGCAAAGAGGAAGGTGCGGGAAGAGAAGTGTAAGACTGATAGAGAAAATACAGTGTTCTCAGAAGCATTAAAACGCTTTCTCCCTCTTTCTCTGTGGTAATCGCCCCATGAACTCCATAAAGGAGCTGACTGCTGACAGCACATCAGGTTAGCTTTCCAAAGGCTTTCCCCCAGACATGGAGAACGGATTTCATTCTTTTAGAAAAGAGCATCTGCCCTCCTTAATGTGCCCTGAGTCCCACCTGGAGACCCCTTGCTAAATGGCCTAACTAAGAGCTTACGTTTCCGAGGCAGTCATTCTAATAGGTTTAAGTTTGGACACATCCATCAATTGTAAGAAAACACAGGTGGCCAGTAATTCCCGACCAGTTAGCTCTGAGTCCTGTGAAAAAGAGAGCCAGAGGCCGAGGAAGGGCGGGCGAGGGACGGGGACCAGCATTTATTAAGCGCAGTGATTAGACACTGTTCACACATTATCACATCTGATCCCAATGACAGTCCTGCAAGGCAGTCAGTAATGCTCTCATCTGACACGTGAGTAAAGTAGGGCTTAGAGAGGGACCACAGTGAGGTCACCCACTGCCGGCGAGCAGGATAAAGTCCAGAGCAGCCAACTCGAAGGCTCAAGTGCACTTCACTTAGGAGCGAAGTCTCAGAAAACACGAACTAGACCACTGCCCTGTGAGATGAGGTGAGTGTTTATGCACCACGTGTGTTCCAAATTTGGGATCCTCTGGAACTAAAAGCTGCACCGTCACCACCACACCGTGACTGTCTGCTTCCTCACTGATGCCCCAGGTTACCTGGGGACACCTCCCGGGGAGGTCAACACATCAGAACTACAGCCTTCCTCCCGGTAGGGGCCAGGGATCAGCAGGACACCCAGCCAAGCGTTCAGAGCTTCGTGGGGCAGCCCCTGCCCTAAAGGCTCAGGCCCGCCCTTCTCCATCCATCCAGAGAAGCAGTGGGCTTACCGCCCTCGCATCACTCGGCCCGTGAGCCCCTGCTCGGTCAGCTCCATGAACCTGCTCCTCCTAGGGACCCGAAGGGATTCTGGAGGACTATTCATCCTTGTTTAAACACTCCTATCATGCTGAGGAAGACACAAAGCAAACAAGGATGCATTCCCTCCGCCTCCATAGCCAGTTCATCACCAGCTGCTTCTTCAGAGTCAAGGGGAGGGATATCCACGTGCCCTCCTGTCACAGAGTGGCTGCCAGTTTTGGTAGCCTCTCCTCCACGCTCCCAGGAGCTCCTCAGCATATGTTTCCTGAATAAGATGGTTAAAAATAAGCACAGGGGGAGGGAGGGTACTTTGCAAGGCAGTTAGATTTTTTTTTTTTTTTGGCAAAGGCAATAATAAAATGGAGAGTAACGGAAAGCTGAAGATTCCTGGAGATGAAGGCAGATTAGGAAGGGAGTGACAGGCACGGGGCCTGGGGCCCTTCTATGGGGATTTTATACTCCTATGTTGCTGCCTCCATGCTTGTCATCACCTCATCACCTCTTGTTTCCACCCTTCAGGGATGCTTCCAAAAGTTCTTTTCTTCTCTAAAGCTCTCTGGATGCTAAGACTCTTAATCTGAGCTGGGAGTTAAGATTGTACCAGTAATTCTGTGGCTTTTTCCCCTCCTTCTCTTTAAATTGAGGCTTATGTTTTGGTATCAGCAAACACAAGCTCGTTATAGGACAATTTGTAAATTAGAGAAACAAAGAAAAATTTAAGCAGAATATCACTGTGCAAAGACAACCACTGCTAATACTTTTGGGGGATTCCCTTCTGGGATGTTTCCCTATGCATTTCATTAATATGTATATAGCTGATTATTCATAAAGACACACACGGTTTTGTTCTAATGGTGCCACAGTATTACAAACTCCTCCAAACTCTCTTCATGCATCATCTAACACACTATCCTATGGACACAGCGTGCTAACCCCCTAGTGGTGGATGTTTCGTGGGCTGGGAGGAATTTCTGCTATTTAGGGGCTCGTTTCAATTCATTTCATTATAAACAACCTAAAATCACCTACTATGGTAGCAATAAAACCTTACTATTCTACCCTGTGCTGTACTTAGTCGCTCAGTAGTATCTGACTCTTTGCAACCCCATCAACTGTAGCCTGCCAGGCTCTTCTGTCCATGGAGATTTTCCAGGCAAGAATACTAGAGTGGACTACCATGCCCTCCTCCAGGGATTGAACCCAGGTCTCCACATTGCAGGCAGATTCTTTACCATCTGACCCACCAGAAAAGCCCAAGAATACTGCAGTGGGTAGCCTATCCCTTCTCCAGGGGAACTTCCCAACCCAGGAATCGAACCAGAGTCTCCTCCATTGCAGGTGGATTCTTTACCAGCTGAGCTACCCGGGAAGCTCCCCATTCTATCCTACGTGCTCATAATCCTTATATCCACATGTCTAAAAAAGGTCCCAAGTAAGTTAGTTTAAAATCATAATGTCTTTGTTTTTGAAAGTAAATCAGGAGGCTTTTTTTTTTTTTTTTCATGTACATACTTGTGATAAACAGATGGCAGCTCAGGGGCCTAGAGAGTGAAGGACCACAGACATTAAGCCCCTGAACTGTGCGATCAGAAAGGAAGCAATAGACTGTTTCTTACATCTCTGATTGACAGAAGAGGTGGGAGTTTTCCTAAGTAGTTTCTTTCATCCGCAGATAAACCATTCTCACCTTTATTTTTTCCCCTCTAGCTTTGTTTTAATGTCTCTTTAAAGATTTGTCCTGAGATCAACCTGTCAGGACCCTCAGGTACAAAGGGCCAGCAGATCACAAGCCAGAATTCAGTGGGAATGTCCACTGTTCACTGTGGGGCCTTTAACAAAACTGTCCAGACTCAGGACAGCACCCCCAACTCCTTCAATGGAGGAGTCCTTCCCACATTCTCAGTGTTTAAGTGGGTCACGTTCATTAGTTAAGGGTGAGAGTCGGAAGAACACAGACTCTGGAGAAAGGCTGGCAGGACCTAGGCTTTGGCTCTGCCTCTTACCAAGAGCTGTGACTCTGGGCAAATGGCCCCCTTGCTCAGGCCTCAGTTTCCTCATCTATAACAAGGGGACAGAAATCATGACGGCCTCATGAGTCAGGTATTTCTAAAACGGGGTGCACAGGGCTTGGCACACAGCAAGTCCCATCTGTTCCTGGGTGGTCATACAGACTAGGCCCTCCCTCAGTGTAACACAGACGGGATCCTCAGCCTTGACTCTCCACACCTGGCAGCACCATTCCCCAAACACACCAGCTGGGGACGCGGGCAGGAGGAGGGGCTGTGGCCAAGCGCCACCCTGCACGCCAGAAGCCGGAGCCGCCCAAGCTCCGGTGCAGAAGGAGAGACGGGACACTGTGCTGCTCATATTCATCTCTGGTGAAGAAGAAAACGGGTTCATCCAATCATTCAATAAAGATGTAACTAGCACTAAGTACACAGGTATCTTGAGGTAGGCTCTGGAGCTACAACGGGAGCAAAAGAGTGTGGTTCCCTGCCCCTCAGAGCTTACAGTCTGGAGATGAGGGGTGTGGGAATAGCAGTGTAGGTACAGCTATTTATTTTTTTAATTAAAAAAAAATTTTAGATTATTTTTAAAAGTTATATTATAGTTTTATTGAGGTTATTTCAGGGCCAGGTATGTAACACATATGAATTTCATTCTTGCAACAGCCTTCTAAGGTAGGCATTATTATGACCCTGTTTGATGGAGGAGAAAACACAGGCACAGAGAGGGTAACCAGCTTGCCCAAGATCACACAGCCAATAGGGTCAGAGCCAGCATTTGAACCCAGGTCGTCTAGCTCCAGAACCCAAGTTCTGCATGTACAGTTGCCTTCTGTCTCTGTAGGCAGTTATGAATCAAATAATCATTCAAATGTAAAAATGCAGCTAGAACTTATACTGCAAAGAAATGGTTAAGAGACTGTGGGCCTCCATGATGCTAGCAGTGTGGGTGGAGGTGAGTTTGACTGAGTCAGGGAAGGTTTCTCTGAAGAGGTGAGGCTTGTGCTGGGAATTCCAGGATGAGAAGGCATTAATTAGGCAAAGAGGAGAGGCGAGCATTCCAGGCAACAGGGATAGCGTGTGCCAAGGGCCTGTGGTGGGGCAGAGCAGGGAGAGTTTATAGGACAGAAAGATCAGTGTGTCTGCAGCCCAGGTGGGGACGGGCAGAATGGCTGAGATGAGCCCAAAGGAATCGTTAGACACCTGCCACGGCAGGACCCTGTGGGCTGAAAGGAGTTTCCTCCCTACCCTCTGAGCCATCCTGAAATCAATGAAGGGCATGAAGAACAGATCTGCACTCGAAAAGGACCTAGGGCTGCAGTCTAGAGTCAGGCTGGAGAAGGGCCAGACCAGGTAAGTAGAGCAGCAAGAGACGAAGGTGGCCTGACAACAGGGGAAAAGTGAAAGTGAAAGGCGGCTCAGTCGTATCTATTTGCGACACCATAGGACTTTTGCTGCCAGGCTCCTCCTCTGCCCATGGAATTCTCCAGGCCAGAATCCTGGAGTGGGTAAACATTCCCTTCTCCAGGGGATCTTCCCAAGCCAGGTCTTCTGCATTGCAGGCGGATTCTTTACCAGCTGAGCCACCAGGGAAGCCCAAGAATACTGGAGCGGGTAGCCTGTCTCTTCTCCAGAGGATCTTCCCAACCCAGGAATCAAAGCAGGGTCTCCTGAATTATAGGCGGATTCTTTACCCGCTGAGTCACCAGAGAAGCCCAGCTAGCGGGAGAGCAGTGCACAAATCAGAGATAACGAGAAGATAGCACAACTAGGATCAAAAGAATGAAAACACTGGTGTGTGAATGTTCACTGCAGCACTACTCACAGAGCTAAAAGACAGAAACGACTCAAGTGCCCACCACCTGATGAACAGATAAACAAGGGTGCTATTTCCATACATTGAAACAGTACTGAACTACCCCTTAAATGATACCTGCTACCTCGTGAATGAGCCTCAGAAACATACGAGGGAAAGTAAACAGATTCAAAAGGCCAAATATTGTATGAAATGTCCAGAACAGGCAAACTCATAGAGACACAAAGCAGACTGGTGGTCACCAGGTGCCCAGGGGAGGGAGGGAGGTGGACTGACCTCTCGATAGGTACCAGTCATTTTTTGCTAGATGATGAAAATGTCTTGGAACTACACCGAGGCGGCAGCTGCACAGAGTTGTGAAGCTACTAAATGTCAATGAATTGTTCACTTTCAAGTGGACTCCTGATTAATTTTATGGTTTATGTCAATAATTTAAAAAGTGACTTTGGCAATGGACTAGATGTCTAAGATAAAGCAGAGAACCATTCTCTCATTCAACAAATGCCATGTGCTATTCTAGTACAGCTGTGATGTTGGGCTGTCCCTGGATCAGGTGGGGAGTAGGGGAGCAGGAACACTGCACTGGGGAGGTTGCCTCTAGACAGGGTTACCCCAGCCTTCTCTCCACATGGTTATAATGCACGTGGGAGAGACCTGCACAGCCTGGTAATTCTTGGACTATAGAAGCCTCGCTGAAGCTTAAAAAAAAAAAAAAAAAAAACAGTTTTAGGGCAAATAAAATAAGTCCTCTGTCCCAAATTAGACACCACACTTGTGAGTAATGATTGAAACTAATTATTCTAAGTGGAAGCAGTTCTGAAAATAGCAGAGTTTTGGAGAATTTTTGTGGCTATTTTAGAAGCGTGCAAGAGAATTGCAGGCAGAGTTATGTACCCCACATCAGAGCAGAAACCCTGGGATGGTCATGCCATGGCTTGCCCCTAGTATGCCATACCACAGATCCTAACGTTTTTACATGGCTGGAGAAACACACCAACAACAAAGGTGGATGGCACAGAGTTGCAGTTGGTACTTCCTACTGACACACTGAACCAAAAATTCAACAGGAAACGTCAACCATACATATTACAACATTTTACTTGTAAAGCAAAAAGGCATCTTCATCAAGCAAATGTTAACATTTCCTAAGACAAACCATGGTGACTTAGCCAACCACAGGTCTTTCTTTTCTTGAGTCTTCTTTCCTCTTTGACATTTTCAAGTGAACAGGCTCAAAAGAATAAGATGGGTATAGATGGAGGAAGGACGGTCTCTAAGGACGGTCTCCAACAGACACACCACTGATTACTTACAGCATAACTGATTACTAACAGCATAACTGATTACTAACAGCATTTGTATTCATTAGCAAGAGAAAGGGTAGGGGCAGAGGGGGAGAAAGACAACATAAAAGGGTCGGAAACGACTGCGTAGGTATTTAAATCCGAAGAAAATCATGGAGGAGCAGAACAAAGCTGGCACTTTACATTAGTACCCCATCCCTAATCTCCCACACGAACACCTACATATTCTTTTAAACCCCAAGGATACATTTTCTCAATCCATAAACACTAAAGACTAGATCTCTCTTAGACTCACTCTACGGCAAGGCTCCAGCACTTCCTATATGTGTTCCTGCGAAGAACGCAGAGTTATTTAGGAACTGTCACATTAAACAGAATTAGTACTTATGGACCCTCAGGGAGACTGCTCTGGTGGCCACTTTTCTTATAAAATGCCAGCCTCCAGCTATATTCTAAATGGTGTTTATGCAGCCTCCCATCCTCAAGAGCAATAATCATAAAGACTTCAAAGCTGTGGGTGAAGTATTACAGATTCATGACTTATTTTATTGTGATTTGCATTATGCCAAATCCTAGTCGCTAAAGCCTGCATATTTCCTATTTTATTTCAGGGCAAACCACATAGATTTGAATGTTCTTTTCTGTGTGGGCAGCTAGGGATAGAAAAACCTACAATTTTTCACTCCCAGACAATTTACGGCAGCAAGAACTATAGGCAGAAGTTCATGAAACAGCGTTCCATCTTGGAGAATGTTCTGAGACTCCTTGATTCTCAATTTTCTGTGCTAATGGGAGGAATGGAGAGACAGACCCCCAAACTATCTTTCAGTTAACCTCCTTTCTCATCATGTTTTTGGCCAAAGGAAATTAAAATTAGCCAAACTGCCTGATGTAACTTTCACAGGCTTTTCAGGCTCCCTTCAAATTACCGGAAGTGGGTGGAGTGACAGCTAACAGGGCAGAGGGGAGTGTCTCAGAGATCAGGCTGCACCCCGATGGGGGCCACGGGGATGCCGGGGCCGCGCCTGCAGGCACGACGATGAGTGCTTTCCTGGCACGCTTGCCACATGCCAAGCACCGCTGCTGGCTCTTCACGCACACCATGGATGCGACCATACCATGGCTCTGCGAGGGAGGAGTATCCTCGCTCAAGAAAGGAGGAATATAGGGCTGGAGGGGTTAAGATCACCCATGGGGCAAGCGGCGGAGCAGGATCCAAGTCCACACCCATGAATGGATTAGGAAGCTACTCGGCTTCCAGATGAAGCAACTACAAGGAGGGCAGGAACAGGGTCAAACTCGCATTTCAGGAGGGTTACTCTGGAAACCATACAAATGAAGGACTGAGACAAAAATTACAGAGACCAGGTAGTAATTGCATGTTTTAACTTTTCTCTCCACATCCACAGTTTTTAGAAATTTCACTTTTCCAGAAAGTCATACTATAAATATCAATTAAAATTGGCTTAAACTTTATTGATACAGCACACGTGTAAGTGCACACACACATACACTTTTCTCTTCATAAATAAAAGGTGATTAAGTGCTGTTACTAAATAAATTAACACCAAAATGACATTTTAAAATGTCCCTGCCACATCTTAACACGAAGGCTAAAAATAAGTGTTACTTCTTCTCTTGTTCACAAATACAGCCAAGCAAAGTGATAACAAGGATGTCTGGGTGATGAGGAAGAAAATGAACAATCAATACACAGCAATTTATTTTCTAACTAGAGGTTTCAGCCAGATGGAGAGAGGGAGTGAGACAAAGCATGTCTGATAGAGAAGATCAGCAGTAATGTAAAACTACTGTCTCATGATTTCATAATAAAAAAAAAAGGAGGGAAGGCTCTAGCACCTCCACCCCCACTCAGCCTCAGAGCTGGTGCAAATTTGGGAATTCAGGCAAAACCCCAGAAATTGTTACCTTCCTTTCCAGGTTCAGCCCTTCAGCTTATAAATGGTGGGGACTTTGTTTTAGTCCTGAGTACTTCTGGTCCCTCTGGATCTAGCGGGACATATCAGGAAGATGCTCTGTGACCCAATAGTCTTTCTACAGACCACTGAAATCTGGTGACTGATCACTTGTGTAGGAAGCCACTAACCAGTGCCTAGGAGGGCAGGTCGGAGAAGGCAATGGCATCCCACTCCAGTACTCTTGCCTGGAAACTCCCATGGATGGAGGAGCCTGGTAGGCTGCAGTCCATGGGGTCACTGAGTCAGACACGACTGAGCGACTTCACTTTCACTTTTCACGTTCATGCATTGGAGAAGGAAATGGCAACCTACTCCAGTGTTCTTGCCTGGAGAATCCCAGGGATGACGGAGCCCAGTGGGCTGCCGTCTGTGGGGTGGCACAGAGTCGGACACGGCTGAAGCGACTTAGCAGCAGCAGCAGCAGGAGGGCGGGTGCTTTTAGAGTAACTCATACATGGGGAGCTGCTTTGTTTCCTCTGGCTGACTTCTTCTAGCCTAATTAATTCTGCATATGAAAATAAGCCTGCATTTCATGGACAAAGGTTAGTGGGGGCAGACCCAGGGCAAGAGAAGAAACTCACCACTGAGTGTGCTGAGGAAACGAATCTAGAATCTAGAAAGGGGTCTTCGATTATTCTCATAAAGGATATCTGTATGTTGTTCTGAATTTCTACAAAGATAGATCAACATCTCTACAGGTGGGCTGGATGCTTTCCCAGAAGTACGGAGTTTGGTTAAGGTCCAAACTCACCATTTCAATGTCTCCCAAAGGTTCACAAAAAATATTTTATCAACTGTAGGAAGTACTCATTCTAAGTGGGTAGTTAACAGTTTGAAAGATCTCTCCACTGAATTAATTCTGGCAAAGCTGGCCTTAATGACCAACTCAATCAGGATGATTTTACCTACTGAGAACATCCAGCATAAATCTTTTTAGCAACTGAGCCAAAGAGTTTCACTTGCCTGCCCTTCTGTTTCATTTAAAATTCCCAACTGGCCTACACTTTGCTGAATCAAAGTCATGCTCTCAAGAAGTGAATGAATGAATCATTCACAAAACATCTCAGAATTCTCTAAAACAGTGAATTGAAAGTTCTCTCAGTACCAACTCATTGTTAGCATTTCTTAGCATGCTTCTGATAACAGAAGCATTTGAGGGTGGGCCAAATAAAATAGGAAATTGCATATACCTCCTGTCATCATGGCTATGTGAGTGTTTGTAAAAGATGATGGCTACATGCAACAATTTTGAGGGGGATGCAATGAATTGGGCATATTTTCTTACTGTTGAAAAGCAAAAAAGAGTTAAGAGACTAATGAGGCAGGAGGGAAAAGTACATAGGATATACCTGAGCGTAAGCAGAGCCTTTCTAGTGCTGGAAAAAAAATCCTAGAGCAGGCTGTCTTCCCCTTCCAAGCCCAAAAAAAATGGTTTAGAATATCAGTTTTCAACTATTTCTGACCATGACTCATAGCAATAAATAAAANTACATAGGATATACCCGAGCGTAAGCAGAGCCTTTCTAGTGCTGGAAAAAAAATCCTAGAGCAGGCTGTCTTCCCCTTCCAAGCCCAAAAAAAATGGTTTAGAATATCAGTTTTCAACTATTTCTGACCATGACTCATAGCAATAAATAAAATTTTATATGGCAATCCAATATAATGCTGTCTTCCTGCCAACTATGTATGTATATACCTGTATCTATCCATACATCCTTCTATCTATCCATTTATTCATCCATCTACCCACTCATCCATCCATCCATCCATATACATATAGTGAAACAAATGATGGCTATAACTTACTCAATTGATTTCATAACCTATAATTTGAGAATCAAGCCCAAATATTTCTTACTATTAAGTCTCTGGTCTTACTAGAATATCATAATGCACTGTAGTTTCATTTCTGTCTTTGCCAAAACCAAATGAAATGCTTTGCTGGACTTTATGTAGATAATGCCTTAGAAGTCTCCTCAAACAAATGAAAGTGTGTCACTAAAGCTGAACGAGCTTTGGAACACTGAGTAAGTATGAGCCACTTGTAACCCCATCCCAAATAACATGTGACATGTATGGGCTCAGTTGTGTCTGATTCTCTGCAACCCCATGTACTGTAACCTGCCAGACTCCTCTGTCCATGGGTTCCAGGCAAGAATAAGAAGGTTGCCATTTCCTTCTCTAGGGGATCTTTCTGACCAGAGATTGAACCCGCGACTCCTACATCTCCTGAATTGGCAGGTGAATTCTTTACCACTTGTGCCACCTGGGAAGCCCCTTCATTAAAACATGGTGCCCAGGAATATAGCCAGCTTTCAAAATCCACCTGTTTCTAACAGGATTAGCAGCTAATTTTTCATCAGAAACAATGAAGGTCAGAAGGCAGCAGAATGACATATTCAAAGTGCTGACAATGAAGAATCTTATATCAAGAAAAAAAACTTTCCAAAATGAAGATGAAATACACTCCCAGACTAAAAACAAACAAAAAAAAAAACTATGAGAATTTGTTCCTGGCAGACTTTCCTGAGAAGAAATACCAAAAACACTTTGTCAGGCTGAAAGCAAGTGATACCACAGATGAGGCCAGAAAAATTCTCTTTAGTTGATGACAAACTGATTCTTAGCAAAGCATGGAGAGAGTTGATTTTTCAAGGTCCCCTTGACTTTCAAGAATGAATGAAAAGATCCTTCTGCTCTTGTTATAGGCCTTGTTTTGGTCCCTGCCTGAGTTTGCATTCCATATAGCTATTATAAGATTTCTCTTCTTTTGCTCTATAAATCCAGAATCAATTAGGAGGCTAAGAAGTAATGAAGATGTTACCATGAAGACAAAGAAATGGAACCATCAAGGAGAGTGTCCCCAAGGTCAACCATTGCAGGTAAAAGACAGCAGTTGATTCAGGCTCCCCAGTTCATGCAGCTCACCTGGGTAAGACAAGCTCTAGGAATGATTTCCTCCCCTTTCCCACTCCTAAATTCACAGCACTGTATCTAAATGGCTGCAAAATTTTAAAAAATATTTTTAACATAAAATCATTATTTATGCATTATAAAAACAGAACTGACTCATTAGAAAAGACCCTGATGCTGGGAAAGATTGAAGGCAGGAGGAGAAGGGAATGACAGAGGATAAGATGGTTGGATGGCATCACTGACTCGATGGACATGAGACCGAACAAGCTCTGGGAGTTGGTGATGAACGAGGAAGCCTGGCATGCTGCAATCCACGGGGTCACAAAGAATGACACAACTGAGAGACAAAGAGGGTCACAAAGAGGGACACAACTGAGCAATTGAACTGATAGAACTGATAGAAACCTAAATAGATACATATGCCAAAAAATGGGTAATTGCATATATAATTTTTAAGTACAATATAAAATTATTTTGCAATAATTTTTAATAGAGAGCAAAAAACATTTTTAGTAAAAATATTTTGGGTTAGAAGTTGGTAAGAGTAAACCATGATTTATTAGATTAACTGGGGATAGGTTCCTACAGGTTAAGGACAGCTCAAAGGGGATAGAGGCTGGCTGTGTAAGGTGGGAATTTACATTCAGCATAACTATGAGTATGGAACTTCCCTGGAGGCCCAGTGGTTAAGACTCTGCACTTCCAATGCAAGGAGCATAGGTTCAATCCCTGGTCAGGGAATTAAGATCCCACATTCTGCAGGGTGCAGCAAACACACACACACACACACACACACATGCGCGCGCGCGCAAAGATAACTATGAGTACATAAAAGAAGAGAAATAGGACAGCAGCAAAGAGAAAAGTAGGACAAGTAGCAACACATTTCAGATTTCAGGAGACCTGAAGATGTCTCACGTTACCAGGGAAGAAAATGATGCTAGAAAGAAAGGAATGAAGAATGGGGTCATGGCTACTCTATGAACCAGATAATCTCCTTAGAATAACCAATACGGGATCAAGCCATAAATCACAGTAAGATAACCCAAGGGATGCTGTTTCTATGCCAATGGGATGCAGTCTCATCTAACATCTGACTGGCCTCTTACCACGTGAAGGACCCCCCTTGCAGACCTTGAACACTATGTCTTCCTGGGAAGGGTGAGCCATCCACTCTGAGACACATTTCCTCACTAGGCTACCATTTTGCAATGAGAGAAGATATTTCAGCATTTCTGAGGTAGAGAAATGAGTGTAACTGCTAAAGTTTTCCTCAACACTGACATGAGTCACAGGTAGATAGGAAAGATAACAGTCTTGGTAACAGCTGTATGGGTCTCCAGCCCAGCACAAGGCCTGATACAAGTACTCAATAAAGATTGGTGGAAAGAATGCATGCATGTACTTCTACATAGTTGTAATTAGAGCAGGCACAACTGCTTATCCTTTTTGTAAACATTATATCAAATTTATACAAAGCTTAATGATTATCAGTTTTAATAGCCACCACACACCAGTCCATGGGCAAACCTACCATAGACTGTTTAAACTCACCCTTCCCACTGAGCAGTGAGCTGCCTGCAATGATTCATAATTATAAAGCATGCTGTCAAATGCTTTTCCACATTTTTATGGATCATTTCCTCTAGATACACTCCTAGGAATCTACCTTGGTCATAGCGTAGGGATATCTCAAAGGCAATGAAATACACTGCCCCAGAGCTTACAAAGGGACAATACCGTATCACCACCCTCCTCAATGAATGGGGAGGCTGGTGCTATCACAACTTCAGTATTACATGTTATTGTTTAAAAACCTTTACCAATGTAATAGTACATTTAAAATGATCCCTCAATGTTTACTTTAATTATCTTTGAAAGCTAATAAAGCTAAAAGCAATTTAAAAGTCCCATTTGTGAACTTTACTTTTTGCTCACTTCAAATAAACGCTTTTCATAATAAGAGAAAGGTAGTGGGAGCCCCTAAATATACATGGTATATTGTGATGGTTTTAAAAGAATAGGAGAAAATTAAAAAGAATAAGAAAGAAAATAAGGGGTTCAGCGAACTGTGAAGCCTGGCCCGTAATTCACCAAGATGCTCCATTTCCTGGCAGCTGAGGGGCCTGCAGGGGATTCCAGCCAAGAGCCCTTTCCTGAATGGGGTCAGGACCCAAGTGTGCAGTCTGCAAAGTGGAGCTGGTGAGCAGCTGGTTGCGGTGGCCCCTGCGGGCCTGAGCTAGACTCCAAGCAGTGAACAGGGGGAGGTTGAGCTCCACAGGGGCCCCCATTTCTGCTCATTAGCCCTTCAAGGAAGTAGCAAGCTGTCTGCTGGAAAGGATTTAGCCAGGAACATGAGTACAAAGAGTTTAACCATAATTAGGCACTGATTGGCTCCACTCACTTAAAAAATATAACAAATAACATGAATACTGATTATTCAAGATGGCGTTCAAATTAAGCTCTGCCTATGGGCTTCTCTAGGCTTCCCTGGTGGCTCAGTGATAAAGAATCCACCTGTAATGCAAAAGACAGAGGTTCAGTCCCTGGGTTGGGAAGATCCCCTAGAAGGCATGGTAATCCATCAGTATTCTTCCCTGAAAAGTCCCATGATCAAAGGAGCCTAGTAGACTACAGTCCCTGGGGTTGCAAAGAGTCAGACACAACTGAAGCAACTGAGTATGCATGCATGCATGGGCTTCCTTGGTGTTTTAGCCATAAAGAATCCTCTTGCAGTACCAGAGATTTGATCCTGGGTCGGGAAGATTCCCTGGAGAAGGAAATGGCAACCCACTCCAGTATTCTTGTCTGGGAAATCACATGGACAGAGGATCCTGGCAGGCTACAGTCCATCGGGTGGCCAAAGAGTTGGAGATGACTTAGTGACTAAACAACAGCAATGTGAAGGACTAGGCATGGGAGAAAAACAAATCCAGGTTGCTGAAGAATCTTACTCTGATATTTTAAAATCCACACAGGGATCTATTTTGTAAAAGGCACATTTTATGTTAAGATTCCTGAAGCAATTCATTGTGACGCTGACCCTACGGAGGGTGTATTTGCAGCACGTTCTGTCCTCGTCCACGTTCCTCATGGCCTTCCTCTGCAGTGGCCCCCCACTCTCTGCAGCCCTCACACCACTGAGAGTTCCCCTGTTCTCGGATGCTCCCCCGAGAGTGTCTGCATCCTGAACCCTGAACCTCCGACTTCCTTCTCCTCCAACCTCCAGCCCACGTTCTCTGTCTTCCCTGTTGGACCAAGGAGCGCCCGTGGAGACAAACAGCACAAGTCCATGTCTGTTTTGCTACAAGGATGAGAAGACCTCAGTTTAAATTCTTCATCACCTGGACCAGGGACCAACTGTCTGGATCTGCTCCCAGTCCTGGAATATGCAGAGACAGAAGCCTCTATTAAGTCCACTGAAGCTGAAGACGAAGATAAATGAGACCAGAGAACACAGGCGGTGCTCACACTGAAGAGAGCACTGGAAGAGAACTGAGCCCACCGGGGCAGGTCCTGTCCACAAACACAACCACTATGGGCCCAGGCAAGAAGGACACCTCACCACCTCTGTGTCCTGTCTGCAAAGTGGCAGATGACAGGGCTAAACAGTCTCTCGCAGCTCTGACATTCTGGGATTCCATGTATGCCATCCAAGTGTATTTTTATAATTTTATCTCCCTTGGCATGTAGTGCGATTTAGGCACAGCATAAGCACTCAACTGCTGCACAAACTAAATTAACAGGAAGTCTAAATCACAGAGAAAAATACTCCAAAAGAGCATAATAACAGGGTTAGAGCTTATATATGTGCCTGCAACGTGGGAGACCTGGGTTTGATCCCTGGGTTGGAAAAACTCCCTGGAGAAGGGCATGGAAACACACTGCAGTACCCTTGCCTGGAGAATCCCCATGGATAGGGGAGCCTGGCAGGCTACAGTCCATGCAGTCACAAAGAGCCGGACACGACTGAGCGACGAAGCACACACTCACTTGCATGTGTGTATGTTTATAACATACCACCATCAATTAGAGATAGAAGCACTTGGAATCCTTAGTTTATTCACACAAATCAATGTGATAATCATTTTCCTCTTATTTCCTTCTGAAAATCTCCAGGAAGCTACTAACTACCTAAAAAAATTTTTTTTAAATTTTGATTTGAGGTATAGCCAATTAACAATGTTGTGATAGTTTCAGGTGAACAGTGAAGGGGACTTAGCCATACATATATATGTATCCATTCTCCCCCAAATCCCCTCCCATTCAGGCTGCCACATAACATTGAGCAGCGTTCCATGCAGGAAGCTACTAACTTCTAATTCCAACATTACTAACCACTAGGGTTCAGTTGGAAAAGTCCCTGCTTCGCCACTGTGTGCAAACACCAAGTTCCATTCTTCCAGTCTAAGGCTTGTTGGTGAAATGTATATGCTTCATCTCACATGGAAAGCACAAGGAAAGCACATGGAAAGGCCACAGAGATCATCTGCTGTACCTGCAGGAAAACCAGACTAAGAGTGAGACTTCACAATGGAAATTCTAGGAAAAATGTCTAGCCGCAGCAGCAGCATGGAGACTGGCAGGCATTTTGTCCTAGACAATTTCACAAACGGGGTGGGGGCCGAGGTGGGGTAGGACAGGCGATGACTATGAGTTGGGCATCCTGAATCCCCAGGAGACCTGGCTCTCACAGACAGCTCTTCAGGCAGACTCGGGTCTCGGTTAGGGTCAGCTGGTGCCCTGCCCTCTGGCCCTTCCAGGGAGAGGGTGACCTCCAGTTGGAGGGAACGGCCAAAGTATTGTTTGCAGCTTTGCAGGAAGCTGTTTGAAAGGGTCATTGAAAAGTGATCTTACTAAATGAAGCTGTGCCAATATTTTTGTTTCCTTTCATGCAATGCCACGTTAGATGGGGCCTGTCTATAAAGCCTGGGAAACAAGTCTGTGTGACTTAAGTTCAGAAAAACAAAAGCATCCTGCAGATGTGTATAAGAGACAGGTATTCTTGTCTGGGAAATCACATGGACAGAGGATCCTGNTCATGCAATGCCACGTTAGATGGGGCCTGTCTATAAAGCCTGGGAAACAAGTCTGTGTGACTTAAGTTCAGAAAAACAAAAGCATCCTGCTCTTAAAGCACAGAAAACAGAGAAGGTGGGAAGACCTACATCTGTCTCAGAGCAAGTCCTTGCTCTTGGCACCTAATGGATATTTGGGGGAAAAAAAAAAAACAACACTTTTTCAAAGAAAGGTCACATATCCTGACACTTATGCTCAAATGATAAAGAATCTGCCTGCCAATGCAGGAGACACGAGTTTGATCCTTGGGTCAGAAAGATGCCCTGGAGAAAGAAATGGCAACCCACTCCAATATTCTTGCCTGGGAAGTCCCACAGACAGAGGAACCTTGCATGCTGCAGTCCATGGCACTGCAAAGAATCAGACATAACTGAGCAACTAACACTTCCCAAAACTCTAACAGATTTTTGGAACAAGAAGCAATGATTAATTGTATGGTCTATAACTTATTTTTTAAATAAATGACAAATAACTGTCACTTGTCTGGGAAATGCCTTTGTGTAATGTTGATGGAGAAGAGAAATTCAGAGACTTGACCTCCCAGATGTTCCCAGTCTCCATCCCAAATAATGACACCTGAATTAAGACAAAGTGTTGGAAGAGGCAAAAACTGGGAACCTGCTGATCTACATATGGCGGTCATTGGGCAGGTGTTCACCACTCTCTTCTCCATTCAGATGAAACACGGAAGCCCCTAAAACCAATAAGAATCGCTGGATCAAGGAGCAGAGAAAGAATTAACAGAGCATGAAAAGGAGGATTTTCCTCTTCACAATGTGATCAAGGATCACCTGTGAAACCCAAGACTTAACGACTTTCAGAGGAAAGATCCACAAAAGGAACAGAAAGTGGTTACGTGGATAAGGAAAGAGGCCAGGGCCTCTGAGGAAAGCAGCCTGCCAGGTCTAATGGCTAAACTGAGCCAGAGCTGGGAGCAGACCCCCGCTTTCCTACAACAGTCTCCCCACAGCTCCTCTGTGCTCTGTAGAAAACCCCAAAGCCTTGGCACTTCCTAAAATGAACAAGCTCTCCACCTAAACCCAGAGAAAGTACAAGTCAGACAAGTGGCTGCTAGTTTTGAACTAAAATGCTAAGATCACAACACTATCCAACATTAGCAAGAAAAAGCACTATAAGTCTTACTCTGTTTTAGAGAAGACTCCAAAACACTGCTGCTGCTGGTTTGTAGCCTTTTCTGTTTTACATAATTTAAATATTTTGCTGGTGAAATTTAACCGACAAATACCTATGAGGGAAATGACTCCTTCAGAAAAGCCTCCCTCTTATAAGTGAAAGGCATGTCTAAGTCCCCACTGCTGGGACCGTCTGGAAGGGACCAGCCCCCTTGTGGTGGGATCTAAGAGTTCAGTAATTGCAAAACCCTAAAGCAGATTGCCACATGAAGCCCAACTGCGAAGACAATTAAAGAGGTGCGAGGTTTGTAGGATCTGTGTCTGAGGTCATTCTTGCTGGCTCCACTTATTAAAGTAACTAAGCCTATTTTTTCAGTGAAAGGAAAAAGCAGGCAAACCAGATAAAAACTGTTTACAAATAGACTTCTGGTGTTTTACTTCTCTTGACACAGGAAAGCAAGCCTGATTGCCCACTAAGGCAAAAAGCTGACACCTCAGAGGTTCTCTATGAAACTGGCCTAGGCAACAGCAGTGATCATGACAGTAACTGATACTCCTCAGGAGAACTTCTTGGACTTTGGTACACAAGAACCACTTCGGGTCTTGTCAGAATGCAAACTGAATCAGGCAATGGGGTCTGAGATTCTGCATTTCTAACATGCTTACAATACTGTCGGTCTGCAGACCACACTCTGAGTAGCAAAGCTATTGCTATAGTTTACTGAGAACTTTCCTTGGTGATTTTTTAATTTGTCTGGGTAGGTGAGAATCTATAATTCATAAGGCTCTTTAGGGAATGTATCTTATTCTAACATGAACTGAACCAATCTTACTGCAAAAAATAGCACTAGGACAGGTATAAGCCATGTGTCACTGAAAATACAACTGGCTGCCAAGCTCAAGTCTACTGATCGCTTCTGGACTTTTCCAGAAATGTTTGCTACTTGCCTGCATATTGAAAGCTCAACAAAAGCCTGTAGTGTGAATGAATGAACGCACACACAAATGAAAGAGGGAAGAAGGAAACTGAGTCACCTTGCCTCCTAGCTGGCCCTTGTGCATATTTAAACTATCTTATTGGTCTTTCTACTTACAAAACCATCATCAAACGTAGTGAGAAAGAGGGAGGTAGGGAGGAGGAAGAGGAAGGGAAAACAACGCGGGCTGTAGCTGACTCTGCGGGACCACTGAGCGCCAGGTGTGGAGTTAAGTCCTTTACATGGTCTGTCTTCTTGATCTTCTCAAATCTTTTGGGTTATAAAGAGTCCCACTTTACAGACTGGCAAAGTAAACCACAGAGAAGGCTGATAACTCAAGATAACCCGCTTAAGAAGGATGAGGTGGCTCTGGGCTCAGCTGTGCAAACCCCACACTATAAGGTCCCTTTCTGTTGGACTCCACAAGCTGTTAGTATCCCACACTGGCTTGGCTGTGTGGCCTCTCCACAAAGGGTATTAACACAACTCTAAAGAGCTATAGATATTTTTGGTGCCTGTGTTTCTATTGTGCTGATACATCTTAGCACACAGTTGCCATGTGCTAAGTTTGATTAATTTTGTCTAATTTTTTTTTAATTGAAGAGTAAACAAATATCTGGAGTGAATACTGAGAATAAAATTGTTTCTGGAGGGGTAACTTTTTAAAAGTTTCAAGAACATACAAAGAATCTTCATGTACACCTAGTATGTTTCAATGGCTGGATTAAGAATTGATAGGAGGAGTTAAGAATGAATGAGACGAGAACTTTGGCACTGAGGAAGCCCTTCCGCCGCGCTAACTCATTTGGTTCTCATGTCATCTCTCTGAGGTCAGGCAGGCAGCACCACCCTTGTTCCAACTATGATACAAATAAGGCTGGAGGGACGTGAAATTCAGAGCCAGAGTTCAGATGGATACCTCCTTCCCCACACATCACTGCCTGGTGCTTGAAGACTTTATTTGCTTTAGTGACAACCAGCAGACTGACCACTAATCAAAATATTTTAAATTAGATGAATAATATCATTTGGGTGCTTATCTCGCTAACCAATTTCTTTTACATTACCCTTAGAGAGGCTAGTTAGTGACCACGGCCACACACTCGGCACGAGTCCTGAGCCACCCGGGGAACTGCTTGGGAGGCCCACGAGATGGCACCCGGGCCACCCAGCACTCTGAACCCACAGCTGGCAAAAGGTCCCCAGCTGAGTGCTTGACTTGAACGTGGAGAAGACACACTGACTAGCTCTTCCAGGGCACATGTGGGACAGAGTTTCCCAAACCACAGAAGTAGCCCCCAGAGGAGTTCAAACTCATGAGCTTAACTATTCAACAGAAAAAAAAAAAAAACACTGGTTTTAGAAATAAATCCATGGGGCTCAAATTCTTACTCTGCCACTTAGCTAATTTTCCTAATTAGAGCAAGTTCCCTAACCTCGCTGCCTCAATTTTAGCATCCACAAGCTTGGACAAGAACACACACAAAGAGATGGAGGGAAGTATAGAATTGGGCACACGGGCAGCATCGGGTGTGTGGTGTTTCCGGGCACAGAAAGCCTGCTCCAGAGCCTGGCCCACAGCAGGGCGAGCCTCTGCTTTCACTCAACTCTGAAAAAGCCAAGCAAGGGAGAGTCGGCAAGCGTTAATGGCCTATGAGCAATATGGAGGCATTCTGATTAAAAATCTGCAGGGTTCACTGACTGTTATGAATACAAAATAACAGACCAACTTTGTGGCAAGTGCTAGCTCTGGCAATAGAGAGTGGAGTTTTTCCTGAGTGTGGCACTCTTCTCTAAGTTTATGAATCTGGGATAGAAAGAATAAAATATTTACCTTTTCCAGGGCCTCTCTGTCAAGTAGTTCTTGCACAGCTAGCAGCTTGATGCTGTAAGAAAAAAAATTAAAACCACACTTGAAAACAAAACATTTCACGTCGCCAAGCATGAGACAAATCATGAAAACAAAGGTCTGAAATTTCAGCCTGCATTTCTACACCACCCGCAGTCTGAAGGTGACCTTTGGTTTGAGCTGAAATGACCATTTCAGAACTATCTAAAATGTTTCTGAATTGTAAAAATGATTTTACCATATAATCCAGCAATTCCACTTCTTGGCATATACCCACAAGAGTTGAAAACAAGGACTCAGATATTTGCACACCCACGTTCACAGCAGCCAAAAGGTGAGAACAACTTCAATGTGCATCAGTGGATAAGTGGATAAACAAAATACAGGACATACATATGATAAAATATTATTCAGCCTTAAGAGAAGAAAATTCTGGCACTTGCCACAATATAGAGGAAACGTGAAGACATCATGCTCAGTGAAATAAGCCAGACGCAAAAGGACAAATACTATATGATTCTTCTTACATGAAGTCCCTAGGCTTGTCAAACCCAAAGAGACGGAAAGTAGAGTGGTGGTTGCCAAGGGCTGGGGGAGTGAGGAATGGGGAATTCTTACTTGTTGGGTATGGAGCCTCTGTTTGGGAAAATGTTCTGGAGATGCTGGCGATGGTTGCACACAAAATGAATGTGCTTAATGTCAGTGAAATGTACACTTATTAATGGCTGAAATAGTAAATTTTATGTTGCATACATTTCCCCACAAAAATTTCTAAAAGCAATTGATAGTTGCTTATGTAAGCAACTTCAATAAATTCAGAGGAATATAAAGAAGAAAACAGGTACCCATGTTCAGCACTAATCTTCCCTTGATGTCCCTCTGGTGAAAACAAATAGCTAAAATCACTCCTTATGAAGACGATCTGCTCACCTACTCATCTGTTACTGCATATGGATGGAGCCCTACTGGGTGCAGGAAGCCCAGAGCGCCTGCTGACTCTGACCTGCTCCCTGCCCACAAGGAGTTCACAGCCTCCCGGAGGCCACGCTGAGGGAAGTGGACTGGCTGGGGAGCCGAGAGGAGCCCAGCCTGGCCGAGTGCAGAGGCAGCTTCCTCTAGGAGGGACCAGGTTAGCCTTGCCAGGGGAAGGGGCTGGGGAGAAAGGCAACCAGGGACAGAGGCACCACGAAGGAGAGAAAGGGCTTGGAGTGTATACAACTCGCCAGTTTCCAACTCAGGGGCCAGAGCCCAGACTTGAGCCAGCAGCTGAGATGAGGGAGCTCAGATGTGTGGGAGCAGGTCCCTCCTGTGCCAAGTTGCTTTTGCAGTGTCTGGGGACACAGTGAGCAGGCAGCCAGGGCAGGACTGCCCAGCACACAGGAGGAAGTGGGAGCTGGGTGAGGCTGTTTAGGGGGCAGGCCAGCTCTCCGTGGTGTTGTTCTGCTCCCTCCCCACCCAGCTAATCTGCTTGTGGCCACTGGTCAGTGCACCCCTACCAACCTGCACAAGCTCTCTGGAGCAGAAATGGGCCCCGCCTGTACCACACACCTCCCTCAAAGGAAGCTATGCCCGTAACAAGTTTCACCTCAACCTACAGAATTCTTACTAATCTCCCTATACAGACAGGCAGGCACTGCCCAACCAAATGCAAAGGTTTACTTAGAAGCAAATTCAGCACATGCAATAAAAGTGTTAAAGGCAGATGGAGAAAAGATAACAAGACAATCAAATCTAGATGGCTTGAGGTTCATAACGGAAACAATATATGTTAATCAGAAGTTACTGCTCCAGCTCCTCATAACAGTGGATTTCTTCAGAAAGCTCGGGTTTCTTCCTCCTTAGAGTGGTAATCTTCAGGAGTTTCAAGATTTTTCCCATTACATAACTGTCCTACTGTTAGTTCTTACCTTATTGGAAACTCTCCAGGTTTGGAGTATTTGTTTCAGTGTTTATGGTATCAGATTCTTCCAGCACATCAGATACTCCCTGGGAGGAAATTTCACACATACGACGAAGCAATGAACCCGTTTACCAAATCCACCATATGACACCTCTAACTTCTTACCCTGGAAGGAATCTCATCTCTCAACTTCAGTTTTGCCCCTCTTCTCTCCCTCCCTTTCTCCATGTCTCGCTCTTTCCTTCCCTTTTTTCATCCTTTTGCTAATTCCACAAACATACACTGGCACCAGGAAAACAAGGATGAACGCACTATGGTTTCTGACCCCAAAGGGGGTAGGCTGCTGCTGGGGCGCACGCTATGGGAGGCATGTCTCTCCGAGGCTCTCCAGGTTCCAACGTGGACCAGCAGAGCCGGACTAAACAGCGCATGTCTGTGGGGTGACCTGGTGCTGGGTCAGCATCCTCTGAAAACAGCAGAGCTCCCATCAGATGGAAGTTTCAATTTCTTGTCCACACTTGACTTTGAGAAGAGAGGCAGGTCACGCAAAAGCAGCTGGCAGCCGTAATTTATTTGAAAAATGGCCATTTCAAGGCCAAGTTCTGAAGTCAAGATGGGCAACACTTAGAAGGACCTAGAACGCATGCAATTAATGTTTGCTAAGTAAGAGGCAAGGAAGTGAAGCACTTGAGGGCAGATGTCTTATAGAGCTCATTAGTGGCTGGCACAGTGAGGTCTATAATGGAATTTGAAATGGTGAAGGGGAACGAGTCAGGTAGACACTGACAGCAAGGAAAAGAAGAGGCAAAGTTAAAGCGAAGATGGAGGGCACCCTGTTGCTTAGGGTGGCAGGCTGAATGAACCTCAATGACCCCTGTAAAGGCAGACAAAAGGTAACTATGTGGATGCACAAAAGCACTTAAAAGAATGAACTCCCAACTATACAGAAACTCTCGCTTCCAGAACAGATTATGACCCACATGGCACCAGAGTCAAGAATTCACTCTAGCCAGCTTTCTCTGAGCATTCTGACACTTTGAGTTTCCATTGCATTTATTAAGTGCCATATCTTAGTGCATGAGATATAGTAGGTTTCAATAAATGCAGAAAGGGTGTAATACAACGGAGCCAGCATTCACTGCCCAGATAAAGTATTTAAGGGGTAAGTATTATGTACCAGGCACTACTGGATGCAGAGGAAATAATGATGTATGCAGAGGAAATAATGATGTATGCGGAGAAAACAATGATGTACAATGATACAACGTAGCCTTTGCGTTCAAACTTCTAAGCTTAAGGGAGGAACAAGGTAAGTGCATCAACCAGGTGAAGAGCGCTCTCTAGAGGCTAACTCGGCTGCTGTGAAGCTCTTTGAAGAACTTAGTAACACACAGCTGGGAGGCTTCCTGGGAAGTGACTCCTAGGCTGACACTTGTGGGCTTGCAAGGCAAAGAGGTGGGGTGCCAGGAGTAGCCCAAGGTGGGAGGTCAGGCACAGCCCCCACAGGGCCTGCAGAATGACCAGGGAACATGGGGTGTCTGGGGTGTGGCACGAGTGCTGAAAGAGTCTTCTGCAGAAACAGGCAGGGCCAGGCCTCTGAGAGGGTTTGTTAAGCCACATTAAGGAGATTAGCCTGTACTTGGGGGGCAAGGAGCGGCCAGATGATTTACAGCTGTGGTGTGGCAGAGGACCCAGGACACAGAAGAGGCCCGATAAATGTATAAAATGGCTCTGAGGTGCAGAACCCATGGGGATGGAGTGGGATGGAGGACAAGACGGCTGGCAGCGAGACCTGAGATAGGTCCTAGGAAGAGATGATGGAGGCTGGTGTGGGGAAAAGGCACTGGGCTATTTCCAAACTGATCAGCAGCTGGCAGGACCTGATGAAGCAGCAGCTGTCAGGGGAGAGAAACATCCCCTCGGCTCCCAGCCTGTGAAAGTGGGGGCTGGAAGGACCAGCTATGTGGCCTGAAGACAGGGAGCCAGGTCCTGGACACACTGATGCTGCGGCCTGTGGGGTATGAACAGCAGCTGACTGTCCCTCCGTGAGGTCCGGGCTCTGCAGTGGACACCAGGCACACGAGGACGGTGCCTGAGGAGGCAGGTCACCCAGGGGGCTGTGCAGAGGGACACAGCCCAAGGCCCATCGCCACATAAGAGGCAGGCAGAGCAGCAGGGCCTGTTGAGGGGACAGAGAAGGAACTTCCAGGAAGGTGAAGGAAAACCCAGAGCACGAGGCCCAGGAGCCGAGGGGAGAGAGTGACACACAAAGCTTAGGGGTACTGGCTCCGGGGAGCTGGGGCTGGTGTTCTGGAACAGAGAACTTTCAGAAGTGGTAGGGACACCAGGTTTCACAGGGTGAGGCATGGATGGATGGGAGGTGAAGAAGGGGAAACAGTGAGATTAAATTCCAGGTAGAAGGGGCAGGTTGGTAGGTCCCCAGCACAATTTGCCTCAGGGGCAGAAGGTAAGCCAAGAATTCCTCACCATATTAAGTGCATATAATTATTATTATAATAAATAAATATCAGTTCAGTCGCTCAGCTGTGTCTGACTCTTTGCGACCCCATGGCCTGCAGCATGCCAGGCCTCCCTGTCCATCACCAATTCCTGGAGCTTACCAAGACTCATGTCCATCGAGTGAGCAATGCCATCCGACCATCTCATCCTCTGTCATCCCCTTCTCCCATCTTCAATATTTCCCTGCTTCAGGGTCTTTTCAAATAAGTCAGTTCTTCGCATCAGATGCTCAAAGTATTGGAGTTTCAGCTTCACCATCAGTCTTTCCAATGAATATTAAGAACTGATTTCCTTTAGATGGGCTGTTTGCATCTCCTTTCTGTCCAAGGGACTCTCAAGAATCTTGTCCAACACCACAGTTCAAAAGCATCAGTTCTTCAGTGCTCAGCTTTCTTTATAGTCCAACTCTCACATCCATACATGACTATTGGAAAAACCATTGCTTTGACTACACGGACCTTTGTTGGCAAAGTAATGTCTCTGCTTTTTAATATGCTGTCTAGGTTGGTAATAACTTTTCTTCCAAGGAGTAAGCATCTTTTAATTTTATGGCTGCAGTCACCATCTGCAGTGATTTTGGAGCCCCCAAAAATAAAGTCTGTCACTGTTTCCCCATCTATTTGCCATGAAGTGATGGGACCAGATGCCATGATCTTATAATTTATAATTATATATAAATATAAATATGGGAGAAAAAGTGATAGTTGCTCAGTTATGTCCGACTCTTTGCAACCCATGGACTGTAGCCCACTAGGCTCTTCTATCCATGGAATTCTCCAGGCAAGGATACTGGACTCGGTTTCCATGTCATTCTCCAGAGGATCTTCGGGACCCAGGAATCAAACTCAGATCTCCTGCATTGCAGGCAGATTCTTTACCATCTGAGCCATCTAGATATATATAAATACATGATGAAGTGCAGACACGACCCCTCTCAGGGCTTCTTCCCTTCTTTCCCTCCTTCTCTCTTGCTTTCACCACCCCTCCCCTGTGGTATCATCATCCCTCTCCACCAATGGTATCATCTACAGGGCTCAGCTTTTCTTTCAGAGCATAATCACCATTTGTACAATTTGGGGGAATCGAAAGGTCAGAAAGGGGTTTCCCTGGTGGCTCAGATGGTAAAGAATCTGCCTACAATACAGGAGACCCTGGTTTGATCCCTGGGTCAGGAGATCCCCTGGAGAAGAGAATGACTACCCACTCCAGTATTCTTGCCTGGAGAGTTCCATGGATAGAGGAGCCTTCTGGGCTCGCAAAGAGTCAGACACAACTGAATGACTAACACATTAAATGTCAAAAGAGTCCTAAACAATGCCAGGGTGGTTTTGTTTTGCTTTTTGGTAATACAATATTTCCCCCACTTCTTTTGCAGGAAAAAGGGGAAGGCGTAGGGCAATTCCTAGGAATGCAAATTCTGTGCCAGTGCAGCAGCTCAAACTGTCCCTGGGCCTGGCAGCCAGGCCACTGAGGACAGCAGGGTTTCCATGCACACCTTCAGCAGGAAGCCGGAGTCTTGGCCACAGCAGAATAAACTAGTGGGGTGGAGACAGGCAGCCTTCCAGCAAGGAGCAGAGTGGCAGGAGGAGAGGATGGAGAGAAGGGCAGAACTGTAAGCAGGGCCACTGGTCCCGGGAACTGGCTGCTCTCTACTCATGTGTCCCAGGTAGGATGGGGTGAGGGCACTTATGAAACTTCACGAAAGTCAAATTCAGAAAGCATATCAATCCAGCTGTCTGAACACTTCCCTTTCAAGGAAAGCTCCCCATTATCTTCCCCTGAGCAAAGTAAGGAAGAGTTCCCTCTTTCGATCACCAAATTTTAGAAGTTGTCGTGGGTGTTAGGTTCAGACTCATTTTCCCTAATGGTTTATTATTTTCCACCACTGGCTGAGGGTTGAGAACACAAGTGTCATCAGCCTCTGGATGCAAGTGGGCACGGACTTGGGAAGAGAGGACCAGCTCCCAAGGAAGGAGCGGTTCTTCTCACATGGGACCTTTCAACCCCATCACAGCCAAACATGCTTGCATCCCACCCTTCCCCTCCAAAGCCAAGTGCTGAATCAGCACGTTAGGACTAGAACAGTCTATCTGGAATTTAGCTTGGGTAACTCTTCTTGGCAAGTTTGCAAGAACTAGTCTGCAAAAAGTGGGCAGGAAACTTCTCTGATGATCTTCCTGTGGTTTTTGTTCTATTCAGGTTTTCAATTGCTTGTATCAATTACAGTAAGTTCCATTTCTTCTAAGACTGTCTAATCCATTCAGATTTTCAAATTTGGAGCCCGGAATTGCATTAGTAATCATTTTTAACGTAAAAACAACTTCTGATTCTGTGGTCAGGCCCCCTTCCTCATTAATGTATATAGATATTTTTTCTCAATTAAAAAATTAGATTTCTGAGAAATCAGTCTATTTTGTTGGTCTTCTGAGAAAATCAGCAACAGGATTTATCAAGCCTAACATCTTTTTCTAATTAATTAAGGTCAACATTTATCTTTGTTGATTTCTTTCTCTGACTTCCATTGTTTTCTTTAGTTTCTCTATTTGCCTTCTTGAGTTAAATATTCAGTGATCTAAATGATTTCTTGTATATATAAAGCCATGAATTTTTCTATAGGTAAATATTTGTCCTTGTTTCAAATCTGGTTATAGAGTCTTCTTGTTACTTTCTGTCTAGTCTGCTTCGGTCTCTTATGGACTCCATAGTGTTTGGATTATGCTTTTTTTTTTTTAATCTCTAAGTATTTGGGTTTTAAAGTTTATAATTTTGTGTTTTCTATAATTCTAGTACACTGTGCTTAAAGAAAGTACCCTGTGCCTTTTCTGCTTTTAAAAATCTGTTGATGTTTTTTTTGCTCTACTTTAGGATGAGTTTTGTTTTTCTGTTTCCAGTGTTTGAGAAGTTCCAGTTGTTTTTGAATCTTCCAGGATTTACCTGTAAGTTTTTCATATTAGCACAAGGACAGAGAAGAGCTCTGGGATCAGCCAGCCTGGGGTTCAAGCAGCACCACCTACTGGTGCAGGATCTTAGGAACCTTAAGAACAGTGGGTGGAAGGGAAAGGACCTGGCAACCACAGCTTGGCCTTGAGCAGAGATGATGAAGGTAGAGTTTTTAGCATGCTGCTTATCTCAGAGCAAACACCCTTTTACTAGTAAAAGGTAAAAATCTCCTTTTACCAGAGTAAATGGCAATTACTGGTACTAATACTATTCACAATCTTTCTTTAGCCATTAAAAATTCTCCAAAGATTAAAATAATACAGGAAATAACTTTTTTGGGGTACCAACCTATTTCAGATAAATCATACAACAAACCTTTACCTCCTCTTCCCTCATTTACCTCTGTTAATAACACTCTAGGATTTAGACCCAGAACACAGGTTCACCGTTGACTTTCCATTCAACAGTTTATCTTAGGAACAATTTCTGACATTTGTATTTGCTGGATAACCAGACTTAAAATAATAATTTAAACTGCTCTGTAGGTTTACTGATTACAGTGCCTATGCGACCTATTCTTGAGCTCTATTCTTCCGTACCACTTCAGCTTCTGCAACATATTTTTAAAATTTAAAAGAAAGGAACATGTTTATCTTCCTAAGCCCTTGCATGTCTGAGAATGGGCTTCTCAGAAGCCCTTGTGATGGGCCTCATACACAGAGGACACTTCAGTAAATATAAAGTAGCTGGGCTACAACATAATCCCCCCTCCCCCAAAAAAACTTTATAGATGGTTTGTAAACTTACTTGATAAGCAGAAGAGCTTTTAGTGTTTCAGATTCCCAAGCCAGATAGATGTGAATATATCCAAACTTAAAAAAAAAAAAAAAAACTCCCTGGTATTCTAATCTGACAGGTTCAATATAGAGAACAGACCTAAAGTCATTTTGACTTTTATAATTCTTCTGTTTGGGCACTTACGAAATGTGTTTTTTTTTCTCCCCTTTATTCTTGTATTCTGTATGTGCCCCAGGGTATGCCCAGATATGGGCCTCTTTCACCTGAGTTTCTTTAGAATGTGGTTAGTGAGCTCTTTAGATTTATACAGTCTCTCATTAGCTCAGGGAAGTATCTGATCAGTTCAGTTGCTCAGTCATGTCTGACTCTTTCTGACCCTATGGACTGCAGCACACCAGGCTTCCCTGTCCATCACCAACTCCTGGAGCTTACTCAGACTCATGTCCATTGAGTCACTGATGCCATCCAACCATCTTATCCACTGTCATCCCCTTCTCCTCCCAACTTCAATCTTTCCCTGGTGCAGGGAAAATGAGTTAAAATGAGTTAGTTCTTTGTATCAGGTACCCAAAGTATTGAAGCTTCAGCATCAGTCCTTCCAATGAATATTAAGGATTGATTTCCTTTAGATGGACTGGTTGGATCTCCGTGCAGTCCAAGGGACTCTCAAGAGTCTTCTCCAACACCACAGTTCAAAAGCATCAATTCTTCGGTGCTCAGCTTTCTTTATGGTCCAACTCTCACATCCATATATGACTACTGGAAAAAACCATAGCTTTGACTATACGGACCTTTGATGTGTCCTGAGAATTCCAGGCACATTATAGGAATCTTCTGGATATCACAAGTGATTTGCTGTTTCAAGGTCTGGCAATCTCCCCTGAGGACTCTACTGAAGTACTTCAAACAAGGCATCATTGTGGCTCATTGTAACTTCTACAGTGTATGAAGATCAATAGTGAGAATATTGAGAAGGCACTTCTTCTGGTGGGAGAAATCTAAAGGCAGAACAACAGGCACAGAAAGAACTCTCACTGATTACATGCCAGTTATGTTCCAGTGCCCAGCAGTTCCATACACCTCGTCTAATTTAATGAGCTTAATCATGGCAGGTACTTTGTGAAGAAGTCATTGTAGACCCATTTTGCAGATGAGAGAATTAAAGAAAAGCAAAGCTTGCAGGGTGAAGTGCTTCGTCCAGTCTCATGTAGTATATTAGTTGTCTTTTGACACACTAATGCTACGGACATGACTGAGTGACTGAACTGAACTGAACTGAATGCTACATAAAAATGACTGCAAAGTCTATCCTTAAAATAGCAACTGGTTAATTAGTTCACAGGTCTGCAGGTTGGTGATTTAGCTGGGAAGTTCTTTCAGTCTGCACTGGGCTCATTACATGTCTGGGAGGCAGCTGACTATCAGCAGATTAGAATTGCTTTGGCTGGGATGATTAGAAGGCCTTAGCTATGCTCCACTTGTCTCTCATCATCCAGGAGGCCAGCCCTGGCATGTGCTCATGGCAAAGGCAGAGGACAAGAGCACACCCTGAAACATGCAAGCGCCTTTTTAACCCTCTGCGTACAACATACCTGGTAACAACCTATCGAAAGAAGGTTGCCTAGCTATGACCAGCATCAGAATTTGGGGGATTAATGTAATCAGTCTATCAACTTGGCTAGTAAATGCCAACTAAGATTTAAATCCAAAGCTCTGGCAGGCTGATTTTTGTGTACCATGATACTTTGTTAGAAAGTGCTCCATTTTAATTGATCCTAGGAATTGTCATCACTGGTTTCAAAGAAAGTGAAAGTGAAGTCGCTCAGTCATGTCCAACTCTTTGTGACCCCGTGGACTGTAGCCCACCAGGCTCCTCTGTCCATGGGATTCTCCAGGCAAGAATACTGGAGTGGGTTGCCATTTCCTTCTCCAGGGGATCTTCCCAACTCAGGGATCGAACCCAGGTCTCCTGCATTGCAGGCAGACCGCTTTAACCTCTGAGCCACCAGAAGGTGCATTTATTTAGTCCTCTGCATCTTTGTTTTGTTTCCAGTTCACCTTCTGACTCAGATGGATTTGACTTAATTCACTTAATTTCATATTTTACTTCGTAAAGAAGGAGGTGGTAAGCAGAGAAGAATTCCAGTGCTATTGCTACTGATAGGAATCCTACTCAATGACCACTGGACTCTNGCCATTTCCTTCTCCAGGGGATCTTCCCAACTCAGGGATCGAACCCAGGTCTCCTGCATTGCAGGCAGACCGCTTTAACCTCTGAGCCACCAGAAGGTGCATTTATTTAGTCCTCTGCATCTTTGTTTTGTTTCCAGTTCACCTTCTGACTCAGATGGATTTGACTTAATTCACTTAATTTCATATTTTACTTCGTAAAGAAGGAGGTGGTAAGCAGAGAAGAATTCCAGTGCTATTGCTACTGATAGGAATCCTACTCAATGACCACTGGACTCTACAGACCTCTGTGAAGGGTGATTCTGCATGTGTACAGCTTTATCTTTTCACTGTCATTTTGATATTTCCAAGAAGAGATGGATGCAATGAGATGACTGTTGCTAATTTGCATGTAAAAGGAACTTTCCTTAGAATGGGAGCTTTGCCCAAGAAGATTGCAAGTTCAACATAAAAGGTCAGAAATAGTTGTCCACCAGCCAGGATAGTGTAGCTAAGGAGTGCTGTAATTGTTCCCGCTGCCCTGGGAAGCCTTGATTTAGGAATGCATTCTTCTTCTTCTTCTTTTTATAGAAGAGTTGTGACCAACTCTTTGTGTCCTGGCAGGAGAAAAGAATAAGACTTGACCTCCTTTTGTTCTAACAAGAGTCCGCAACTGCCTCATTCCATTATCTCAACGTGTATCATCTGTCAATCGTCAGCTCTCCTTCCAGGACAGAGCGGCCATTCTTCTTGTGTTATCACTTTGCAATGTGGTGTCCTTTCTCATCTGGTTTCGGAATTTAAAGGGGGAAAAAAAANCCATTTTCCTGAGGCAGGTTCAGTCAAGCTTCTGGGCGCTTCAGGCCTCCAGGCTCTTGAGTACTTGGCAGGCATCCCAGATCCTGGCTCTCAGGAAGCCCCTCTGTGTGGAATCAGGCCAGTGCCCCCCGGAAATCACCTCAAGCACAAACCACAGGAATTGCCAAAGGCGACTGATTTTAACTGAAAATGGCTGAAGATGAGCAGGCCTAACAGGGGACAGTGGAGGGGAGGGGGGCTCCTGGTGGAGACCGAGAAAGGCTTTTCCAGCCGACACTTCTCCTCTGCAGCAGCAAATTGCCTACTTCATGCCACTTTCTAAAAAGGTTAAAACATTTGGCCTAATCTAAGGTCTGAAGCCCCACAGGAAAGCCCATTAGGAAGTTAATGGCATGGTTTAATGGCAAGAGAGAAAACTACAGGAGACTGGGCAGTTTTATCCCTGGGAAGTTTGGAAGACAAGACACAGGAACAGACTGAAATGTGGACAGAACCAATGAAGGTGAGAAAGAGGATGCTTTTAATTGAGTGTTTTCCAGACATCAGATTCTCTGCTAAGGCTTTATTCTTCTGTTTCACTCATACCTCAAAATTTCTCCTCAACGACACAGTGGTCACAAACTGCAGATCACAAAACTAAAGAGAATTCAGGGAGTGGCTCTTAGATTTGGATGCTACAAAATTAGTTTTTCTTATGCCTGGCTTTGGGATATTTATTCTCAACTGAAAAGGCAGGAATTTCTACTCCTATTTTGCAGCTTCAAAGTGATTAGTTGGCTTGTGTAAGGTCCACACAAGAGCTAGAAACAGAGAATTGAGCCCAGGTCCGTATGACTTAAAAGGACTCAGTTGTTTGTTTTTTGAATTCATTCGACAGATATTTACTGAGCACTCACTACATGCCAGGCATGACTCTTGGCACCAGAGACAGAGCAATGAACAAAACAAAATTTTACTCTCACTACTCAAAAGCAAAGTGGTCATTCAAACTCAGCTCAGGGCCCTAACTGGTACCTCCTGATTTCATCCTAAACTTCCTCCCCAGTTTCATATTTAACTGTTAAGAGATGAAGCCTTAGACCTTGGATGAGGTTCTTATTGATCATTCTTAATCCAAGTGGTTATGATAACGCAGGTCCAGACATCCCTAAGTCAAGGAGGCTTTCAAGTTGTTACCATTCATCTTTCTGATCCAAGTGAATTGAGGATTTCGTGGAACCTGAGGCTTTCCCTTCAATTTTTTTCAACACATATTTACACAAGAAGGAAACATCCGGCTAATACAATCAGAAAATCCTGCAAATATCATTTGAAGATAGTTTTTCCTGGATGATGAAACCCTTTTCACCACCTTCCCCCAACTGCTTTTCCTGAACCCTTTTTGTTTATTCCTTAGCTTTCATGGTGGCGGTGGGCTCATGAGGGTGGTATATGAACCAACCAGATCAAGTGCACCAGATCAAATATCTACAGTGGGGACTGTGTCCCCATCCTGCACAGCCTCACCTGGCAAAAGGTGGGCTGTAGCTGAGCCTGTTCCCTCTGTACTTCCACTTTCCTGTGCTCTTCTCTTAGCAACTGGTTCAGAACCATGTGAGGTGTCTCCAGGGTGATCCTATCACATTTTCCTATCTTCCCTTTCCATTCATTAGGCTTCCTTCCAACATTTTCATCTTGTGCACCATAGGATCTCTCTGTGTACCAAATCCTGTGAGCATGGAGGTAACACACATATACAAACACATTTTAAACGTGTGCTGGCCAACTCCTGGGTCAATAACTAAGGGTGTGGGGCTCTTTTAGATTCCAGGTTTTTGTATTTGGGGATTCCTGTGGGATTCCATGTTACCTATCTTTTTTGTAAATATCATGAGTTTAGGTTTTGCCATCTAGTTGCTCTTTTTGATCCCGATATTTTAATTTTTTTTTCCAAACCTTCAGTGAAGTTTATAGAACCGTACAGTGAACACCCAGACACCTACCACTGACATTTCAATAACTGATGGCATTTTGCCATATTTCTTTTCTCATATATTTGTCATTCTAACCATCTACCAATTCATATATGCATATATATATTAATATTATTGAATCACTTCAAAGTAATGCTACAGTCCCATGATTTGATTTCTGATATTTTACACAAAGCCTGGCCTCAAAATAATTCTTCCTCTCACTTTCAGCTGACCCACTCCCTGCAGACCCTAGATGTCAAGTGTGAAACCCCAGCCTCCAACTCCACTGCAGACCTGATTAATGCTTCTCCTTCAGGGCCTTTGTCTGGGGCTTTCTCTGATGCTTATGTTAGCCCTTTCTAACCTGGATGAAATCACCATTCACCCTCACCCTCTCCTCTTCAACCATCTAATGTTTCCATCCTAAGCCTGTCAAGCTACCATGAAATGAATATTTCTAAAGCCCAACTTTACATTTGATCACATATTTTCAGCCAAGAAGAGTGGTATTTTCACACAATTCTCAGTGTAAATGATCCCCCCAGCTGTTCTTCACAAGGAAACGAGCCTGGCTCTGCTCTTGCCCCTCCAGCCCATCACCCAACCCTTAGGGACAAGCAGCGTCACGTGGGCCCAGTGAGACTTAACGCTGCTGCTTTCCACGGCCACTGCCACCGGCTCAAGAGGTTAGTTCCTTGCTTCATTTTTCTGGGAGAGGGTAAGAGCCATTCACTGAATGTGCAGGAGAAGAAAATTTCCACTTTCAGAACACACTGGAAATCAGAAAGCTATCTAACACAACATAGGGTCTGTGATTCCAGCTTAATGCTCCAGCCAAAATTCCTCATCTGGCTTTCAGTGCTGAACTTTCACCTCTTACCAAAGGCTTCTCTTCCTTTTAGGCCAGATGAAATTCACCTCTGCGTTTTGTCAGAAACAACAGCCTCCTTCCCCATTAATCAGTAAAAAGCAAACGTTTATTCCTTCTTGTAATGCAAACCAGCCAGCTAGATGCTCTGGGCATGAAGTTGTTTAAAGTAGCAATTATGAGGGCATATTTCATAGGGATCTTTTCTTTATTTTTTAAAAGAAATAATTTACTAAGCCCACATTTATTGCAGAAAATTTAGAAAATAAAAAGGAAAGAGAGAGAAAAGAAATGTAATTCTGCAACCTAGGAATTACCATTAACATTTTGATATAAATCCTTTTAGACTCAAAAAAAGTGAAAACATATAGTTTATAAAACTGGAATCATAATGTTATTTCTATTATTTTTAAACTGTTAAGTTATATTATTGTCATTTTTATTGATATGATTACATGTTATTAAGTACTGTCTGATGTAACTGTAATAAAGATATACATATAGATAGATATATGCTATAATTTAATAATCCTTATTGGACATCAAGGCTGTTTCTAGTTTTTTACTGTTCTAATTATCGTTCTGGTGAAAAATTTGGAACATACTACTTTCTGCATAACTTTGTTTCAAACAAAAAATTTCCAGGAGGTCAAGGGCTATGTGCATTTTTAAGATTTTAAATAAGTTTTGCAAAATTGCTTGGCAGATTTAGACTTCCACCAGTAGTTATACAACCCATCCCCTGTCCTGGGTAATTTCTGCACATCCTCCCTAATCCAATAGGTGGGAAAGGTGCTATAATGCTACTCAAATTTACATTTATTTGACCACCATTTTACTGGCCGTTTTCAACTCTTCTTTCATCAGAACTAGTGAATGACAGGCGGGTGGGGTGTCAGTCCTGGGAAATGTCTTCCAGCACCGACGAGTGACACTGGAAGGCCCACGAAAGCTTTCGCAGCTCTGTACAATGAACACTCAGACCTCTGTCACTTAACTGAAGCTCTGGAACTATCTCCTTCCTCTCCTTTGTTGCTGCTGCTGCTGCTGCTGCTGCTAAGTCACTTCAGTCGTGCCCGACTCTGTGCGACCCCATGGATGGCAGCCCACCAGGCTCCCCCCAATCCTTGGGATTCTCCAGGCAAGAACACTGGAGTGGGTTGCCATTTCCTTCTCCAATGTATGAAAGTGAGAAAGGAAAAGTGAAGTCACTCAGTCGTGTCTGACTCTTCGCGACCCCATGGACTGCAGCCTACGAGGCTCCTCCGTCCCTGGGATTCTCCAGGCAAGAGTACTGGAGTGGGGTGCCATTGCCTTCTCCAAACTGGGTATTTTTCTCTGGAGACACTAGAGCAGTGGGTACAGGAATTTTAGATTTCCAAATACTCTTGATAAATAATTATTTTCAATATTTTGCCCCAAATATTTTACATAGAGGACCACTCATGGGGAAAAAGTATGACTAAAGCCCACTCATGGAGAGAAAAAAAAAATATTTGGATGTAGTCATTTTCTCATACGAATAAACTAGAACAAGAACAAAGTGCTCCCATCTTTCCTGTGATTTTGGCAGCAGAGGAAGATTTACCTTTACAAGTGTGCAAAATAAGAAAGAACTTAAACTAGACACAAGCCTGTGCTCTGCAGGGAAGCCCAAAGTTCTCCCAGGAGGGGAAAGGGAGCTCCCAGGGACAGTGGAGCTACTTACCTGCTCTTGCTTCCTTCCCGTGAATATTCCCAACATGGGACAGGGTAGGTTCCAGCTCCTCAGAATCTACCCATGACACTGTGCTCAACAACACAGAACAGACTGGCACACAAATCCCAGGCAGCAAAGCCTCCAAAACATCATGTCCACAGGCTTTTAGAATGCCAGTAGGCACCCCACTGCAGGGGCAAATGGGCACTTATTTGTTGAGAGCCTTGGTTATCTGGGAAATCTCAACCCCTGGTTTGTGCGGTCACCTTCAAATGTGTGGGGATCTGCCTGGTGTCTGGACATCTGTTCCTCTGAGTTACAAAGAGGGAAAAATCCACTCTATGCCTCCAGCAATTAACATTTGCTGCTGAGCGTCCATACTGCAAGCTGCAGCTAAGTCAAGCCTCTTGAAAGCAACAGCAGTAATCAGAGCTGCCTAGCTTTCATCTCTGGGGAATTCTAAGGTGCAGCAGGAGCTTGGTGACCCAGAATGGTGCCGAGTCTTAGTGAGGATGGAGGCCAGTGGGCCGAGGCTGGGTTTTGTTAACCAACAGCATCTCACCAAGTTTTCAAAGCTACAGGTCCCGGACATCGTGGCTATGAATTCCAGCTGCTTGGTGTGAAACCTTATCCTCTAGTCTGTAATGCCTGGGGCCCTTCACTGTCTTCAATTTAAAACAGCAAATTCAGGGAGGCCCAGGAGGCTCCCCTTTCCCACCCCCACTCCCCTAACTGGCTGGCTCAGAAACTCGTGCTCAGAGTCAGGCCAGGAAAGCTGCCTAGAATCCCAGCAAAAACTGCTGACCACACCACAGGGAAGAAGCCTCTGCAAGACAGGGGCCTCTATCTTATCAGCCCAATTCTCCAACCTCAGGGAATTCAAAAGCAGGTTTTGAGTTGACAGCTTCAAAAATTCTCCCAGAAAGCAGGCAGTAAGAAAACAGACATCCCTGTTCTTGGAGTTGTTTTGTTCCTGGCTCCTGCATAAATGTCAGGGGAGCAAGTTAATTTCCAACAACCACTTGCTTGTAGTTTGGGGGTTAGGGCAGTGGTTCTCAAGCTTTAGTGAGCATCATCTGGAGGGCTACTAAAACGGATTGTTGAGCCCTACCCCAGGGTCTTCTATTTAAATATGAATTTGCATTTCTAACAAGTTCCCAGGAGCGGCAGTTGCCAGACTGGAACCTACACTTTGAGAACTCCTGAGTTAGGGTATAATAGCTAAGAATGCCAATTTCATGAAGATTTCAACACAGCCAATTTCACGTGGTTTACATCTAAGATCTCCAGACCAGACTTGAAGAGCGCTCTGAGAAAATCCCAGTATCTGTGGATATGAAGGCCAACTGTAGCCATTGTGCTAGGCCATTTAATATAAGAGATTTGAGCAACCTTGAATTTTGGAATCCATGGGGGTTCCTGGAACCAATGTCCTATGGATGCTACCTCCCACCTTACTATCCTTCCACTCAAAAGACCTTCCAGTCCTCTTTTCTAAGACCAAACAGTTCACCTTTGCTCAAATGACTGATCACACTCTTCTTCCCCGGACCTGACTGCAGCCCCACTCTAACACTGCTTTCTCCATTGATTTTTTTTTCCATCTCTTACCGCCACTGGCACTTGGTGGCTGCTCTCTCCTTGAAGCTTTTCTCCTGAAACTCTCCTGGGCTCCCTGCACCTTCTCTGAATCTTTCTTATCCATTACCTCTTTGGGTTGCTTGCTGTTTTCATTCACTCATCCTCCTGGAAAACCTATGTCAGGCAGCCCTGATTAACAACAGTGGACAAGACAGACCCTGCCTTGCTGTCATGCAGCTGACCATCCAGTCGGGGGCACCTCCACTGATCAATTAACTGCACAAGTGGTCACTTAATTACAAACAAGTCGAGTGCTCCAAAAGAGAAGAATAGAGTGCTAAGACCACAGACGATGTGGGTGGAATGGGGTTATTCAGCCTGGGGCAGGAAAGGATAAGGAAGAAGTGTCATAGGTTGGAACTGGTCTGGGACTGCTTTTGCCAAGGCCTTAAATATTACTGAGCTCAAGAATTCAATCATATTTTCTCTCTCACAGTGACCACCAGCAATTCGAAAAGATATTCCTTTCTCCAGCCCCCACTTCTCTTCTGAACTCCAGTTCTATATTTCCATTAGCTGCCAGACTCTTAACTACAATGCCACAGAGGGATCTCAAATTCAACTTGTTAGAGGAGATTTCCCCCCACAAAGATAGCCTACATCCCTTCCTCCAACTTGGACACCATCCAACATTAAGGCCTGAGCTATATTATTCTTGAACCCACCTACTCTCAGCCTCATCCATTATCTAAAAAGCCACCAATACCAGTTAATTCTATTCATCCAATAATTCTCCTGAATCTGCCCTTTATCATTTATTAAGATCTCCAAACCCACAGCCATTCTTTTAAAATTAACATATTTTTAATTTATGACAATAAAATATATACTCATTATAGGAAATTTTGAAAATGTACAGAATAAGATATTAGGGAATAACCACAGATAACATTCTGTCATATTTCCATATGTGCATGTGTCTTTATGTGTCTCATATTTAGGAACTGCAATCATATTATGAATACATATGATAGATGGTTATACAGGTGGTTATCAGTAGTCACCTCTCGTGTGGTCTGCTCTCCCTGAGTCAATGCCTTGGTCATATGACTTGCTTTGGCCAATGGGACATTAGTGAGCATAATGAAAAAAAGGTCCTTGTTAAGAATGGATATATAAATAACCTTAGAAAAAATATTTTTAAACTCTGGATGATACTTCCTGTGTATATGTGTCATAACTCACTATTTCCTCTATTGTTGGATATGTGGATCTTTTCCATATTTTTATTATTTATGAATAATGACTATCTTTATTATTACATATATCAGATGAATTTCTACTTATTTCTTTAGGTTAGATTTCTAGAATTGACTTTACCAAGTCAAAAGGTATGTACATAGTTAAGCCTCTACAAACTTTGTGCCAGTTTTACCCAGGTATACAATTACCAGCAATTTAGAAAAGTACCTTTCTCAACACAACCCCTGCTGGGTAACCTGGGTGGAAAAAAAATACTATCTCACTTTNTAGCATATTCAAAAGCAGAGACATTACTTTGCCAACAAAGGTCCATCTAGTCAAGGCTATGGTTTTTCCAGTGGTCATGTATGGATGTGAGAGTTGGACTGTGAAGAAAGCTGAGCGCGGAAGAACTGATGCTTTTGAACTGTGCTGTTGGAAAAGACTCTTGAGAGTCCCTTGGACTGCAAGGAGATCCAACCAGTCCATTCTAAAGGAGATCAGCCCTGGGGTTTCTCTGGACGGAATGATGCTAAAGCTGAAACTCCAGTACTTGGGCCACCTCACGCAAAGAGGTGACTCAATGGAAAAGACTCTGATGCTGGGAGGGATTGGGGGCAGGAGGAAAAGGGGACGACAGAGGATGAGATGGCTGGATGGCATCACCGACTTGATGGACGTGAGTTTGAGTGAACTCCTGGAGTTGGTGATGGACAGGGAGGCCTGGTGTGCTGCGATTCATGGGGTCGCAAAGAGTCAGACACAACTGAGCGACTGAACTGAACTGAAATTAAATATTCCCCCCTCCACCACCCCATATGCTTGCGTGTATTTCTTCTGTGCATGATCTGTATTTTCCCTTTGGATAATTTTTCTACTGAGATGTTAATGTTTTTCCCCTACAGATTTACATAAGCAACAATTTATATAGTAAAGGACTATTATCTATGTGGCAACTTTTCTACATTGACTATAAACATTTTTTAATACTTATGATACACAGAAATTGATTTGTAGAAATAGTCCAAGCCACCTGTCTATTTCCCCCAGTGCTTTGTCTTAGAAAACCAACTCTTACCTAGAAAATAAGATAATCTCATATATTCTCTTATTTTTCTGTGGTTTAACTCAAAGCATCAAATCGGAATTTATTTTCGTGTATGCAGTGGGAGAGGATGTAAACATTTGCATTAGTAAGTAATCACTTACTAAATAATCCATCTTTTCTCCCCTCTGATTTGTGATGCTCCATCATCCCATTTTAAATTCTCATAAACATTAGGATTGGCTTTGAGATATTATTGTATTCTTTTATCTTTGTATTCCTTTAATCTTTGTCTCTACTCATACACAAACACTATTTTAATTACTGTGCATTTATAATACTTTTACCATCATGCTTTCATGTATTCACTCAACGAACATTTATCAAGCCCCTACTGTGTGCCAAGCACAGTTCTGGACACCGAATACACACCAGTGAACTAGGCAAAGTGCTCATCTGTCTGCTTTCCCTTTGTACTGGGGGAATCTACATTGAACAAGTAATAATAACATTTAATGAATACTTACTCTGTGTGCCAGCCAGAGAGTACTTGGCTGTTGGCCACTTTATGTGGCAGATCTAATCCTCCCAACAGTACCTGACATAGGCAGTGTCATTCCCATTTCACAGATGAGGAAAACTGACACCCAGAGAGCCACATGGCAATAAGGGCAAAGCTGGACAATAAGGCGTGCAGTGTGGCTGAGAGCCCACCTCGCTGTAAATAAAGTGCACAATCAGGTAAAAGCGGAGGCGAGCGAATGACAGGGAAGAGAGTGGCTCAGACAGGGTGATCAGGGAAGGCTCCCCTGAGGAGGAGGTGCTTTTTCAGCATAAACCTGAGTCAGAAGAGAGAGTGAGGCAGGAGACAGTCCGGACCAGAAAGAAACAGTTCTATGTGCAGGCAGCAGCGAAGCTGAAGGTGGGTGTTCTCCAGGACAAGGAGGAAGCCGGTGTGACTGGAGCTTAGTGAGCAAGAGCGGGGCGGGAGGCAAGGTTCGGGAAGCCAGCCACCGAGGGCCCGCAGGTCCCGGCACAGAGGGGGATTCCATTCTGTGTGACAGCGTGACACCATCAGATGGGACCTGACTCACGCTTTAAAAAGGTCACTCTGGACACTGCATGAGCAACAAACTAGAGGGATATCATTACCCCTCTTCATGAAAAAAATGTCTTGACTATTCTCAGCTGTTTATCCTTTCAAAAGAATCTTAGACTCATTCTGTCATCTTCCCCAAAGCCCACTGGGATTTAATTGGAACACTCTAGGCACTGACTTTGGCAGAAATATCATCTTTGTAAAATGCTATATTCTCAGGAAACTAGTTTATCTTTCCTCACATTCAAGTCATTCAAAAATCTATTAGTAAAAATGTTGAAATTTTCCTGCAGATCCAACCTGTTTCTGAACCCTCACTGTCACTTGCCTGCACTGTTACAATCAATCACCTCCTAAAACTGGGGCCGTCCCTTCCCTCCTGCCCCCGCCACCCGGCCTGCTCCCGCCGCCCCTCTGCTTGGTGAACCCGCACTGTCCACACGATGCCTCAGCCCTCCCTTCCTCCCTCTTCTTTGCCCTCAGTGAGCGCAGTCACCTCACCACATTCTGAAAGACCCACATGGATGATCTGAGGCCAGGTGTCATGAGTTGAATAGGGTCCCACCAACCCAAATCCAGAGGCTGAAGCCCTAATCCCTAGGACTTCAGAATGTGACTGTAATCAAGAACGGTCTTTAAAAAGGTACAGTTAAAATGAAGCCAGTAGAGTGGCCCTAATAAAACACGAGTGTAGCCCGCCAGGCTCCTCGGTCCACAGGATTTTCCAGGCAAGAATACTGGAATGAGTTGTCACGTCCTTCTCCATGAGATCTTTCTGACCCAGGAAACGAATCTGCATCTCTTGCATCTCCCGCATTAGCAGGCGGATTCTTTACTACTGTGCCACTTGGGAGGCCTAATAAAATATGACAGGTGTCCTTAAAAAAAAAAAAGAGGAAATTTAGGCAGAGCTGAGTATAGAGACCATGTGAAGACACAATAGTCACCTATAAGCCTCAGAAGTCAACTCTGCTGACACTTTGATCTCAGATGTTTCCTTCCCAGAACCATGAGGAAACAAATGCTGTTGTTCAGTTTGCCCATTCTATGGTACTTCATTATGGCAGTCCTTCCCACAGCTACAAAATGGGGCTGAAAGCTTCTATTAACCATGATAAAATGGAAAGATAATATGGCCAGGATTCAGAAAATAGTGATTCTCAACCAGCCATTTCCTGTGGCTACAGCCACCCACATTTCCCAAAATCAACAGCACCAGACCAATTCCTAGGCCAAGCAAGGCCCACAAACCACACACAGCCTCCTGCCAACCCATCCTGAACATGTACAGCCCACACAACTCCTCTGGCTTGCCACATTAAGCAGTCACTCTTAATAGCCTTCCATTAAAGCCCAATAACATGAATGGCTCAGAAATTCACACTAAGTTGCCTAATAACCAGCAACAGCAAGAGGAAAGAACCCCTCATGTATCTAAGGCGGACACACTAATCAATAAAGACAGCCACATGCTAAACTTGGCCTTGGTCTTAAAATCTTTCTCTCCCTGTTCAAGCAGCTCCTACTAAGGAAACAGAGCTGGCAGGGAGAGAGGAGACCCCCCTGGCCAGCAGGCCTTCACAGCAGCCTCTAGTGTTTGCAGAGTGAGACATGGTGATGGTTAACTGAATTTGATTTCTAAGGGACGGCTGGTCCAATAAAATGAGTAGATGGCTTTGAGGTTCAGCAGACCTGGGATCAAAGCCGGCAGACTCCGAGTGAAGGAGACCAAATACTCAGGGGTGCTCACCACGTGCCAGCACTGCCCTAGCTTCACCATATACTCCTTAATGTAATCTACACAGCCCTGTGAAGTGGGTACTATTCACACCTCCAATCTACAGATGAGAACACCAAAGCAGAGTGGTTGCCGGACTTGCCAAAAGCCATATGCCTGAGGTCTGAGCCCAGATTAGCTCTGGGCCTGTGTTTTTAACCTCTGGGGTAGAGGCTTCCAAGCTTTAGAGTGCATCAGGCTTGCCTGGAGGGCTTGTTAAAACACAGATAGCTTGGCCCCTCTCTAGAGTCCTCATTCTGAAAATCGTGAGTGGGGCCTGGGAACCTGCATTTCTAACAAGTTCCCAGGTGATACTGCTGGTCCGGTAACCACACTTGGAGAACCACTGCCCTATGGAAGCAAAACTACCTCTATAATGATAAGCCCACAGAACAGCTGTGCGAGATTCATGAGCCTACAGAGGAAAAGCACTTAACACAGGTAGGTGTGTGTGGTGTGTGTGTGTGCGTGTGTGTCTCTACAGAGGAAAAGCATTTAACACAGGTCCTGGTACAGCATGTGTGTGTGTCTGTGTGTTTAGTTGCTCAGTTGTGTCCGACTCTTTGCGACCTCACGGACTGTAACCTGCCAGGCTCCTCTGTCCATGGGATTTCCCAGGCAAGAATACTGGAGTTGGTTGCCATTTCCTTCTCCATGGTACAGCATAGGAGGCCCACGAATACTACATTTCTTCCCTCTGACTCATGCCAGCTCCATGAGCCAGCAGCGGGTGGGGCAGGCCTTCAGTCTTCCTGTTTCTAAAACTCTACCACATCCTCCCTTGTGAGCCTGGGGCAGCCGTCACTCAATTCCAGGGAAAGAGCAACCCCCCAGCTCCCGTGCCCAACCTCTAAGTATGAAACCATGCTGTTCTGATGCATCAGCATGGATGAAATCTCAGCAGAGTCTCATGTGTGGATGCCAAAGCCAACAGGCCTGAATTCCACCCACAACCAAACTGGAAGAGGTATGCCCACTTGATTTTGTGTTTCTAAATATTAACATCGGAATTTTGCAAACTTTGCTTGTTCTTTTAAAAGGGCTGTTACGAAGGGGATAAGGGAGAGAGGAATACAGGGTCTGGTTTACTTCAAGAATAACCTTCTCCTAGTTTGAGAACTTGTCCGTCTGGCAGGCCACTTTGGCTCCCTGCCCTGCCCCATCCAGTCACACTGGGAACCCCCATCCCTGCCACCCCAGACCAGGGCCGCCTCTGAACTGGAGTAACCTAGGCCTGCTGGCCCAGGCCCAGACAGACAGCTCATTCGGGTCACTAGGATTCACACTTTAAAAGGAGGAACACGCTGATGAGATAAAAATAAAAACTGCTGAGTGCAGAGGAGGCTCACCATTCCTGGAGGGCAGCAGGCCCCAGGCAGGCGTGCGGGCGCTCTGTCTTGCCCGAGTGGTGGCCAGCGGCCTGGTATGGACAAAAGGCAAGAGCCCAGCTCCTTGTGTGGGTTAAAACCCTTGTACTGAAATTCCAGATGGGTGGTCGGTTCGCTTGGGAATGGAAACATCCAGAAATGGTGCTGTCTCCCCAAGAATTCCCCAGTAACTACAACAGAAATACTACAAACAGCACTTAAAGCTGAACTTTAACAGAGAGAAGGGATTCCCTGGAGGCTCAGGGAAAAGTGTCTGCCTGCAATGTGGGACACCCGGGTTCCATCCCTGGGTCAGGAAGATCCCCTGGAGAAGGAAATAGCATCCCACTCCAGTATTCTTGCCTGGAAAATCCCATGGAGGGAAGAGCCTGGCAGGCTACAGTCCAGGGGGTCACAAAGAGTTGGACACAACTGAGCATCTTCACTTTTTAACAGAGTGATCTTACAGAATTGTATACAAAATATTCTAGTGTCAGATCTCAAAACAAAACAAAACAAAAAATGGTAGCTGAAGGCAGAAAATGACAATGGAATGGAGGTCAGTTGATCATTAAGTTTCAGGGCAGGGCTCTTCCCACCACTTCCTTCCTTCCTAAAGACCACATCCAGGGACACATTTTAGATGCAAAGCTGCTCCAGAACTAGCTAATCGGAACTCTCCCAGAATTTATCGCCTATGGATATCTAGTAGGATTTCAAGCAGGTGACCTAACCTGCCACCTGTCTGGGCTGTAAAATGGACATTCCAAGTACAGAAGTTCTAATCCAAATGGATGATATTCAGAATGCATCTACCTTTCACTCCAGTTTATCTTCCTAACAAATCTTTCTGCTCAAACCTCTCGCCTCTCAAGTGCTCCCCTGACATCTTGGGCAGAATTAGGAGTGTTTCTCTTGTGCTTCCATAGCCCCTGCTCATACCCACTACAGTTCTAACTACAGTGATGCATGATGCTTTCCCCCTCCCCTGGAATCTGAGCTCCAAGAAGGCAGGAGTTGTCTGCCAATCAGGACCTAGCACCTAGCATACACTTAATAAACATGTGCCAAAGGAATGGTTCCTGCCTGGCCTCTCTCACAGTTTTAGGAGAGCATACTAAAGTATCCTGTAATGGAAAAGCCCTATGAAAATGGAAAGTATTACAGTCTACAGTTTAAGTTATTAAGGTTGAAAGCTNTTTGGCCAACCCCATATCATGTAAGAGTGGGTTAATTTTTTTTTCCAAATTATGTATCCAAAACACTCCTGACAGTCTACACTTTTGTTTGCTACTCTGATTGAAGTTTTTCATTCGGGACTGTTATCTTCAGACAATAATCTCTGGGAAGTTTCAGATTCCTTACCTTTCTCACAGCAGATTTTTTGGAATCTTCATTTAACATATGTCGGGTTTTGTTCTTTAATGCCCGTAATTCTGCATCTTGAGACTAACAAGGCTTACACTTAGCAATACGTTTTCTTGAATTCCCAACATGTCACTGAACACCACTACCTCAGCTTGGCCCCTCATCCTTGGCACAGTTTAATGTATGCATGCTAGTCCCTGAGACACTATCTTTGTTCTGTGTCTTTGTAAACAGAGCCAGAGATGTAGTCTCCTAGTGGTTAATTTCGGAGGCGATACTGGGAAACTAAGAAGGCTCCGGGAAAGTGGGACGTGGAAGGAAGGAAGTAGAGTGGGGATCCTGCAGTGTAGTCGGTGACGGGCACAGCCTCACTGGGGATTGGAGAGGCCACGGAAATGCCTAGTAGGATGGTTCTACTCCTGTGGATCATCCTCCCACGGAGGATGGGAAGCTGGGACGTTTATCTGCCATCCCCAGGCCCTGTGGGTTACAGATGACATGAGGCTCTTTGGGGCTGTGCTTCCAGTCAGGCTGTGGCTTCAGAGAAAGCCCTGAAGCACTGGCGCTGAGACTCCCTGGAGGCCCCTGAGATAGGATACAGGCAGTGTGCTTTCCTTGTTCAGTCGCGCAGTCCTGTCTCACTCTTTTCGACCCCATGGACTGCGGAACGCCAGGCTTCACTGTCCTTCATTATCTCCCGGAGCTTGCTCGAACTCATTTTCATTGAGTCGGTGATACCATCCCCACCCCACCCAGTGGCAGAAGAATGCTATGAAAGACTCGACACCAAATGTTACAGTGATCATCACAGGCCCAGACGGCACCCTAGCAGCCTTTTGACCTCACTCATAAGATGCTGAGTGATACAGCTTCTACACCTGCACTGTCCAAAACAGCCGTCATGAGCCACATACTGCTCCTGGGCACTTGAAATGTGATGGTTATGAAGCGAGATGTGCCGCTAAGGGTAAAACACACTGGATTTCGAAGAACACATGAAAAAGAGGTAAACTATTTCATTGGTATTTTTTATGTTAATTATGTACATAAATGTTGAATGTTACTAGTTTGGATCTACTGGGTTAAATTAAAATTAATGCCACCTGTTCTTACTTTTTAAAAACTGTGCTCGCAGAAAACTAAATGCCACGCTCCCACATGTGGCACTGTATTTTGAGTCTGCGCTGTTTCTTGGATAGTCCACCAAGAACAGTTCTCTCCGACCCAGCCCTGGAGCCTGACGAGGTCTGCTCATTTCCTGGGATTCTTACATAAAATTCTATTCTTTAGTTAGCGTCTCCATCCAGGGATACAGCCTTGTTATCACCCAGCCTTCAGCCAGGGTCCTGGAGCCAGAAACCCTCTCTGGGAGGGTCTGGGGAAGCCTGGCTGTCTCTAGACAGCAGCCTGCATGTCGTCTGGGGCTTGAATGCATATGGGACCAGCGTGTGAGTAGGGGATGCCACGGCCTCAATTCAGCCCATCTTGGCAGTGTGAGCTCATTGTACTGGAGGATTTCTGCTCTGATTTAGGTCAGTGGCCCCATTACTCCAGAGTCTGAGAAAGAGTTTCTATGGAATTTTGTTTTTACACTCTTTGCTATCCTTGTTGCATCTTTGCAGAAAATGCCACTTTGCAGGTGTTAAACCTATAAAAAAGTAGCTAGAAAACTGGTTTCCAAGTGCTATATACTCTGCCATCCTGATAAAATCACCTGCTCGCTTCAGGAATTTGTTAACCATTTTCAAAAGTGAAACATGAGAAAGCCACATCATTTGGGAGAAAAGAGTCACATTACATGCTTTCCACCTGCAGCTCAGTTTTCTAAGTCAAACTTGAGACGAATGCCTTCACACTTCCCCACACAGCACTGAAACCCAGAATCAAAGAGCCACATTGCCCATGAAACTCGAACCCCCTTGCAAAGCTCGAGAGAGGCCAGAAATATTCTGCAGGCCACTCCCCACCTCCCATGTGAAATATGGGACATGTCTTCCTCATTGCAAGATAATCATGGGGCAGTGGCTTACATACGATACAGTTTTCAAAAGACAGGAGTCTCTGGAGTCCAAGACTGTTAATATTTTCCAATTGTTTATCGCCCAAGAGCAGAGGAGTGAGTGACAGGAGCTCACACCGCCACCACCCTGTTCTCGGCTTTCGTTCCTGATGAAACATGATGTCTGTGTGTCATGTTCAGCTGCTATCCCTCTCCCCTACCCACCTTACACTGCCTTGAGGGCCAGGACACCAGGCACAGCTAACCCTTTCCCTGCTGAGAATCAGCATAGTTTAGAGCCAGAGAGGTAACCTGCGTGTACAGGCCACTGGTGGGAACAGAGCTTGAACCACTGTTCCTGGCTTTATGTACAGCAAACCTTCCACCCAGTCAATACCATTCCAAAATGGTCTTCCCACCAGTTGCTGAGATTAAAGAGCCACGATTCATTCATCGGTACATCTACAGTGTCCAGCACGGGTTCTCGTGCCCAGGAAGGTGTCAATAGACATTTGCTGATGCTGCAGCTCCATTACTTTGGCCACCTGATGTGAAGAGCCAACTCATTGGCTCCAGACTGAATGATTAGGAAGAGGAAAAGGGACAGAGAGTGGAGACTCATTCTAGGATGATGGGCAACAGGCATCAGAGCTTTAAAATATGCAGACTCTTTGACCCAGTAGCAACCTACAGGTAACCAAGAGTGTGCTTAAATATGCATGCTTAGTACAGGGTTGTCTAAAATATATGTTTTTACAAGGAAAAGCTTAAACGCCAAACAACAAAGGCTAAATGGGAATAACAAGAGTACCTATCTCATAGCACTGTGATGACAAAGAGAGTTAACAGAACAGCTCAGAATAGTGCCCAGCACAAAGCATGCTCTATACAAATCCTACTCATGGTCATCCTTATCCTGGCTGCTGCCATCCTTAGGTGAACTATGCTGCCTCTACCTAATACAGCCATTTCACTACTAAAAAGAGCATTTAATAACATGAAAGACTGAAATAATACTGAGGCGGGGGGAGTGCTTTTTAACACTGTCCATCAGCATGATCCCAATTTCATACACATAAACATTCATTCATGAACAAAAGAAATGGAGATCGGAGGTGTATTTGCCAAGATGCTCAAAACAATTCATCCAAATGGCGGTACGAAGGCGGTATTTTTCTTTATTATTTGTGCTTTTCTGACTTCTCTAAATTTTCATAGTAAAATGTACTCATTTTGTGAGATTTTTTTCAAATTAAAAAGTGAGAGAGTGGTAACTTTTGGCCCACTGCCTAATTTTCCTTAAACTAATAGGCTGGTTTTCTTCAGCTCCCACAGAGGAGGGTCCACAGCCTATTTTTACTGCCATGTTCCCATCCCACTACAGATAATGGTTACTCCCACGAGGCGGCTTTTTAAGGTGATGATACAGCCTTTCGAGAACAGCTAATTACCTTTGAGCCTTTCAGTTGCATCTGAAAGAGAACCAGATTTTTAAAAACCCAGCCTCTCCCTCACTGGAGTCTTGGAGAAAGGATGAGCCAAATTGGCTGGGTATTAATTTAGAATTTCTGGTGGCTTTCCGCTTTCCTCTGCTCCTCTGTTAGAAAGGGGTAAGACACGGAAGGAAACTGACTATAGAACGGTAACGGCGGCTGCACAGCACAGCCTCGACCTGCGGTGCTTCCCTGAGCTGCTCCCTGCCCAGGTGCAGCCCACCTCTGACTGCTCCAGACCTTGCTGAAGTGGCCACACTTCAAAGGCACTGTGCAGAGCCTGGACGCTGGCCCAGCCTTGCCACCAGGAGCTGCACCAAGCCAAGCGTCGACTGCCTACATTCTGCCTGGTCTCCCAGCCTGCCACTCTTCCTTTTCTGGGAATTGCAAAACCCAATATCTGTCCCGTGTGCGAAGAGTGACCATCAGCACATCCAGCACCATGGAGAGTGGAGTCAGGGAGCCTGGCAAGTGGTCCACCCAGGGCATGCACAAAAAGACAGGAAGGACACTGCAGGATCACCACCGCCACGCCGTGTGTGAGAGGGCACTGGGATGGCTGTCCTGCTTTAGATACTGAAGGGAAATGGCCAGTACAACATAAGGTTCAAGAACTGGGCTTGAAGGAAGCTCTGGGTTCAAATCTCAGCTCCACTTACAAGCCACATGACCTTAGGTTCCTATTAGCCTTTCTAAGTCCCAGAGTCCAAGGCTACAAAATGGGGCTAGTGGTGCTCTCACCTCATAGAGCCTACTGGTGGTTAAGCTTAAAGGCACTTAAAGCTGCATCATCCAACAAAAGCTAACTACATTTAAAAGACAGCCTGCACAGCACCTGAGTCCAGCTGAGAGGACTCTGGCTGCCACAAAGCCTCTGTCGCTTAGAAGCAGCCTGTGCTGCTGGGCACTCTCTGCAGCTGGATGCCACCAGCCTCTGTGTGGAGGCCCCAGGCATGCTTGGCACAGGCGAGTAAACAGAACAAGAAACCCAAGTCCCACAGAAAACAAACAATCCCTTCCAGGCAAGACCCTGGCCAGGCTATCCCATGTAGGGGCCCCAGCTGGAATCCCAGGCTGTTGGCAGGACCTCAGGCCTCTAGAGTCTTTAGGGGAGAGAATTCCATACAAGGATGGACCTGGAATGATGTATTCTGAAGACTTTTCTATTCTGAGCTCACATTTCTCAGCTCTCACATCGACTCTCATCTAGCCCCCTCTGTAGATATAGACAAGGAGACCCTGTTCTCCTGCAAGTCAAGTCCTCGAGCAGAGGATTTTTTGAATCTCAAATCGCCTGGTAAAATGCAGATTCTGAGTCTCTGGGTCTGGAGTGGGGCCTCAGACTCTGCATTCATGACAAACTATCAGGTGATACCAGTGCTGTTGGTCTAGAAGGCTTTGACTGAGAATCCTAAAGGATGCCTGAGATGGCAAAAGGGCTACTGAAGTAGGATGGAGCAGGACTCAATCCTGTCTCAGGCTTCATACAGCAAGAGGCAGTCAGAGAGTTTCTCATCTCTATAACCTGGAAATTGATGCTTTTGAGCTGTGGTGCTGGAGAAGACTCTTGAGAGTCCCTTGGACAGCAAGAAGATCAAACTAGTCAATCCTAAAGGAAATCAACCGTGAATATTCATTGGAGGGACTAATGCTGAAGCTCCAATACTTTGGCCACCTGATGCGAAGAGCCGACTTGTTGGAAAAGACCCTGATGCTGGGAAAGACTGAGCCAGGAGGAGAAGGAGGTAACAGAGGATGAGACGGATGGATGGTAACATTGACTTCAATGGACATGAGTTTGAGCAAACCCCGGAGACTGGCATGCTGCAGTCCAAGGGGTCGAAAAGAGTTGGACACAACATAGTGACTGAACAAGAAGAAGAACAAACTGCTTTCTAGACTCTGGGTGTAAATGCATGTGTAGGTTTCTGAAAATACCACATGAGAAGGTGCACAGTGGAGGTTGACAAGAGACAAAGGGCAGGTCAGGGAAAGGCTGGAAGGCGGGAAAGAAGACAAATCCCTTCTTTATCACTGGGGAAGGGAATGTTACACACAGTGGATTGCACATGCATTTATCCTCAGATAAACTCCAGTGGTGGGGGGCGGATGAGGAAACAGAGGCTCACACAGGAAATGCAATCTGCCTTGTGTTGCTCAGCTAATAGTTATCAGAGGCAAGATCTGAACCCAGACCAGGCAATGGCACCCCACTCCAGTACTCTTGCCTGGAAAATCCCATGGACTGAGGAGCCTGGTAGGCTGCAGTCCATGGGGTCACAAAGAGTCAGACACGACTGAGCGACTTCACTTTCACTTTTCACTCTCATGTTTTGGAGAAGGAAATGGCAACCCACTCCAGTGTTCTTGCCTGGAGAATCCCAGGGATGGCGGAGCCTGGTGGGCTGCCATCTATGGGGTCTCACAGAGTTGGACAGGACTGAAGTGACATAGCAGCAGCAGCAGGCCTCTCCAGCTCCAAACTGCAAGCACTTTACTCCACACCCTGTTGTGAAAAAGATGCCAGGACATTCATGCAACTTCTCCCAAAGTTAATACCTTTTGAACACAGTGTAATTCTCTAAATCAGGGCCTTAAGTGACCCAATACTATTAACTTTTAACTATAGTACTTTACAGACCATATTCACCTTTTGCCAAGTGTCCACTAAAGTTTCCTTCCCGCTCCAGTTCAGGACCCCACAATGTATCATGCCCCTTGGGTCCACCCCAACCCGTGACATCTTTTGTAACTCTGACAGATTTAAGAGTACTGGCCAGTTATCTGTAGAAAGTCTCTCAATTTGAGTTTGTTCGTTGTCTCCTTGTGATTAAATTCAGATCATGCATTTTGGCAAAAATGCCACAGAACTGAGGTTGTACCCTTCTAGGGGGATGTCGTATCAGAAGATACTTGAGGCTGCCAAGTCCCGCATGGCGCTGNTCAATTTGAGTTTGTTCGTTGTCTCCTTGTGATTAAATTCAGATCATGCATTTTGGCAAAAATGCCACAGAACTGAGGTTGTACCCTTCTAGGGGGATGTCGTATCAGAAGATACTTGAGGCTGCCAAGTCCCGCATGGCGCTGTCTGCATGTGTTTCCACTCCAAAGTTACCGCTTTCCCCTTTGCTACAAATAACCACCCCAAGAGGAGTTACCTGGAGACAGCCCAAATGTCTGAACAGGGGATTCGGGGGCAGGCTCACGTTCAAGGGCTGCAGGGCTGGAGGAGCCGTGAGGAGAGCCAGACAGAACTCAAGAACCTGAGGACATGTTTGACCACCAGCTGGCACAACAGACAAGCGACAGAAGACTCCAGCAAACCTCCAACAACAACCTCAGGCATGAATCCAGCTTGGGTAATTTGGTAATCTCAGCAACAAAACAACAACCCAAAGACATAAACCAGAAACACGCTCAGTGTCAACCTCCCAGCAGGACTGTTCTGAAGGGCAGATCCAACACTCATGGCATCTGACCTAGAAAAGGCAGTGTGCAGGCAATGATTCCCCCAAGTGAGCATTTCTTTCTAGAACTGAGCTCTTATTCTGGAGCAAAACTGGGCTCGCTTAAAGAAATATGATGCTGGAAAAAAAAAAAAAAAACAACCACAAATCTTATAAAACAGCACTGAGGGAGAGGGAGAGGGTGGGATGATTTGGGAGAATGGCATTGAAGCACGTACACCATCATGTAAGAAACGAGGCGCCGGTCTATGTTCAATGCAGGATGCAGGATGCTTGGGGCTGGTGCACGGGGATGATCCAGAGAGATATTGTGGGGTGGGAGGTGGGAGGGGGA
>SJYV01050761.1:1641533-1715543 GCA_006410875.1 Neotragus pygmaeus | reverse complement strand
ATCATGTAAGAAACGAGGCGCCGGTCTATGTTCAATGCAGGATGCAGGATGCTTGGGGCTGGTGCACGGGGATGATCCAGAGAGATGATGTGGGGTGGGAGGTGGGAGGGGGATTCAGGATTGGGAGCTCGTATACACCTGTGGTGGATTCATGTCGATGTATGGCAAAACCAATACAGTATTGTAAAGTAGAATAAAGTAAAAATTAAAAAAAAAAAAACAGCACTAGGAACTCAAGACTTACAAGGTGATAAACAATGGCTGTCATTTATAAACACCTGCGAAGGGCCAGGTGCTCCACGTGTCCTGTGTTGGGGCGGTCCTATGACAGCCCTGTACAGGTGAGGGGGAGTTCGTCACAGTCCCCTGGGCTCTGGTGCCTCTGATGCACATAGCTCCCTTCCCCAGGGGAAGCTTCCCTTCTTTCTGGGTTCTGGGGGCACCATGGCTTCGAGACAGAGGGTATAAGTCCCAGTTTAGGGAAGCAGCAGCTGAGACTCAGACAGGATGTCATCACCCAACCAGGAGAGGGAAAATGGGGATCTGAACCAGGCCTATCCAATGACAGGCTGTCTCTCTACCTGTTTTTTCCCCAAAGTCTCTGCAAAACTGGTCCAGAGTCCTGGAAGTTTCAGAAGTCATGGAGTTGTTAACCCCAAACATTACTATTAATTATTGTTTACTATTAATCCCAAGCACGAGGCTTCCCTTCCTATAACCAAAATGTCCCCCCATCTCTCCGCAAGTCCCCGTCCTCCTCGCTTCCTTCCAAGGGCCATGCCAGTAACCAGAAAAGCTTAGGGGCTTCCCTGGTAGCTCAGATGATAAAGCATCTGCCTGCAATACAGGAGCCCCAGGTTCTGTCCCTGGATCAGGAAGATCCTCTGGAGGAGGGCATGGCAACCCACTCCAATATTCTTGCCTGGAGAATCCCATGGAGAGAGGAGCCTGGTGGGCTACAGTCCATGACGTCTCAAAGAGTCAGACTGAGTAACACTTTCTTTCAAAATTCTAAAGGGAGGGGATGATGAACTTTGAATAACAATGATAATAATGATAACCCTCCTTCCTAAAAAATCCTTAACATGCAGATAGTCCTTGCACTGGAAAACCAAGGCAACTCAGTTTCCTGATACCCAGTGAAAAACAGCTGGTGAGGCACAGTACCTTGGGCTTCCCTGGTGGCTCAGAAGTTAAAGCGTCTGCCTGCAATGTGGGAGACCTGGGTTCGATCCCTGGGTTGGGAAGATCCCCTGGAGAAGGAAATGGCAACCCACTCCAGTATTCTTGCCTGGAGAATCCCATGGACGGAGGAGAATGGTGGGCTACAGTCCACGGGGTCGCAAAGAGTCAGACATGACTGAGTGAGGCACAGTACCTAGATAAATGGGTCTGAGGAAGAATGTGCTGCGTGTGGGCAACACACTATACCTTTTGGAGAAGTTTCTTAAAGATTTCTCAGAGACAAGAGAGCTTCCATCCTCCGAGAACAAGCCTGCATTTCTGGGCAGGAATGTCAGTCAAAGATACCATACAAAGCTGTGTGTCCTGAGACTCGCATTGATGTATAAGGTGCTCCTCTGCTTTGCAGCAACAGCAAGGAGGCTCCCCCTGCCTGCCCACTGCCCCTCCTCCCCAGTCCCGTGGTCCTTCCCCTCACAGAGAGAGCTTCCAGCACAGCCAGCAGGGCACTCTCATTCTACCAGCCTCCCTCTCAGACCACAAAGCAATAGGAAGTCAGTGGAAGGGGGGGGGTGGGCTCCACCCAAGTGACCATGAGCATGCACTTAGGAAAATGTGTCTGACTGGGGCCTCTAGGAAACAGACAATCATGACCAGAGCACTCATCAATTTTATAGCCATGCCTTAATGAAACACAGCATCCAGCGTGCTCCCACACAGAAGGGATGCAGGACGTCTAATCTTGTAAAGCCTCCTTTTTATCTTCAGGGAAGAAGGTCCTTGACATCTCAGCATTCAAGTGCTCTACACTTTGCGGGCAGACCCAGAGAGTTTCCTGCTCACCATTGTACATCTTGTCAGAGGTCTTTAACTAAAATTGGAAAAGACATCACAACCTCAATTCCTAAAGGCATCAGGACTTAGAGGTTGGCTTTCTCAGCTTCTCTTGTGAGTCATTAAGAGGGGAAGCATTTTTCAGATCCACCCCTAATCTCACAGTGAGGAGCAGGTAACAGTATACCATCAGGGAAGCTGGGTACCAGGCCTAGCTCTGACCTGGGTGCCATGAGTCAGGGCAGCTCTGGGTCACCTCTTATCTCTTTTGAGCAAATCACATGTTTCCCCCGTCCTCCTCTTGCCTCAAAGTCTGTCTGGCCTCAGTGTCCCTCCACCAAGCCAGCCCTGTTAGCCCTCCTGTCTCACACCGTACACAGATAGGGTGACTGCTTAGAGTACTTGGAAAGGGGGCCCTGCCACTTGAGCTTCACTGTATCACCAGGACTGGTCAGATTCCTGCAGAGCCGGGGACCCCACCACCCAGCACTACGTGCATTGTCCACCCTGCTGTTCACTTACCCAGAAACACCTAGGAGTCTCTTAGGGATTCTGACCACTGGCTTGCATCCCATGCTCAGTCAGACTCACTCAGACTGGGGCTAGGGAATCTGCATCTAAAAAGATGCCCAGGTGGCCCTTCAGCAGAGGGTCACTGAGGATGGCTGCTCTGGCAAGAACTAACAATCACTTAGAGGCTGTCCCATTTTCCCTTCCTGGGCTAGGATAGTATCCCTGGAAAGCCACATAGGGGCTCTTCCCATGAGAATAAGATCTTAACTAAGTCTTCACAGGCTCTGGGGGATGTGATTCAGACTTATGTTTTGATGCAAGGGAAATGCAGAGGTAACAAGCTGCAGAAAGAAGGTGGCAGCAGGAGGGGCCAGGCCTGGAGAAGTCCTGTCAGGTGTCCCTGCCCCAGGGGATACTCACCTTGGAGGGGGCCACAAGGAATGGACAGAGAGGCAGGTCGAAAGAACCACTGGGGTGAAAATTGTCAACTTGAAAATTGTACCTCAGGTTGGAACTGGCACTCATTCATTGATGCATTATCTCTTTCATTCATCATTCCAGGATTTCTTCCTTCAACATGCAGTTAACATGCCTGGACCTGGTTTGGATCCTAAAGAATGAATCTGGCTCCACATATACCCAAGTTGTTGCCAAGGAGGACCTCAGGGCCTGGAAATCATGCCCAATTAATGATGTCCACTCTAGACATCCTCATCTTCCTACATGGAACCAGAAACCTGAAGGTCCCTCATATTTGAACTCAGACCTTTTCTTGACCTCAAAACAGAAATAGACACAGTTCTTCTGGAATGAAAAGGACTCAAAACATGAAGTTCAAAGGCCATGCAAAATAAATCCAGGACTGGGGAGTCTCAGAATTGGTGGGGGCTGCTTGGCCCAAAGGACTCAGGTGGAGCCAGAGGTTCTAGGCAAAACTCTCCAAACCCCTCATGCTGTGTCCAAGGCTTAATTTTGCTGCAGCTCCGCCAGTGCTGTGATATGGCCCTAAAGGGTACCTTAGAAGAAGATGATGATTATTTAGGGGAAAAAAACCTTAAGAACAGTGTACCAGGATGAGCGAAGCTGCTCTGCTACTGGGTCATCCACTCAGTGTTGGCCTGGATTCCTAAGTTCCTCTTAGAAAACACAGCCCTGGGCTCACGTTAACAAGACTGCTCCTTATGGAACATAAAACAATATCCCACAATGTCCAAAGGCAAGGCTTTCTAGAAGCTGCAGCCCCTGAAACTTTTCTAGACACTCTCTACTAGGAGAGGGAATCTGCCACCTCAGGATAGGGCTCCATCAACACATGAAAAATCCTGAGTTTCATCTGGTTTTCTTTCCCTTCCTCTATTCGCTCCTCTGCCCTTGGCGCAACTCCGCACCTCTGGGTGGCCTCTCAAGGCCTGTCTGAAGGGGTCCCTTTCTTCCTGCCCAGCCTCACTGCTCCCTATTTCCCCTGAGACTCTCCTCTGTACTCCAGCCATACTTTGCCTTCTTACTCTACACCCCTGCACTTTCCTCGTTAGGAGCTCTGGGCCTCTTCTTCGTCTAACTTCTCCTGGTGGGCACTTCGGATCTTGGCGTTTATCATCAGCTCTTCCGGGACCCTTTCTTGACACTCAATTCATCCCAAGACTCACTAGCATCCCTGCTGCTAACTTCAAGCTCTGTGTTCTGCTTGCTTCCTGCACTGAACCAGGAGTTTCTTCAGAGAAGGGATGGGGTCAGGGCTGGGCAGAGCCAGGCTGCGACTATCTGGAGAGGGAGAGCGAAGGGCCTGGGCCCCGCAGTCCCTCCCCAGGCGCCCTCCCTCCAGCAACCTGAGCCCATGAGGGAAACTGAGGGACAGAAGGGATCCTGGGCCACGCCTTCCATTCCCACCCAGAGCGTCAGGGCATCACTCATCCTCAGGGAGAATGTGCAGACCAACCAGCCCCTGACCTCTGGACAGGGAAGAAGTCATTCCCCTCACATATGTTTTTTGTTTCTTAATCCAGAAGGTCTCAAATTTCATTCATGGAAATACAACATAGTCCTACTACTGGCCCAAGGAGTATCATTTCTATTCTTAGATTTCAATACCAATTTTTTTTAAATTTAAGGGGAGTTGGGTTATATGACAGTCTCTGACTTGAGTAAACCAGGCCTGCCTAGTATCACCGAGTGCTGAGATGCAGGCCTGGTATGATTCTCCCACTCATGTCCCACGTTTGTTCCCTTTGTGATGATACTGCAAGCTCTATACTCCTGATGTTTTTCTCTCAGCATGTACAAGCCAATTATTGTGCTTCATTTTAATGAAAGAGCAATAAGGAATACACGCACACAGAAATGGGCATCATCAGTGCCCTGAAAATCAGAGACAAAGGAAGGTGTCAGCTACCCTAGAGAGGACAAGTGGGCAGAATCTGCTGCCTGTTCTTTTCAGTCACATGGGTCTTCCCTCTGCTGCTGCTCAGAAATGCCTCTTGCAGAGTTTCTCCCTTGAGTCACATGACACGAGGGGTTCACTGCATCTGTTCTTTGGCTTTCTTCCCTTTTAACAATAATTTGTGGTTTGTGTGCTTTTACACAACACAGATTAGCTGGCAGGGGATGCGTCACTGCTCGCACACAGCGTTTAAAAATAAGTATCACATCTGCATGCAAAACTCACGCACTCTGCTTTTAGAAAAGGGTTGAAGATTGAAGGCAGGAGGAAAAGGGGATGACAGCGGATGAGATGCTTGGATGGCATCACCAACTCAATGTACATGAGTATGAGTAAACTCAGGGAGTTGGTGATGGACAGGGAGGCCTGGTGTGCTGCAGTCCATGGGGTCACAAAGAGTCGGACACAACTGAGTGATTGAACTGAACTGAACTGAGAGACTTGGGTGCCCAGCACCTTCTTGTCCATGCAACTCAGCCCCACGTGCCTGTGCAGAGCTGGTAGAGATGAGTCACTTTAACCTGCAGGCTTCCGATAACCTGGAAGAGTCTCAGTGCCCGGAACCGTGACCTCCTCAACCCGCCCATGCATCCTCAAGGGCACAGGGCAGGGGTCACAAACAGCCTCAGGATCCTGGATTCCCAAGCCAGAAAAGGCTGTGGTCTCTGGCCACAATCCATCCCTAGGATAAGCTCCCTCAGACTAACAAAAAAGTGCAACCTTGAGTCACAGAATGAAGCACATCTGGCTAGAGACCCAGCACTGGCATCTGGGATGGTTTTAAGTGCCCGGATCTACACCTCCTGGGATGGGGCACACTAGACCAGGCAGCTGAACATGTCACTAGTCATTCCCAGTCTGAGTGCTTGTCGCTCTCCTTCAGTGTGGGCTCAAGTCTCAATGTGGAAAGTGAATGACAGCCAGCCCCTGCTGGGGCCACCTTTGTCTCGGCATAACAGAGGAGAGGGACTCAGCAGGCCAGGTGACAGCTGCCTCCGGGCTCCTCCACCCCCATCTCTCCAGCGTGCAGTACACACCCTCGCCCATGCTTACCTACAGCTGTGCCAGGAAGGTTCCACCCGCAGCAGGAGCCCTAGGCTGAAACAGTGGGTTTTAGATTCTTAATCAGACCCATCTCAGCCTGGCTGACTCTGGGGCCCTGACTCCTTATCCTATTAACTCACTCTTGTCGGTCCAACCACGCACTTAATTTGAGAACCAACAACCCAGCTGCCCCAGGTAATGAGCTCTGGCACACACCAACTCTTCTTGGAGACTGTTTCCTTGACAAGCCACAGGCACTTGGTGACTTGCTGCTGCCAGGGTTATTCCCCTGCGTGGCCTGGTTTTAGACCACCCAGCCCAAACAAGGGAACGGGCTCCTGTGTAAAAGCAAATGTGGAAATTGTTTCAAGTTCAGAGACCTCTTGAGCATTCTTCTGGGGAAGAGGTCAATGACCAGTAATGACTTCAGGGAAGACGGCTGGCAAAAGACCAAAATGAGGAAGCTGGAGCACTGGCGGGGGATGGGGGGCAGGGAGGTGGGTTCAGGTCACGCTCCCGGCTGGCCTTGATCAACCCCAGGGGGCAGGGACCAGGAAGGACGGGTGGGCACCTGAAGGTGGGCTTCCCTCTAAAAATAATGGGGATGATCAAGCCACAGGCTTCATCCCCGACTCTCACTTTCAAAGAGCTAGCTGTTTTACAACTGTACTCAGATGAGAGTTATTTTTACGTGCCACGCTTCCATTAGGTATCAGACTCAGAGGACTAAAATAAACCTCAAAGAACAAAGGAGGCTGGTGGAAGGGGCCAGGTGCTTTCCCGCCTGCCAAACTGTGAAGGCCACCCTGTGTGCTGGTCGCTGTTCCCATCATGTCACCTTCAAAAGTAATCCTGGGCTTGAGGATGAAATCGTGCACAGCCTCTGAAACACCAAGCAAGGACCATTTCTTGGTCAGGATCAGATTGATATTTTCTTTTAACTTTTTATTTTATATTGAGGTATAGCCAATTAACAATGCTGTGATAGTTTCAGGTAGAGAGCAAAGGGACCCAGCCACATATATCCATTCTCCCCTAAACTCCCCTTCTATCCAGTCTGCCACACAACATCGAGCAGAGTTCCATGTGCTATATAGTGGGTCCTCGTTGTTTGTCCATTTAAAATAATAATATAGCAGTGTGTACATGTCTATTCCAAACTCCCTAACTATCCCATCCCCACCCCGCATCCTTCTCCCCAGCAACCATAAATTCATTCTCTGAGAGTCTCTTCCTATTTTGTAAGTTCATTTGTATCATTTCTTAGATCCCACATATAAGGGATGTCATGCAATATTTCCTCTTCACTGATTGACTTTTGTCTGAGGACGTCACAGAAATGGAGAGTGGAAGATGGACACCAAAGCTATACAAAGAGTCACCTGAGCTAAAAACAGTGGTCAGCGTGGACTGCGGGTTTCCTGTGTGCACCTCTCATCTTCATGTCATCAAAACCAAAAGGGTGCCTGCTGCTTGCATTTTATGGATGGGGAAACTGAGGCACAGAAGGGTTATGGGATTTTCCCAAACTGTCAGACACAGCTAGCCTGGGGTACAGGACATGAACCAAGTCTAATCGCAGACCTCTACTCCTATGCAGGGTTAAATAACCTCAGGAAGGAANGTCACGCTCCCGGCTGGCCTTGATCAACCCCAGGGGGCAGGGACCAGGAAGGACGGGTGGGCACCTGAAGGTGGGCTTCCCTCTAAAAATAATGGGGATGATCAAGCCACAGGCTTCATCCCCGACTCTCACTTTCAAAGAGCTAGCTGTTTTACAACTGTACTCAGATGAGAGTTATTTTTACGTGCCACGCTTCCATTAGGTATCAGACTCAGAGGACTAAAATAAACCTCAAAGAACAAAGGAGGCTGGTGGAAGGGGCCAGGTGCTTTCCCGCCTGCCAAACTGTGAAGGCCACCCTGTGTGCTGGTCGCTGTTCCCATCATGTCACCTTCAAAAGTAATCCTGGGCTTGAGGATGAAATCGTGCACAGCCTCTGAAACACCAAGCAAGGACCATTTCTTGGTCAGGATCAGATTGATATTTTCTTTTAACTTTTTATTTTATATTGAGGTATAGCCAATTAACAATGCTGTGATAGTTTCAGGTAGAGAGCAAAGGGACCCAGCCACATATATCCATTCTCCCCTAAACTCCCCTTCTATCCAGTCTGCCACACAACATCGAGCAGAGTTCCATGTGCTATACAGTGGGTCCTCGTTGTTTGTCCATTTAAAATAATAATATAGCAGTGTGTACATGTCTATTCCAAACTCCCTAACTATCCCATCCCCACCCCGCATCCTTCTCCCCAGCAACCATAAATTCATTCTCTGAGAGTCTCTTCCTATTTTGTAAGTTCATTTGTATCATTTCTTAGATCCCACATATAAGGGATGTCATGCAATATTTCCTCTTCACTGATTGACTTTTGTCTGAGGACGTCACAGAAATGGAGAGTGGAAGATGGACACCAAAGCTATACAAAGAGTCACCTGAGCTAAAAACAGTGGTCAGCGTGGACTGCGGGTTTCCTGTGTGCACCTCTCATCTTCATGTCATCAAAACCAAAGGGGTGCCTGCTGCTTGCATTTTATGGATGGGGAAACTGAGGCACAGAAGGGTTATGGGATTTTCCCAAACTGTCAGACACAGCTAGCCTGGGGTACAGGACATGAACCAAGTCTAATCGCAGACCTCTACTCCTATGCAGGGTTAAATAACCTCAGGAAGGAAACGTGGGCAGGGCATTTTGTGGAAGCCTTCTTGCTCAGTCATTTTGGGGAGTGCACTTTTTTTTAATCCCTAAAGCACCTATGTTGACTGGAGCTCTTAACTCAGGGCAAGTACTCAGTAAAGACTGACTGCTGGATTTCAAGATTCTCACATTTTCACATTGACCTCCAAAGGTTAATACAACCAAATAACTCCAAAAAGATTTAGGGAAATTAACGTCTACTGATAACACTCTGAAGGAGATCAGCCCTGGGATTTCTTTGGAAGGAATGATGCTAAAGCTGAAACCCCAGTACTTTGGGCACCTCATGCGAAGAGTTGATTCATTGGAAAAGACTGTGATGCTGGGAGGGGTTGGGGGCAGGAGAAGAAGGGGACGACAGAGGATGAGACGGCTGGATGGCATCACTGACTCGATGGACGTGAGTCTGAGTGAACTCTGGGGGTTGGTGATGGATAGGGAGGCCTGGCGTGCTGCGATTCATGGGGTCGCAAAGAGTCAGACACGACTGAGCGACTGAACTGAACTGACTGATAACACAAAGAAGTTCAATTTATCGGCACATTTAATAATAACATCAGTCTTAATATTTCAAGATTAAATAAAACTATTCATGAATTTTATTTTTGCTAGGATTTGATATTTAAAACAACATAGTTTTCAACCAGAGAAATGTCCTAGGCTTCACAATTTAGACTACCACGCATCTTGAAATTTCTATAAATGGGGTTAAGGAATCACCAGATATAGGTTGGAGAGGCACACTGTGCCAGGCACTGGGCTAGGTACCCCCTCACGACCCGGCAGTGTGCTGTCCACTGAAACCTCACATGCTGGGGCAGGGTGATGGGAATGGTCAGAAACCCACTGCCTGCTGCAGAGGCCAGAGTGAAGGGCAGCAACGTCTCAACGGCACTGGTCACTATGTCAGACTATTCAAGATGCCCAACATCTGTCAAATCAAACCCATTACATGATGCTCAATTTGTCATGCCCTAAACACATACTTTCATAATGTGGAAGTCAATATTGGATAATGAGTTGCTGTCAAGTATTTTTAAATATGAAATTACTTAAATCCTTGATAACCTTTGGCATCTTCATAGTAAACATCAGAAGTAACTAATGAGCCTCATAAGCACTCATCTACTCATTTTCCAAATACATTTAAAAATAAATGTCTATAAATAGCCATCCATTTACACATTTCAGAGCTCAGTTTTTTAAACCACTTATTCAGCAGATGACTAGGAACCAGTACATGAAGAAAGGGATGCAGAATTAACTTTCAACTATTGACTGGAGAACTCATCTGAGCAAAGGCAAGGTCCTGATGGAAATTTTGCTTTTTTTTTTTTCTTAATTGAAGCTGATTATTGATCTGCAAGGAGGTCAAGCCAGTAAACCCTAAAGGAAATCAATCCTTAATATTCACGGGAAGGACTGATGTTGAAGCTTCAATACTTTGGCCACCTGATGCAAAGAGCCAACTCACTGGAAAAGACCCTGATGGTGGGCAAGATTGAAGGCAAGAGGAGAAGGGGATGACACAGGATGAGATGGTTGGATGGCATCACCGACTGGATAGACATGAATCTGACAAATTCTGGGAGATGGTGAAGGATAGGGAAGCCTGGCATGCTGCAGGTCATGGGGTCACAAGAGTTGGATACAACTGAGCGACTGAACCATAACACAGCCCATGGGATCACAGGGCCCTCCATTCTCGCAGGGCCTGGATGACAGTCACCCAGCCCATCTGTCTCAGCTGCAGTCAAAAAGCCGCTGGTTGTGGCATCCTACTTCTCAACAGAATGGTGGGAATCAAAAGCCACCACACCATCCAGACTGACACCAGCACAGTGCCGGCAGGTGCCAGACGCATGAGAAGACTGATAAAATGACATCATTATAACTGACAGATGGTGGGGAGAACAGGAAGTGCCTCTTCTTACTCATTTCTAGCCTCATCCTCAAATACAATCATTTTCCCTATGTGCATGTATACTTAGTTGCTAACTCATGCTTGACTTTTTGTAACCCCATGGACTAAAGCCTACCAGACTCCTTGGTCCATGGGATTTCCCAAGCAAGAATACCGGAGTGGGTTGCAATTTCCTTCTCAAGGGGATCTTTATGACCCAGGGATTGAACCCATGTCTCCTGTGTCTCCTGCATTGGCAGGCGGATTCTTTACCAGTCACCTGGGAAGCCCATTTGTTGTTGTTGTTGTTGTTGTTGTTTTTTGCTATATTGACTATCCAAAAAAAAATAATAATAATACATGTTCTAAACATCCTGTAGCAAAAATAACAGGGCTGACAAAAATAAAAAGAGACAGACCGTTCAAGACTGATGCAAATTTGTACCCAGAAAATTAACAAAGCAAGTAACAAGTTAAAAATTAGCAGCACAGTTAGAAACAAGTAAAATTATGAATGAGTAGAGAATTGGGAGCAGCAGATAGATATTTGTACATCCATGTTCCTAGAGGCATTATTCATATAATAGCCAAAAGGTGGAAATGACCCAAGTGTCTACAGACAGATTAATGGATAAACAAAATGTGGTATATACATAGAGAGGAATATTCCAGATGCTATAATACAAATGAACCTTAAGGACATGATGTTAAGTCAAACAAGCCGGTCACAAAAGGACAGGTACTGTATAATTCCACTTATATGAGGTATGTAGGAGTAGTCAGATTTACAGAGACAGAAAGGATCACAATTGTTGCCAGGAGCTGGGGAGAAAAGGGAATGAGGAGGTAGTGTCTGACGAGTTTGTAGCTTCAATGTGGGCAGATAAAAAGCTTCTAGAGAGGCATGGCGGTGACAGCTGCACAACATGAATGTTCTTACCGCCAATATACTTAAAAATGTTATGTATATTTTACCACAATTTTAAAAATTAAGAAACAAAAGGAAAATCCACTTAAAATTCTTAAAGGTAAAGGTGGCTTGACTACAGAGGAGGCACAGAGGAATTGAGGCTGCTGAGTTGTAATGAAAAGGGCAAAATGCAGACAGCTCAGATGGAGCCATGCAAAATCAGAACACGCAGCCAAAAGGAACCAAGAACAAGGGGAATGGGTTCTGTGTTCTTCATTACTTTGCAGAGCTCTTCTGGATTCGTGCACTGCTGCAAAATATTAATACTCTGGGAACAACTGACTTCCACATTATACTGACATCATTCCCATATTTATAATCATCATAGCATATGAGCTAACTGTGTTTACACAGTGCAGCTAAAATGTTCAGTATTTAACACTGCCAATAATAGCTCCTAAGACTACTGAAAGAATGGTTAGTGTACTAAATTTTAATCAGTCCAAATTTGGCCTTTATTCCAGCCACGACAATGACCTTGCTTATACTTCCACCCACACAAGTATGTACCCATTCATCCTTATCTGTACATTTATCTTGAGTTATTTTTTTTAATTGAACATCTTCAATTTTTGTTTATATTTTTACTTTATCTTTAGTTACTTTTAATTGCTCACCTTGAATCATTTTACTTCCCTCAGATCAATGCAGACATCTTAATTTAGTCATAAAGGGGAAAACAGATAATTATTGAGTCCTTCCAGTAGGCTGCTGCTATTTCAAAATTCAATAGTAGGATGTGGTAATGCATCTTTGTTGTCTTTTTTTCCCCCAGCATGGTATGTGGAACTTTCCTGACCAGGAATGAAACCCATATCCCCTGCATTGGAAGCACGGAGTCTTAACCACTGGACTGCCAGGGAAGTCCTTGTTATCTTTAAATAAGGCTATAGAACCCTCTCTGGAAGCCAGCGGATTCCGGTTGAAGGTCTAGAGTCAGTGCCAGAGGTGAGAAGGCACTGCTTCTCCTGCTAGGAATCACAATTGGAATTTCAGACTGCTCCCACCTGGGATACACTTTCTGGGGGTCAGAGAGCCAATATGCCACAAAGCGCTTTCCCCAGTGGCTATTATTAACCTTCACTGTGAACCCAAAGGAAATAAGAGATTAGACTTTTGAGGAAGAGGAGGGCAAAAGGCAGAAAGAAGGAAAATGGTGGAGAAGGGGAGGGCCCTGAGAGGTGCTGGAGTGAGGTCCAGGTGCTAAAAAGTCTCTGCCACTTGGCCTCTGGGTCCCTGGGGTACACAGAGCTACATCCACCAGGAAGGAACCAACCTACCAAGCAACATAAATACATCCCTCAAAGGAAAAAGTGAAGGTAAATGCACTTCAAATATCTATAACAGTCAGTTATACTTGTTCCAGCTGGTAAAGGAATATTCTAATTTATGTTATACACGTCTGTGCCAAGGTAAAAGTTGTCTGTGGAGCTTAAAAGAAACTTGATACAGAACATGTGATCCCTGCAAAGCTTAATGACACACCAAACAAACACACTGCCATCAATACAAAGGGCACAAAGTGAAACATCAAGACTGCTTAGGAACTATGAGCAGTCTGGTATCCTACCTGTGACCTTCATCAGCTGGAGAGAGCAACACCTTTCTAGGGTAGCAGTGTGATGGACCACAGCCCATGGGAGTTAGGGCAAGGGATCTGAGGATCCACACTCTTGCCATTGTTACATCATGTCTGGCAAAGGGCTGCTTGGTAACGGTGTGATCAATGAAATAATTCTTCAATCCGACAGCAAAAGCTGGCCACTCTCCCTCTAGCCTATTCCTGAGAGAAATTCTCGCTCACATGCCCCAAGAGACACAGCAGCAGTACCGCTGCGATAACCCCAAACTGGAAACAGCCTGAATGTCCAGCAGGGGCAGAACGGATAAGTCAGTTGTGGTGTGCCCACCACCCACACGNTTTACTAGCATGTGAGATGAGTGCAATTGTGCGGTAGTTTGAGCATTCTTTGGCATTGCCTTTCTTTGGCATTGGAATGAAAACTGACCTTTTCCAGTCCTGTGGCCACTGCTGAGTTTTCCAAATTTGCTGGCATATTGAGTGCAGCACTTTCACAGCATCATCTTTCAGGATTTGAAATAGCTCAACTGGAATTCTATCGCCTCCACTAGCTTTGTTTGTAGTGATGCTTCTTAAGGCCTACTTGACTTCACATTCCAGGATGTCTGGCTCTAGGTGAGTGATCACACCATCGTGATTATCTGGGTCGTGAAGGTCTTTTTTGTACAATTCTTCTGTATATTCTTGCCACCTCTTAATATCTTCTGCTTCTGTTAGTTCCATATCATTTCTGTCCTTTATTGAGCCCATCTTTGCATGAAATGTCCCCTTGGTATCTCTAATTTTCTTGAAGAGATCTCTAGTCTTTCCCATTCTATTGTTTTTCTCTATTTCTTTGCATTGATTGCTGAGGAAGGCTTTCTTATCTTTCCTTGTTATTCTTTGGAACTCTGCATTCAGATGCTTATATCTTTCCTTTTCTCTTTTTCTTTTCGCAATGGCTTTAGTCAATAATGAGAAACACAAGAGATGGAAACTGGGGTAGCAAAAGTCTTGGAATCTTTTTTTTTTTTTTTTTGCTGGCAATGATAGAGAAAGAATAATATTGTGTGTCAAGACTGTCTTGTGCCTTCTCCTCCCTCTCCTCATTAACACTGATAAATGAGGAGCTGAAGAAAGAAAAAACTGGGATCATATCATAGGGGATATAGCTATAAACACTCCTAACAAGTCTATGCAAAGGGAAGGCTTGAGCCCCACTGCCCTGCTGATCTGTGGTACTGAGGTCAGGCAGGCACCAAGAGAAACTTCAGGTGTTTCCTAACTCTGCTGTCACATTTATTTATCTCCTACACCAAAGTATTTCCACATATACCCACATTTCCCTCTGAAATGAGGAAGGGTGGCTGAGGGCTAGGAGCACGAAGGATGCACGAGGTCCTTCAGGCCAGACTCAAAGTATTTCTTACCCTGGCCACCCTCAAATAGCAAATTCAACTTAAAACTTCTTTTTATTCCTTCCTTGTCAGGTTCTGTGAGATATTAGAAGTGCAACGATATGATCACTCATCTTTTTTTCTTTTTTTGGCTGTGCCATGTGGCATGTGGGATCTTAATTCCGCAACCAGGAATTAAACTCATGGCTTCTGCAGTGGAAGTGCAGCATCTTAACCACTGGACTGCCAGGGAAGCTCCATGATCGTTCAACTTGAGAAATCTACACAAAGTCAACCCTAGGACGGGCAGTTCAATCTCACACGAGTAGAGAGCTTCAGTGAGGAGAGGCTACCTGACCTCCTTGTGTAGCACTGACTGAAGAGCTTCCAGGTGAGGAAGGAAATTAGGGCAGCAGATGTGGCCGTGGAATGCAGGGAGCGAAGTGGGGTCACAAAATGAAGAAGGCATGTGGCGAAGTAACTGCTGACCACCTGGCGGATCCTACTCAGTGGTCCTCAGCTGCTCCAGCATCACCGGAGAGCTTGTCAGATGCCCACTTCCTGGGGAACCACCCAAGGAGGTCAGATCTCATAGGTATTAAGTGGGCTCTGGAATCCACACCAAAACATTGCTCTGAGTAAATTCTAAAGATTATCCAACCGGACTTTAGGAAACTCCACTGCTGAAGGCAATGGAGGTGTGCAATGACAGGAATGACAGGCAGGCCTTAACGATCCAGGTCACTCGAGCTAGAAAGTTATGAGGAGATGGAAGACAGGGAGACCAGGAAGGATGGTGCTCTATGAGGCCAATACACAGTAATGGGGCTGAGGGTAGGGGGCTTACAGAGCAAAAGAGAGAGTCAGAGGAGAACTGACTTATGACTGATGCCCACTGTCCCAATAGGTGCAGAGCTGGGAAGGAGGCTGATCTGCCCAGGGTGGGACCAGCTTCCCAGAGGAAGCGATTTTAAGGTGGGATCTGAGGTTGAGCTGGCATTAGTGAGATACCCAGGCAGATGCATGCAGGCTCCTGAAATTCAGAGCCACTGTTCTATAGCTATATGCCCAAACTTCCTGGGGCTGCCACAAAGCCACACTGTGTGCGCCCTGAGCATATCTATTAAACTTTCTCCTGCCTACTACCCTGGTCTCAGACAAGCTACAGCTATGGATGCAGAGAACCCCCAGTATCTCAACAGCTGTGCCAGAGAAGGGCACTACAGCCCTCGTTTTTGGAATGGAATAGAAGGGGAGACCCTGCAACCTTTCAGGACAATTTTCCTCCAACCTCACACATACTCAGAAAAGGGAGTGAGCAAGTGGCCAGAACAGGAAGGAGAAAAGGAAGAGAAGAGCTGCCGCCCTATAATCTCTCTTGTCAGCCCCAAATAGAAAAAGGTACAATGAAATGTGACACCTGGTGGTGACAAAACAAAGCGGGAACACCTAGGCACAGCTGGCGCATGACCCAGAATCACTTCCTCCAAGCGTTGCAGAATTGTCCTAAGCCTCCTGTGCCCCCCAACTACCTGCTTCCTGCGTCTATAAATGTATTTTTTAGTGGGAAAGCGTCTCCGTGGAGTCCCGCCGTGGCACTATAGTGCTAGTATTCCGGTGGCTGGGCCTAGAGTCTCAAGAGGAGCCACTGCTTACCAGGCTGGGGAGAAGCTTCTTGTGCTCCCCACACTGGGGAGACCCCCCGTGCTCAGAATCTGCGGGGAGCTCTGAGGAGCACAGCCATGCCTGGCCTCCGGAAGCCAGTAGAGGGGCATCTTGGTGGCAGCAGGCATGGGAAATAAGTGGAGGGCTGAGCATCACTGCCTGGGGAAGTGAAGTGGGTGAGACCCCCAGTCCCAGCCTACGACATTTCTGTCTGTGAGTCTACGGATAGATTCTGGAGTTTACCCACTATTTCCTTGGAGGAAAGCTTCTGCTGATTTTTAAAGCTTGCAAAATATGGCATACAGATAATTTTCTATGTAATCATAATTCTGTTCTTAATTTTAAAATAAACCATCACTATCTCAACCATCCTAGCAGCACTCTGAGTAATTTTGAGCATGTGGCCTATTCATATATTACTTAAATATTACTTTTATATCTATAAACCATACAGAAGTACTAATATAACAGTATGCACATTATAAAATACAGCTAAAGTGCAAATATTAAATAGATGAGATAATACAAGTTCAGGAAATGCCCAGCCCCCACTGGCCCAGCAGTGGTGGGGGAAGGAAAGGCTGATTACCAGGGTGGGAGGTAAACCATGGACTCTCCCAGATTAAAACCCTGGAACATTGCTTCAGTTAGATATATTTTAAAGACACACAAGTGAGAAAAACAAAGAGGATCTCCACAGGAAAAAGTTGATTTGCAGGTGAACAGATGGTTAATGGGTAAGCTCTTTTACTTCATGCAAAGAAGGCATTTCTAACTTAGGGCTTTAAGATCCCAGGAGATCAGATGGAAAAAGGATCTTCCCCTTAGAAAAGTACCATCAGGCAAAATGCCAAGCCTATAATCTCTTTTCCAGTTTAAGTTTCCAGTTTCCAGGATAAAGTTAAACCTCTGGAAGACAGGAGAAAGGAGTTTTCTCTTGAGCAAAGACACAAAGAGAGAAAGGGTTCTAGACCTAAGGCTTCCAGAGAGGAACAGAACACCTGGGATCATATTACTTCCCTGGGGTGGTTGAGCAGGAAGGCAAGTCAGCACTCCAGAGAGACCGGTTGATGTTCAAGGGCTGCTGAGCAAGTGCCAGGCACTGTGCAGGAAGCTATTAATCCGACCAGCAAGGAGCAGGGCACACCCTACTTCATGGGGCTCACGGTGGATACATGACTAATTACAGTAATTTTGAATCCTCCGGAACTGTAATTTTGATAATTACTCATGTATCCACCATGAGCCAAAAGTTGGGGCCCAAGATTAAGAGGGCCTCACGGGGGCTCTGGGCTGTCACTGACAGGAAGAGAAAGGGAGGAAAGATGATTCCAGGCAGAGCCCAGGTGGGGACTGGAAGAATTCCTTACTGGCAGGAGTCTCAAGGACTGAGAGATGGCTAAAGAGCTTGAGATGAGACAGGAGACAGAAGGGGAGGTGACTGTGTGTATGGTGGCGGGGCCCCATAGCATGGAAGGTGTGGGATCTACGTAAGGCTGGGGGGAGCCACCAGGCAGCATGTTCAGAAAGGTTAGATCTTTCTTTCAGAAGTCATCCTCTGCCTGCAGGATGTGGGGCAGAGCCCGTGGGAGGCTCTGCAGGAGGCCTGGACCAGAGCAAGGTCTCAGCCAGAGAGAGAGACAGAACCACCACAGCCACAAATGATGATGCAGATGACAGTCACGGTGATGGGGATACTAGAAACCAGCAGCTGCCGTCAGTGCTTTACATTTATTCATTCAATTACTTGTCCCAACTATCACTCTCCTTTTCCAGGACAAAATGAGGTATGGGGAGCTTATGTGACACTCTAAGTCAGGCATTTCCTAAAAAGACCAGTGAAACAAAGAGACACGGGAACAGCTGAGAAGTCTAATAGGATGTCATCCTAAAGCCTAACTCTGTGAAGGCTTTAGTGAGGTAAAATTTATATACCATAAGATCCACTAAGTGTACAATTGGATGATTTTCAGAAAATCTATAGCTGTGCACTCATCACCACAGTACAGATTTAGATCACTTCAATCCTCCCCAAGTTTCCTTCAGCCCATTTGCAGTCAGTCCCCGTTCCACCCCCAGCCCAGACCACCAATCCACTTTCTGTCTCTAAAAATGTGTGCAGTGACATTTTAAGTCAAAATACATTGAATCATTTGGGGATTTATTATTTTTCCTTCCACAAAAGACATTCAAAGCTCCTAAGAGCTACTTGAGGAGAATCAGGCAGCTTTATTTTTAGGCTGTACAATTTTACACCATATGCTATGTCCCTCCTGTCTCTTTGTTCCTCACTGAAAATGATTTATTCTGTTTTCTGGTTTTAGCAGTTTATTTGGGACTATATTTATAATAGAGCCAAGCACGTATCAAGCTAGATGATCTAAAGTTAAACACAGCCATTTATTAACTTGAGATGTTTCTCTACACACACAAAAAAAACAATGTTTTATTTCAACTAGGCTTTCATTTTTAAGGGTAGTGTTGTTTTTAGTCACCAAGCTGTGTCCAACTCTTTGCAACCCCGTGGACTGTAGACTGCCGGGCTCCTCTGTCCATNGCCTCTTTGTTCCTCACTGAAAATGATTTATTCTGTTTTCTGGCTTTAGCAGTTTATTTGGGACTATATTTATAATAGAGCCAAGCACATATCAAGCTAGATGATCTAAAGTTAAACACAGCCATTTATTAACTTGAGATGTTTCTCTACACACACACAAAAAACAATGTTTTATTTCAACTAGGCTTTCATTTTTAAGGGTAGTGTTGTTGTTTAGTCACCAAGCTGTGTCCAACTCTTTGCAACCCCGTGGACTGTAGACTGCCGGGCTCCTCTGTCCATAGGATTTCCCAGGCAAGAGTACTGGAGTGGGTTACCATTTCCTTCTCCCAACCCAGGGACTGAGCCCACATCTCCTGTATTGCAGGTGGATTCTTTACCACTGAGCCACTTGGGAAGCCATTACCAAGGCAATATTATATCATCTCCCACAGAAATGTAAATATTAATATTGAGTATCTCAATCTCTGCTAATGTTTTTCCTATATGTTCACAACTGTAACAGCAGTACCTCCCAGCATCTGAACGGAAATATTAATATTTTTTTCTATTCTGTAATTTGAATAAATTTTACTGAAATAGCTACTGCATAAGAAAACTTGCTGCATTTACTGGGCTCCCATGAGACCCGATTTTTCAAACGTGAAACAAGGCCCAGGGGATAAGGGGCTCTACCTCTTCTCTCCTTCTTCCAAATTTCTGCTCTGTTCTGGGCTGTGTGCAGGAGGGAGGCTTCTCCAGGCCATTCCTGAAATAATTTGCCATCAAGCAAGTGTACTGCCCACGCCAAGAAGGCTTGACTTGATCCTCTTTGGGAAACTTCCGTCCGTGGGGTCTTTGCTCAGCTTCCCTGCCCTTCTCACAGCCCCAACCTCACCCCGTGCTGGGCTCACCTTCATCACCAGGGAGGTGGGTCCATTTGTGGTTCCTAAGTTCCCCCTTTACTCAGAAGCCCAACAAGGGGCATGGGTACAGAGCAGTCCCTGGGCCTCACCTCCTCAGCCTTGCCTTCTATTCCTCCGCCTACATCTTCTACTTCGGTTTCAACTTCCTCCACACTACCTGCTCCACAGCTAAAACTCTACATGCCCTACGCCTAAAACTGTACATGCCCCAGCCTCCATCCCCCCAGCCCTACAGCTAAAAGAAGTCACCCACACTTCTTCGACCTTGCTGGGACAGGATAGTCTGCCTCCCAGCCCCTCTGACTTCCCCTTTTCCCTGTTGAGCCTGGGCCCCAGGGTCCAGCATTTCTATGAAGTCATGGAAAAGCCACCAGGCTGGGCCCTAGTCTCCAGAGTGGTCACATTTGCTGCTGGTGTCTCCTTTATGAATGCCTCTAGAGCAGTGAGTCTTAACCAGGGACAAGTTTGTCTCCCAGGGGATATACATCTGGAGACAATTTTGGTTGTCATACGTGGGGCCGGTGGTGCTCCTGGTATCTAGTGAGTAGAGGCCAGGGATGTCAATAAACACTCTGTAGGCCAGCCTTCACAACCAAGAATCACCTGGATCAAAAATGTCATTAGAACATGAATTTATGATAACCTCAAAATGAATGTAAACTCAGAACTTCCAAGGTTGAGAGACCCTCCTATAAAACACATCCTTCTTTAAAAGTGAGGGTGAATTTCAGCCCTTCCTGAGTCATCAGTTGTTAAGTTTTTAAAAATCTTATAAATGAATTTGTGTTTTGAAGACAGCTCTCAAGAGGGACATATGATAAATGTCCTTTGACCCAGATGTCCACACGTGTGTGAGGTTTGGGTCCAGGCATGGGCCAAGTGTGTCACCATTCAGAGAACAACCAGAGGCAGAGAAGCCCAGCACACAAAGAGCCTGAAGATACAGACCATGAAGAACCAGTAGCAAAAGCCATCCTCTGTTTGTCCAGGGGCCTCCTGGCAGAGAACAGGGCCTGGGTAACATGGAAGGGAGGTAGTGACTGATCCTGGATCACAAGATGTCCAGGGCAGTGGATTTCAACATGTCCAGGACTTTGTGTAGTGGAGACCCCTTCTGGGCCCCTAACCGTGAGCAGACCCCTTTTAACTGACTTTATAGGTTGTACTTCCATATGAGACTACTGGTGGCTCAGCTGGTAAAGAATCCCCCTGCAATGCAAGAAACCCCGGTTCAATTCCTGGTCAGGAAGTTTCCCTGGAGAAGGGATAGGCTACCTACTCCAGTATTCTTGGACTTCCTGGTGGAGACCTGGGCTCAATCCCTGGGTTGGGAAGATCCCCTGGAGAAGGGCATAAATACCCACTCCAGTATTCTTGCCTGGAGAATCCCTACAGACAGAGGAGCCTGGAGGGCTCGAGTCCATGGGGATTCTCTCAAAGAGTCGGACACGACTGAGCACAGCACAGCAGAGTTGATTTTCAACATCACATTGGTTTCAGATATACAACATAGAGACTTGACATTTTTATAGATTACAGAGTGACCTCTTCATAGTTCCTGAACTCTTGGTGCCACTGGCTCCCAACTCAGAGATTAGACACACTGACCTGCTGAGTCCAGGCCCTAGCTGAAAGCAAGCCTTTTTATTTCCAGCTTTCCCCATGGGTGGTGGACTCTGCTGCCCACCAAGTCTATAAGGAAGTAAATTTTCCAAGCACAGAAGGTGTGAGGTAGGAGGGATCTAAAAGAATGACAGCAAGATATAAGTGCTCTGAGTCCTAAAGAAAGCAAAATACATTGACAAAAGGGGGTAAAGGGCCCGAGTATTATTTATATTTTTTGTATGTTTCATATCAAAACTATATAGGTCCCTACTTAAGACACCAAAAAAGAAACTTCACAGTTAGGCCTAGAACATGCAAAAGACCAAGGTCATGGGGGCAGCCACCAGGCTACTTGGAAACCTGGGAAAAAAGAAAATTTCTAATTTCTCCCTGGGTTGTTTTTAGGTGAAATAAGATGCCACTACCACTCCACTTGGCTGATACTAACCATAAAGGAGAGCTTGCAAATAATTAGAAGGCAGTGTGTAGCCAACTGCATACAAGTCTTCCCAACCATACTTACTCAGTGAGAAAGTGCAAGAAGCAAAGATGCAATTAACACTAAAGATAAAGATCTATTTAAAAGATGGGTATATTTATAACTCTTGCATACCCAGACACTCTGTGGGTGGAGGCATGTACAGACATCTGTCTGCGGTCAGACAAGCAGGAATCTATGGACACATGAGAAGCAAAAAACATTTGCAAAAATGAGACTCCATAAATGATATTTGAACTGTAAAAGATAATTCCGAGTTCTTTGACCTCAAATTTGACATAAAGTCTGGCTCACTGTGAGGGCTGCTCTGCACAAGGAAAATTAAACTTAAACATTTTATAATTTATGGCCACTACTTTTGGGGACTTTTGTTTGTGTTTTTTTTTTGTATAAACCAGCACCTGCGTTTTGGTTNGAGTCCAGGCCCTAGCTGAAAGCAAGCCTTTTTATTTCCAGCTTTCCCCATGGGTGGTGGACTCTGCTGCCCACCAAGTCTATAAGGAAGTAAATTTTCCAAGCACAGAAGGTGTGAGGTAGGAGGGATCTAAAAGAATGACAGCAAGATATAAGTGCTCTGAGTCCTAAAGAAAGCAAAATACATTGACAAAAGGGGGTAAAGGGCCCGAGTATTATTTATATTCTTTGTATGTTTCATATCAAAACTATATAGGTCCCTACTTAAGACACCAAAAAAGAAACTTCACAGTTAGGCCTAGAACATGCAAAAGACCAAGGTCATGGGGGCAGCCACCAGGCTACTTGGAAACCTGCGAAAAAAGAAAATTTCTAATTTCTCCCTGGGTTGTTTTTAGGTGAAATAAGATGCCACTACCACTCCACTTGGCTGATACTAACCATAAAGGAGAGCTTGCAAATAATTAGAAGGCAGTGTGTAGCCAACTGCATACAAGACTTCCCAATCATACTTACTCAGTGAGAAAGTGCAAGAAGCAAAGATGCAATTAACACTAAAGATAAAGATCTATTTAAAAGATGGGTATATTTATAACTCTTGCATACCCAGACACTCTGTGGGTGGAGGCATGTACAGACATTTGTCTGCGGTCAGACAAGCAGGAATCTACGGACACATGAGAAGCAAAAAACATTTGCAAAAATGAGACTCCATAAATGATATTTGAACTGTAAAAGATAATTCCGAGTTCTTTGACCTCAAATTTGACATAAAGTCTGGCTCACTGTGAGGGCTGCTCTGCACAAGGAAAATTAAACTTAAACATTTTATAATTTATGGCCACTACTTTTGGGGACTTTTGTTTGTGTTTTTTTTTTGTATAAACCAGCACCTGCGTTTTGGTTCTTACACCAGGCATGCTCATATTTGTATATCAACTCATATAAGGACAACCTGTGATTTAAAGCCAGAGAACTGATTTATGCTTGAAAAATATAAATCATGGAGAAAGGCAAAACGAACTAAAATTATTCAGGGTGAGAATATAAAGTGGAAGGAGATTGAACTGAGGTCTCAAGCATACAGAGAGAGCCTCAGAGAGGTTCGGACAGGGTGTTTTCTAACTTCTACTAGTAAAGACTTAGAAAAATTGGCATAAATTACAAATAAGGGATGTAGGTGAAGGAAGAGTATTGTGATAATAAGAACAGTTAAAAACTGGAACGACTAACCAAAAAAACTCTATAATTTTATTCTCTGGAAAAAACAGGAAATCAAAGTATCTAAGAGCTAACCTCACAAAGAATGTACAGGACCTTCATGGAGAAATGTTAAGCTTTATTAAAAGTTCCAAAAGAAAATGTAAGTAAATGAAGAAAATATAGATGTTCTAGGAAAGGTTGACTTATCATTGCAATGATATCAGATTTTCTGAAATTTCATCTGTAAAGCCAATGCAATTCCAATCAACATTCCAAAGGATATTTGAGAAACTCAAACTGATTCTAAAACTTAAATGTTTAGGGTTTTGTTTTGGTTTTTTTTCCCAGCACATACTCACTCCCTGTTTCTAGGCTTTGCTCCTCCCAGTCCCTCTGTGTAGAATGCCCTTCTACCTTTATTTCCTCAGCTATTAATAACTTCAGTCACTTTTCAAGACTCACTTCAGGCTTCTTCTCTAGAAAGCCTGCTGAGGACCTCCAGTTGGGCTAAAAGATGCATCCTCCACAGCTGGAGTTTACACCCTGATCTCAGTCAGCTATTGTCTGCTTGTAATTATCTCACTGCTGAACTGTGAGCTCATCAAAGGGCGGGGCTAGATCATTCATCTGTCTGAATGCCTGGTACAGCCTGGCAGAGGACATGCTTAATGAACTGGAGAGCTTTCCTGTGAGATAACCCCCAGATGACAACTCCCACTTACTCAGCACCTACCTTGTGCAGCCCAGGTGCTATATATACACCTCTTACCCTCTTCACTGACCTGCCAGTTTGCAGTGTTACAGTTCAGTTCAGTTCAGTCGCTCAGTCGTGTCCGACTCTTTGCGACCCCATGAACGCAGCACGCCAGGCCTCCCTGTCCATCACCACCTCCCGGAGTTCACTCAGACTCACGTTCATCGAGTCTTTGATGCCATCCAGCCACCTCAACCTCTGTCTTCCCCTTCTCCTCCTGCCCCCAATTCCTCCCAGCATCAGAGTCTTTTCCAGTGAGTTAACTCTTCTCATGAGGTGGCCAAAGTACTGGAGTTTCTGCTTTAGCATCATTCCTTCCAAAGAAATCCCAGGGCTGATTTCCTTCAGAATGGACTGCTTGGATCTCCTTGCAGTCCAAGGGACTCTCAAGAGTCTTCTCCAACACCACAGTTCAAAAGCATCAATTCTTTGGCACTCAGCCCTCATCACAGTCCAACTCTCACATCCATACATGACCACAGGAAAAACCATAGCCTTGACTAGACGGACCTTAGTCGGCAAAGTAATGTCTCTGCTTTTGAATATACTATCTAGGTTAGTCATATCAAATGAGGCGGTCAAAGTTCAGTTGTTTAAGCAGCCTGCCCCAGGCCACAAGGCTAATAATGGGCGGGAGTCCTGGTAGAGTTAGCTCCAAAGCCCTTTCCAGACTCTGCCTGCTTCCCCCTTTCTTCTTACTGTTGGTGAGAGCCTGTCACATGCGGGTGTGCAGGATGATGCAAACGAAACAGACACAACACTGGTCCTGTGCCCGTCCCGTGCAGCAAGAGGGTCGAAGCCGCCAACTGGTGGAGGAATGGACAGGAGCCCGCACAAAAAGTGGACTCTCTTCACTGCCCCTCTGATCAGAGCCTGACATGGGGAGCAGCCCCGTGGATGTTCCCACCCCTTCCACAGGACCCATCCACACACCATATCCATGCGACCTCACCCCCAAACAGGAATCAGGCACCTGGCACAACCCCTCCCAAGCAGCCCGGGCTGCTTCTCAGAGCCGGGGCCCAACCCAGGGAAAGCGGTCCCCATGGCCCCGCCCATCTGCCCCATGCCTGCTTCCTCACTGGCACCACCCCGGGAGCCCATATCTCCTGCCAGGCTCAGCGGCCAGGCTCTCATCTCACAGCCGCCTGCAATCGGGGTCAGACACCCACCACCCCAGGAATGCAGAGCCGAGGCAGCCACTCCTGTTCTCTACGGTTAGGGAATTTTTTAAGCCGAAAAACACAGGAGAGTTACCTGACCAGATGCCACAGTATTAACAACAATGTGGCAACAACACCCAAGCATAGGAATTGACACACATCAAATGTGATACGCACGTATGACAAAGGATAATAAAGGTCTTGGACAAATCAGTGGGTAAAGAACAAGTTGTTGGTGGCTGGGACTAGAGGAAAAAACAAACTGTATCTGTACCTCACACCTACTCAAAGATAGACTCCAGACAGAGTAAAAATTTAAATGTGAAGGATAAAACTACACAACTGAGAAGGTAAGAGGAAAATGTAAGAGTGAACTTGGGGTAAGACGGACTTGTTAAATAGCATCCAAAATGGAACTGATAGATTTGTGCTGTGCTTAGTCGCTCAGTAGCATCCAACTCTTTGGGACTCCATGGACTATAGCCCGCCAGACTCCTCTGTCCCTGGGGATTCTCCAGGCAAGAATACTAGAGTGGGTTTGCCATGCCCTCCAGGGCATCTTCCTAACCCGGGGATTGGACCCAGGTCTCCCACGTTGCAGGCAGATTCTTTACTGTGTGAGCTACTAGGGAAGCCCAAGAATACAGGAGTGGGTAGCCTAATGCTTCTCCAGCGGATCTTCCCAACCCAGGAATCAAACTGGGTCTCCTGCACTGCAGACGGATTCTTAACCAGCTGAGCTACCAGGGAAGCCCTTGACAGATTTAACTACAGCAAAATTAAGAATTTCTGTTGTTTGTAGGGCACCTCAAAGTTAACAGAAGGTGATAAAAGTGCGAGAAGAGCTCTGCAATCTCTGAGACCAAAACAGGGACTGGCATCTAGAAGGTGCATGAACATTTCAAAACAACTGGGGGTGGGGAGGCAACTTCAAATTTTACATTATGGGCAAAAGTTGTCCCCCAATGAGGGAATCCAAACAGCTGGAAAAGTATGTGAAGGCCATAGTGGCCTCATTGGTAGCAGGAAGTGCAAGGCAGCCTGGTATCCATCAACTGGTGATAGATAGGTACCTGGAGCACCTACCCGTCCATGTGGCCAATGATTAAGCAGCAGTCAGGAGCAAAGAACTAGCTTGAAACCATAAAAACACACGCTTTTTTGTAGATGAAACTTTCCTTTTTCAAAGATATGTCTAAGGACATATATTTAACACTTTGCATTGGGAATCTATGGAAAGGGAATGAATGAGGATAGAGATGAAGAAGGAAAGACAATTTTAAAACCAAATAGAAGTGGAACCTAGCACAGATGGAGGATGCTGCTGCTGCTGCTGCTAAGTTGCTTCAGTCATGTCCGACTCTGTGCAACCACATAGACGGCAGCCCACCAGGCTCCCCCGTCCCTGGGATTCTCCAGGCAAGAATACTGGAGTGGGTTGCCATTTCCTTCTCCAATGCATGAAAGTGAAAAGTGAAAGTGAAGTCACTCAGTTGTGTCCGACTCTGCGACCCCATTGACTGCAGCCTACCAGGCTCCTCAGTCCATGGGATTTTGCAGGCAAGAGTACTGGAGTGGGGTGCCATTGCCTTCTCCGCGGATGGAGGATAGGGTGCCATAAACTGAAGAGCCTAATGATTCAACACTCTATAACTTGGTTCAAAAGAATAAGGAAATAAACATTCTACATATCATTTCATTTGTCTGGGGGGGACTCAGTCCTGTGGGAGGTGCTCCTCCAAGGTTCTTTCCTGGCCCAGCATTCTGGAATTTGCAGATATTGTCATGAACTAGGCTTCAATAGTATGCGACCCAAGAACTTCCAGATGAACAAGCTGGATTTAGAAAAGGCAGAGGAACCAGAGATCAAATTGCTAACATCTGTGGGATCGCAGAAAAAGCAAGGGAATTTCAGAAAACCATCTACTTCAGCTTCATTGACTATGCCAAAGTCTTTGACTGTGTAAATCACAACACACTGTGGGAAATTCTTCAAGAGATGGGAATATCAGATCACCTGACCTGCCTCTTGAGAAGTCTGTATGCAGGTCAAGGAGCAACAGTCAGAACCAGACATAGAACAACAGTCTGGTTCCAAATTGGGAAAGAACGCCAAGACTGTATACTGTTACTCTGCTTATCCAACTTATATGCAGAGTACATCATGAAAAATGCTGGGCTGGATGAAGCTCAAGCTGGAATCAAGATTGCTGGGAGAAATAGCAATAACCTCAGATATGCAGATGACACCACCCTTATGGCAGAAAGTGAAGAGGAGCTAAACAGCCTCTTGATGAAGGTGAAAGGGGAGTGAAAAAGCTGGCTTCAAACTCAACATTCAAAGAGCTAAGATCATGGCATCTGCTCCTATCACTTCATGGCAAAAGTGTGTGCTTAAGTCGCTTCAGTTGTGTCTGACTCTTTGTGACCCCCTGGACTGTAGCCCACCAAGCACCTCTGTCCAAGAGATTCTCCAGGCAAGAAAACTGGGGTGGGTTGCCTTTTCCTTCTCCAGGGGATCTTCCCAACCCAAGGATCAAACCCACGTCTTCTGTTTTGGCAGGTGGATTCTTTACCACTAGCACCACCTGGGAAGCCCTCATGGCAAACAGATGGGGAAACAATGGGAACAGAGACAGTCTTTATTTTCTTGGGCTCCAAAATCACTGCACATGGTGACTGCAGCCATGAAATTAAAAGACACTTGCTTCTTAGAAGAAAAACTTACATGAATCTAAGAAAATTCCAGGAGATAGTAAAGGACAGGGAAGCCTGGCATGCTGTAGTCCACGGGTCGCAAAAAGTTGGACAGAACGGAGGGACTGAACAACAGCAACAATCTCCAAATTGGCTCCCCAGGTGACTCAGTGGTAAAGAATTTGCCTGCCAATGCAGGAGATGCGGGTGTGATTCCTGGGTCGGGAAGATCCCCTGGAGTAGGAAACAACAACCCATTCCAGTATTCTTGCCTGGAAAATTCCAGGGACAGAGGAGCCTGGAGGGCTACAGCCCATGGGGTTGAAGAGAGTCAGACACAACTGTACTCAGGCACGCCGTACACATATCCAAATCACCCTTCACAGCAACTCTTGGCATACGTTACTTTTGACTTCGGGAAAAAGTAAAAAAAGCACTAAAGTTCTATCCAAAACACATAACTTGAATGTGAAAATCAAAGGACACCAAGTACTTCTCAAGGACAGTGTTACAACTGCAGTGGAGCCAGACTGCTCCAGGTAGAATATGTAACGAAGCACACCAAATGGAATTCTCCAGGTTCCTTCTTCAACAGGGGGATTGTTGCTGCAGGATGACAGGCAGTTTTTCTGTTACAAAATAATTCTGCCAGGTTAGGCTCTGGTATAATGATCCTGTGTCTCAGAAGCAAGGAAGAGGGGAAATAATGGAGTGAAAAGGGAGTCAGCACCAAGGTATTTTATATTTTATCAGCTTGGAAACAGGTGTTGAGAACAGGTGACCCAGCACTAAACAGACAGTTCTCCAAAGAAGGTATATAAACGGCTGATGAACACGTGAGAAGGTGCCAAAAATCACGTCATTAGAGAAATGCAGCTAAAACTCTTAATGAGATACCACTTCATGTCAATTAATGTGGTTATAATAAAAAAGAAGGAATAACAAGTCTTGGGGAGGATGTGCTGAAAAGAGAAGCCCTCAGATATTGCTGGTGGGAATGTAAAATGGTTCAGCCATTCTGGAAAATGGTCTAGCAGTTCCTCAAAGTGTTAAACATTGAATTACCATGTGACTCAGAAACTCCACTCTTAGGTATATACCCAAAAGAAATAAAAACATATGTCATACATAAACTTGTCCACAAGGATTCAAAGCAGCGCTATTTATAATAGCAAAAAAGTAAAAACAATCTAAATGTCCATCAGCTGATGACTGAATAAAGAAAATGAAAGTATTAGTCACTTAGTCATGTCTGACTCTTTTCAACCCCCTGGACTGCAGCCTGCCAGGCTCCTCTGTCCATGCAATTTTCCAGGCAAGAATACTGGAGTGGGTTGCCATTCCTTCTCCAGGGGATCTTCCCAACCCAGGGGCGGAACCCAGGTTTCCTACATTGCAGGCATAAATGAGGTACATCCGTATAATGGAATATTATTCAGCCATAAAAAAGAAATACACATGGATGAATCTAAGTAAAAAAAAAAAAAAATCCAGATACAGAAGACCGTATATTATATAATTCCATTTATATAAAATGAACAGGACAGGAAAATCTACAAAGACAGAAAGTAGATCAGTGGTTGCCTCGGGCTGGGAGGAGGGATGGGACTACTGGTATAGAGTTTCCTTGTGGGTGACACAAATGTTCAGAAACAGTGCTGAGGGCTACACAACTTTGTGAATATACTAAAAACCAAACTGTACATTTTAAAAGGGTGAATTGCATTGTATGAAAATTATATCTCAATTTTTAAAAAAATCTTTGTGTCCCCAAAGCCTGACCTCACTGGATGATGGAATTAGTTGACTTCTTCAAGCGTCAGCTGGGCCCCATTCCAGAAAATATCCCCTTTGAAACTTGTATCTCACACTTTCTAGACACAAAATGTTTAAGAAAGAAATGTCCCCTTCCTTAACCCCCTGGTGCCGTCTCTAGGTTTATGGATTCTCTGCATCTGAATGTAAATGAGTTTGGGCTCTGAGTAATTTTTGCCCAGCTTTGAACTTCTGCTCTACACCCACCAACTATGTGGCTCAGGCAAGTTTACTTAAATTATTTGAGTTTCTTAATGTGTAAGGTGGGAATACTTTGCCAACCTCATTGGGATGGTGCAAAGATTAAATTAGTTAATGAATATAAAAAGCTGAGCAACAGTACATGGGGTAAAGTAAATAGTAGATGCCAGGGGTCATTTCTCCTTTCCACAAATTCCCAAGCGTTACTGTGCTGAAACTAGGTTGTATGCACAGTCTGGGAGTGCAGAGGCATCATGCAGGCAATGACAAAAGAATGAGGGTAACGGGAGGGGAAGCACAGGCCAACAGGGGAGCCCGAGACTGAGATGCTTAACAGTAAATCGGGCAGCTGAAGGTAAGTCAGCTTCAGAGGTTCGTCTGGACCACGCCTCTCCACAGCAATGCTAAAGGGCATTAAAATTCTGAAGGGCAGACCAGCTCATGTGTCACCATTACTTGTAGCCAAGGGCAAGCAGAGAATTTGGCAACTGGAGCTGCTGCCTTGGTGGGGGCAGGTAGAAGGTTCGGTCACTGCTCGCGTTTCAGGAAAAAAACAAGGACTGGCAAGTTGGAAGGAGGGAAATTCAGAGGAAACAAATCCTAGCCCCTAACTGCTGGTGCGTACATGCTATTGCCCAGCCAGAAAGCCATTTCTCTCGTCCGGTTGACTGTCACTCCAGTAACTCCAAGGCAGCTTTCTCCAGCTTGAAACTCTTTGTTAAACAAGTACTTGAAATCATCATTGCCCCAGGAAAAACCAGAAGGAACAGGCTCCTCACAAGTAGCCAAAGAGGAAGTTCCTGAGCAATTTTTCTTACCCCGCTCTTGTTACAGGCTGAATCAGGTCCTTCAAAAGTCATATGTTGGAGTCCTAATCGCCAGTACTCTAGCATGTGACTGCATTTGGATGCCATTAGAGTAGCCCCAATCCAATAAGACTGATGTCCTTTTAAGAGGAGGAAATTTGGGGACTTACTTGGTGGTCCAGTGGCTAAGACTCTGTGCTCCTAATGCAGGGGCCCCGAGTTCGATCCCTGGTCAGGGAACTAGATCCCACATGCCACAACTCAAGCCCCCGCATGCCACAGTGAGGATCAAAGATCCTGCGTGCCGCAACTAAGACCTGATGCAGCCAAATAAATAAATATTAGGGGGGAGAAAGAGGAAATCTGAACACAAGCAGGTACCCAGGGAAGACCACATGAAGACGCAGGGAGATGACAGCTATCTAGAAGCCAAGGAGAAACCAACCCTATTGACACCTTGATCTTGGACTTCCAGGCTCCAGAACTGTGAGAAAATAAATTTCTTTTGTTTAAGCTGCCCAAACTGTGCTCCTTTGATATGACAGCCCTAGCAAACTAATACAATCTTACCTAAAAAAACAACTGCTTTTCCTTCTCTGAATTGGAGGACATTGGTAGAAATAGTGACCATTTTCCCTCTCGGTACAAAAACCCTCAGGGTTGGAAGGGACTTTCGTGATTCAGAAGAACGGAGTACATTTAAGTATAGCCTTTACCAATATAATCAGTCAAGAAAAATGCCACAGTTGCTTTGATACACAGATACTGTATGTGGAATCAGGGGTTGTGGTGATCACACATTCTTATCTTTCACTCATTACCTAGTTTATTTTTATATCTTGCTTTGGTAGACCAAGAAATTCCTGATTTTCATAGATTAGATAAATGGTTGCAAATAGTAACATTTTAATTATTTTTTAATTGATTGATGATTGCTTTACAATATTGGTTTGATTTCTGTCATATATCAACATGAATTAGCCAGAGGTGTGTATGTCTCCTCCCTCTTGAATCTCCCTCCCACTTCCCACCTTTTTCCCACTCCTCTAGGTTGTTACAGAACCCCAGTTTGAGTCTCCGGAGTCTGATGAACCTATTCTCATGGTGGCAATGGAGATGCAGACATGGAGAACAGACTTACGGACAAGGGCCAGGGAGAGAAAAGAGAGGGTGAGACGAATGGAAAGCAGCATGGAAGCATATACACTAACATATGTAAAAGAGTAACATCTTGCACAACCGCCTTAGAGTTTCAGATGCTCTTCAATTATTGAAAAGTTGAACAGACAGAATCAACTTGTATTCCCAAATTGAAACTCCAACAATATTTAAGTTGAAACTGACAATATCCAAATATTACTTGTACTTTTACTGTTAATATTGGAAGCAACAAATCTAACACAATTTAAGATTACAAATCCACTCCAAACAGCCCTGCCTGGCATTTAACAGAGCCCAGCGTGTGAGTACTGTGACACCATGGTGTCTGACAGTTTCACATGTATGAACATGAATTTAAAAATCGAACTTGAACATAAAATCTAGGACAGTTTACAAAGATGGTGCAGAGTTACAAACTCAGTGTATATAATGTTCTATACACCACTGACCCCAGTCTACCTGCTTATTAAATCTCTCCCAGCTCACATTAGTGAGTTTCATAAGCCGGCTCTCTACTGCACTGAAGAAAATGCTGACTAGCCCAGGTCTTAAGTAAAAAAAAAAANCCCCCTTTGAAACTTGTATCTCACACTTTCTAGACACAAAATGTTTAAGAAAGAAATGTCCCCTTCCTTAACCCCCTGGTGCCGTCTCTAGGTTTATGGATTCTCTGCATCTGAATGTAAATGAGTTTGGGCTCTGAGTAATTTTTGCCCAGCTTTGAACTTCTGCTCTACACCCACCAACTATGTGGCTCAGGCAAGTTTACTTAAATTATTTGAGTTTCTTAATGTGTAAGGTGGGAATACTTTGCCAACCTCATTGGGATGGTGCAAAGATTAAATTAGTTAATGAATATAAAAGGCTGAGCAACAGTACATGGGGTAAAGTAAATAGTAGATGCCGGGGTCATTTCTCCTTTCCACAAATTCCCAAGCGTTACTGTGCTGAAACTAGGTTGTATGCACAGTCTGGGAGTGCAGAGGCATCATGCAGGCAATGACAAAAGAATGAGGGTAACGGGAGGGGAAGCACAGGCCAACAGGGGAGCCCGAGACTGAGATGCTTAACAGTAAATCGGGCAGCTGAAGGTAAGTCAGCTTCAGAGGTTCGTCTGGACCACGCCTCTCCACAGCAATGCTAAAGGGCATTAAAATTCTGAAGGGCAGACCAGCTCATGTGTCACCATTACTTGTAGCCAAGGGCAAGCAGAGAATTTGGCAACTGGAGCTGCTGCCTTGGTGGGGGCAGGTAGAAGGTTCGGTCACTGCTCGCGTTTCAGGAAAAAAACAAGGACTGGCAAGTTGGAAGGAGGGAAATTCAGAGGAAACAAATCCTAGCCCCTAACTGCTGGTGCGTACATGCTATTGCCCAGCCAGAAAGCCATTTCTCTCGTCCGGTTGACTGTCACTCCAGTAACTCCAAGGCAGCTTTCTCCAGCTTGAAACTCTTTGTTAAACAAGTACTTGAAATCATCATTGCCCCAGGAAAAACCAGAAGGAACAGGCTCCTCACAAGTAGCCAAAGAGGAAGTTCCTGAGCAATTTTTCTTACCCCGCTCTTGTTACAGGCTGAATCAGGTCCTTCAAAAGTCATATGTTGGAGTCCTAATCGCCAGTACTCTAGCATGTGACTGCATTTGGATGCCATTAGAGTAGCCCCAATCCAATAAGACTGATGTCCTTTTAAGAGGAGGAAATTTGGGGACTTACTTGGTGGTCCAGTGGCTAAGACTCTGTGCTCCTAATGCAGGGGCCCCGAGTTCGATCTCTGGTCAGGGAACTAGATCCCACATGCCACAACTCAAGCCCCCGCATGCCACAGTGAGGATCAAAGATCCTGCGTGCCGCAACTAAGACCTGATGCAGCCAAATAAATAAATATTAGGGGGGAGAAAGAGGAAATCTGAACACAAGCAGGTACCCAGGGAAGACCACATGAAGACGCAGGGAGATGACAGCTATCTAGAAGCCAAGGAGAAACCAACCCTATTGACACCTTGATCTTGGACTTCCAGGCTCCAGAACTGTGAGAAAATAAATTTCTTTTGTTTAAGCTGCCCAAACTGTGCTCCTTTGATATGACAGCCCTAGCAAACTAATACAATCTTACCTAAAAAAACAACTGCTTTTCCTTCTCTGAATTGGAGGACATTGGTAGAAATAGTGACCATTTTCCCTCTCGGTACAAAAACCCTCAGGGTTGGAAGGGACTTTCGTGATTCAGAAGAACGGAGTACATTTAAGTATAGCCTTTACCAATATAATCAGTCAAGAAAAATGCCACAGTTGCTTTGATACACAGATACTGTATGTGGAATCAGGGGTTGTGGTGATCACACATTCTTATCTTTCACTCATTACCTAGTTTATTTTTATATCTTGCTTTGGTAGACCAAGAAATTCCTGATTTTCATAGATTAGATAAATGGTTGCAAATAGTAACATTTTAATTATTTTTTAATTGATTGATGATTGCTTTACAATATTGGTTTGATTTCTGTCATATATCAACATGAATTAGCCAGAGGTGTGTATGTCTCCTCCCTCTTGAATCTCCCTCCCACTTCCCACCTTTTTCCCACTCCTCTAGGTTGTTACAGAACCCCAGTTTGAGTCTCCGGAGTCTGATGAACCTATTCTCATGGTGGCAATGGAGATGCAGACATGGAGAACAGACTTACGGACAAGGGCCAGGGAGAGAAAAAGAGAGGGTGAGACAAATGGAAAGCAGCATGGAAGCATATACACTAACATATGTAAAAGAGTAACATCTTGCACAACCGCCTTAGAGTTTCAGATGCTCTTCAATTATTGAAAAGTTGAACAGACAGAATCAACTTGTATTCCCAAATTGAAACTCCAACAATATTTAAGTTGAAACTGACAATATCCAAATATTACTTGTACTTTTACTGTTAATATTGGAAGCAACAAATCTAACACAATTTAAGATTACAAATCCACTCCAAACAGCCCTGCCTGGCATTTAACAGAGCCCAGCGTGTGAGTACTGTGACACCATGGTGTCTGACAGTTTCACATGTATGAACATGAATTTAAAAATCGAACTTGAACATAAAATCTAGGACAGTTTACAAAGATGGTGCAGAGTTACAAACTCAGTGTATATAATGTTCTATACACCACTGACTCCAGTCTACCTGCTTATTAAATCTCTCCCAGCTCACATTAGTGAGTTTCATAAGCCGGCTCTCTACTGCACTGAAGAAAATGCTGACTAGCCCAGGTCTTAAGTAAAAAAAAAAATTTTTTAAGCTAATTACTCCTTCACCTCATATTTCTGAAAGTTGCAAAAGATTTGGGGAAAGAAACTGGACCAATGAACTCTTGGCCTTATATTTTTGAGTCAATCTAGAAAAAATAATAGTCTATCAGTAACGACCCTCAGTTACTGCCAGGGGTCTGTAATATGTTGGGTTGACCAATATATCCACAGCAAATACAGTCTCTAGACTACAGAAGTCATGTAACTTGGTCCAGGTACTTGTGTCCTTAAAAACACAAAAGAGAGTCTCCTAACCAGCCTCTACCCAAGGGACCCGCTCAGCAGACTGTCCTCATTCCCTTCATCAAACACGCTGAGAGCTGGGCACTCATGCCACACTGAGTTCTCCCAGTTGATGAATTCCCCTTTCTCACATGCTCACCCAGGTTCAGCTGGGTCTGTCCCCAGACTTGTTCATGCCCATTGTGCATATTGCTGTGGTCTCCTAACTGTGACATCGCCTGTCGAAACAGGAGTCTGAGCAGAAAGAGAAGTTGCTTCTAAGAAAAAGAAGATGAATGTTTGGAAAGCTTCTATGAAGGCAAATTGTTTGAAGAAACTGCTGTAAAAACAGGTGTGGGCAAGATGACTGTAAAAGACTGAAAAGTAGTAAAAAAAATATAGTATTCCACACTCAGATTGCTTTGCAAATATCCTTGCTCCACTTTGAACAAAGAAATACTGGATATACACACACGATGATAACGTCATCAGCATACTTATGAAAGATCACGACTATGAAACTCGAACCAAGTCGGTTAGAGAGCATTTAGTCAAGTAAAAAGGCTGGGGTGATGAATAAAACACAAAGTTGCGGAAAAGCATTAGTGAACTAAGTACTTGATCATCACACCTTGGAATCTAATTGCTTAGGTTATAATCCAAGCTCCATCACCTAAAAGTTGTGTGATCCTGGGGAAAATTACTCAACCTCCCTGAGCCGTCACTTCTGCATGTGTAGGAGGACTGTGATGATAACCAAAGGAAAGCCACTTAGCCCTGGACATCAGCCACAGCAACTATCAGTGTTAACTATCATTGTTTCTGTTCTTTGTACAATTACTGTTACCACAGTTGTGGACACTGAACACAATTACCATTATGTGGTGGCAGGGACATGCAGTATTTTGATGTTTAAAATGAGTCAAGTTAAAAACAACTTTGCAATTTTGCAAAGAACTCACCAGTAAAATGACACAATGAACCGCAGCTGCAGAGGTCGCCCACCAAACACAGAGAGACGAAGCCCCAACATTTCCTAGCTCTCCTGCAGGTGATTTTTTTTTTTTTTTTTTTACCACTGAGCCACCTGGGAAGCCCAATCACTGATATTGAGAGGCCACTAAAACTTTTACTTTTTCCTCATTTAAGAAAAGAGAGAAGGCAAAAATATTTAAGTCAGACTCAATTTACTTAATAAAAACACATTCTAGAGAATTTTTTTTTGTAATAGATAATTGGATCAGTATTTTTTAAAACAGCAATTTTATCTAACATCTCCCACTTTAAAAGACACCACGATTTCAGCATTAGTTGAGAAAGACGAAGTACTGATTTCATTCTCTAGCTTTTAGGTGAGCAAATAGGATTCAGATCCCTGCAACACAATAAAACCACAGCCCAAACACACACAACCTTCAACGTGGCCACGTAACAACATTCTCGTGGCTTCAGCATCGCATTTCAGGAGTTTACAGCAGCCTCTAGATAAAGTAATTGAAGGCCCAGCTTAACAGCTTAATCAGGTAATGGCTGAATCAAAATAGAACTCTCTAGAAACAAGGGTTTGTTGGAAACAAACAACAAAGCAACAGAGGTAGACAGCTGTACTCAGTAAAAAAAACTCAGGGTTTCTTTCCCAATAGTTTAGTAGAAAGAGTCAGGACTTCTTGATAAAGAACTGCTTACCCTGGGCACATCTGCTCAGGGTTCCTATCCGCTGGAGTCCAGTTGTTTGGCAGTTGTCAATCAAAACATTACAGTAAGAACTGCTGTCCAGATGAGGCCTGTGTACTGTCATCAGGAATAGGATAGGCAAGTTTCTAGGTTCCTGAATCTCTGCTGAGAACTACAAGCCTGCAAGCAGAGCAGGGCATTTCTGCATAATATCCTGGATGTTTTGAAGAGAGTCACAGGTGTGGAATTTCCACTCAGCTGTACATGACAACACAAAGACCAGGGTGTCCATGAGGAACACATCAAATATCAGTGAAATGCATGATTTTGTTACTGGCAGAGATTGTTTTGAACTCTGGGATAAAATCTTTTGTAAGATTAGGTAATTTTGAAATAAAAATAACACATACCGCAATGCTATTCTCGACCATGGAGCTCCTCGTCTGAATGATTCACACCTTGAGCCTGTGCAAGTCGGCAACTGACCGACTTCTACTCCTCATCTGATGGCTGCATGGGGAGCTGCTGGTATTCACCTTCACCCTGATGGCCTCCCCTCCTGCTGCTCAGACCCTGGCCTCCCCTGCAGACTAATTCCTTTCCAACCACCTTGATCCTGTCCCCACATCCTTTCCCTCTGCTGAGCTCTCCATCTGCCTCCAGAGCCAGGTAGACAGGTACCAGACACCTGAGCTTAAGCTTGACCTCTTTCTTCAAAACAGACATGGGCCCGGTAAGCACCTGCGAGTGTCTCCTGTGAGACTGTGAGCTCCCTGACCTCACCCTGTGCCTCTGACCTCACTAGGTAAGTGCACTTAAATTCAATCCACGTTGCATTTAACTTCTGTAAATGTCTTTTGGGGGTTCCCAGGTTGTACAATGGTAAAGAATCTGCCTGCCAATGCAGGAGACATGAGAGATGTGGGTTCAATCCCTGGTTCAAGAAGATCCTCTGGGAGGAGGAAATAGCAACCCACTCCAGTATTCTTGCCTGGAAAATTCCATGAACAGAGGAGCCTCGCGGGCTATAGTCCATGGGGTTGCAAAGAGTTGGACACGACTAAGCACAGCACAGCACAAATATATGGTCAGGCCATTTAATATAGCTGTTCTCTTGCTCTGTATATCCCAGCTGGACCAGTCTGTTCCACTCACACCCAATCCTCTTCATTATGGGACTTAACTAGTCCCTGGCAACCGGTGAGCCCACCTGACCTCAATTCCTCCCCGTAATGGTAGCCTCCTCCTCCCCTAAGTACCAAGGACTGCTCTCCTGTCTTGCCCTGCAGGCTGACACACCAGGTGGGGTGTTGCTCCAGGACGCTTTGTGTAAGATCCTTGTCCAGTAATTCACTGATGTCTCTATCACTGTCCCCAGGCTCTTTCTCGGCCCATGGGGAGCAGTCCAGCACCTGGTCTACACAAAGGACCTCATGGCCTCTTTCTCCATCCACTGTGGACCAAGATCCCACACTTCCAGAGTGAGGCAACAGCAGACGGAGGGGTAAGGTCACCAAGCTGCATCATGCCGACATAACGCAGAGGCATGGGAGTCAGCCTCCAGATTTCTTAAATGCCTCTGAGCCTGTCTTCTAGCAATCTACCCAGTTAATCTCCACAATATCCCAAACACAGGCAAGTCTTTTCAGTTTTTGTCTCTAAAAGATCTTAGTGCCACCCACTTCTGCTCCCCTGTCACCATCCTTTTCAGCCTGTATTCTAAGCCTCACTTAGTCAACTCCTAGGACACACTCCAAGAGACCCCCCCAGCAGAGAGAACAACCTGATAACAGCTAATTCATCAACTTCTGCTTCTAATCCTCTGCGGCCCCACGCACCTGGTCCTGCCTCCCTCTGCAACCGTAGCCACCTTCACTCCCGGAACTCCAGCTTTCTGTCTGAAGCAAGCTCTCTCAGGGCCTTTGCACCTGCTGGTTCCTCTAGTGGAAGCACTCTTTCCTCCAACTTCTTCCATGCCTGGCTCCTTAGCTCCTCAGATGAGGCTTCCTTGACCTCCATCTACTCAGCAAGCCTCCATCACCCTCAGCTTTCACCACTATCTGTAGGCATTTATCCGTGTACTGACTTGTCTGTTTTCCTACCTAAAATGGAAACTCTATAAGAGCATTGGCTTTGTCTTATCCTACACTTTATTACCAGAGCCTGGTACTTAGTGAGAGCTCAAAAAATTTCTGTTGAATGAATAAATAATAAAGGAATGAATATCTTCTAGAAGAATCAATAGTTTCAACACACACCCCCTCCCCGACTACATATCAGATCCCAATGGGCCCAGCTTTCTGGAATGACAAAAGAAAGAGCTGTCCCTTTGGTGAAATAAGCCCTGTGTCTGCCCACCCCAGGCCTTCCCTTCATTCCACCCTCTTCTCTCATTAATCCTCAGCAGTCTCACTACTGACCACCTTTCTCTCTGGAAACCCAGAGCTCCCTGGCTCAGAAAACCAGAACTCGGCCTTGGAGTGGAGCCAAGGTCACAGACTCACATTTGAGGGTCCCAGTGCAAGGCTGGGCGGGGCCGGGGGGACCTGGCACCCTCTGGAGTGCTCCACCTCTGGCCCAAAGCCCTGTCCTTCAGAGGAACAAAAACAGGAAGGGAGCAGAGGTCTCCAGCAGCCTGAGAGTCTAGGTAAAGCTCAGATGCCTGGCCAGCCTGAGGCCCAAGAGAGGGAGGAAAGAGCAGGTGGGTGAGGGTCAGTCAAGGCCATGGAATTTGGGAATAGATACCTCCATTCCCTGCTCTGAAATCAAACATGCCTGCCTTCAAAACCTGATTCCAACATCTTCGTTTCTGAAGGCCACACGGATGCTATTTAATCTCTCTGAGTCTCCGTTTCCACAGCTGTCAAAATAGATTTCACAATTTCTACTTTAAGGCAACTGCTGGGCACTTTGCCCCCAGATGGTATGTCTGGCTGCAACCACCAACTTTCAGTCCCTCAGGATGAGCCCATTACTCATTCAACCCAGTATCAGTCCTACTCAGTGACTTTTGATAAAATATGTGGATTTTTCCAAATGTTTTGAGGCTGAGCCATAAAAGCTGGTTCACATTTGCTAAACTTGGTTTAAAAACAGGGCCAGTCTGACTCCCAAATTTAGCATATATATATATACATAGCAGCCATTCAATACGTGTTTTTCCATGAATGAATCAAACAACAAGATGGGCAGTGTTTATACTGAGCCTATTGAGTCTGACAAACTAAAATCCCTTTTTTCACAAGGAGTGTGTGCTGTCATGCACTAAGTCACCCTGTGCTTTGATACCACAAACAAATATGAGGCGAGAAAACAGATTCAGACCATTAAAAGGCTCAAGACTTTGACACTCATATTCCCTTCTGATGGAGACCATGGGAAAACGTACAAGTGGGATGCTAAACTTCTTATTTCTTCTGGAGATTATCTGTCAGCTCCTACAGTGCTATGCTTTCAGCAACCAAATGGACTGTTCAAAATTGAACAATTCCTCAGCAAAAAACAAAAAGTAAAATTCAAACAACCCTCTCAAAATCACTAATTATCGGGAGATGCAAGTTAAAATCACAGTGAGATATTTCCTTACACCTGTCAGAAGGGCAATCATCAAAAAGACCACAAATAACAAATGTTGACAAGGATGTGAAGAAAAAGGAACGCACTGTTGGTGGGAATGTAAATTGGCATAGCCACTATGGAAAACAGCATGGAAGTTCCTCAAAAAACTAAAACTAGAGCTACTGTGTGATCCAGCAACTCCACTGCAGGGTCCAGATCCAAAGAAAGAGATATATGTACCTGTGTGTTCATTGGAGCAATGTTTACAATCACCAAGATATGGAAGCAACCTAAGTTCCCACTGATAAATGAATGGATAAAGATGTATGTACATAGAGACACACACATAATGGAACATTACTCAACCATGAAAAGAATGAAATTTTGCCATCTGCAACAACATGGATGGACTTGGAGGATATTATGCTAAGTGAAATAAGTCAGACAGAAAAAGACAAACACTATATGTGGAATTTCCCTGGAGAAGGAATGGCAACCTACTCCAGTATTCTTGCCTGGAGAATCCCAAGGACAGAGGAGCCTGGCAGGCTACTGTCCATGGGGTCGAAAGAGTAGGACACGACTTAGTGACTAAACTATTACTACTATATGTGGAATTTAGGAAACAAAGCAAATTAACAAACATAGCTAAACACAGAGTCATAGATACAGAGAACAAACAGTTGCCAGAGAGGGAAGGGGGGAGAAGAGAAATAAGTGAGGGAGATTAACAGGTAGAAACTTCAAATTACAAAAGAAGTGAGTCACAAGTACAGTGTTCAGTGTGGAGAATACAATCAATAATTATATAGTATCTTTGTACAGTGACAGATCATAACTAGACTTATCATGGTGATCATTTTGAAATGTATAGAAATATTGAATCATTATGTGGTACATCAGGAACAAACTTAGTGCTATAGGTCAAGTTCACTTCAAAAAACAAGCTCCTAGGAAAAGAGATCAGATTTGTGGTTACAAGAGGTGAGGCATGGAGGGAGGGGAAGTTGGAAGAAGGTAGTCAAAAAGTACAAATTTCCAGTTAAAAGTACTAGTGAGACAATGTATAACATGATGTACATAATTAGCACTTCTGCATGTAATCCATGAAAGTTGTTAGGAGAGTAAATCCTAAGAGCTCTCATCACAAGGAAAAAAATGTCTTGTTTTTTTTTTCTATTTCTTTGATTTTGTACCTATATGAGATGATGGATTTTCACTAAACTTATTGTGGTCATCATTGCATAACATCTGTAAGTCAAATCATTATGCTGTATACTTTAAACTTCTACAGTGCTATATGTCAACTATATCGCAATAAAACTGGAAGAGAAAAACATAAACAATCTTAATTCCATATGTGGGCTACCATTAAATTTTGCAAGAGTATTTAGCAGAAGCATTCCTCTTTTAGACTTGCTCCATAAATCCTGAAAACAAGGAAAAACATTGCCCAAGATTGACACTCGGCAAAGGAATCTGATGAAACCTGTCAGCCGTATGCCACAGCATGACATCCTTGAAGGTTCCTGGTAATGGTGATTATTGAGCTTTCTGCCCTACCTCAGGCTGCATGTGCAAAACATGATTTCTCATAGCTCATACACACGTGTCCACTAAGGCAGCAGCATCCCCGGGCCAGAAAAGACTCCATCCTTTTAGAGCCTCAGCCAGGTATGCTTTAGTCTAAGAAAACACGCATAAGCCCACAGACAGGAAAACAAGAGCCAGCTATTCACTTTGCAAAAAAAAGTGCCTAAGCGTTTGTGTTTCTCTGTGTGTATGTGTGTGTTTTACATTAGCTACATTTATCATATGGAAAAACTGAGACTTTGAGAAGTTAAGGAATTTCACCAATTTAACACATAAAGAGGTGGAGCTGGGGGTTTTCTTTTCTTTACAATGAATTTAATGTATGAAAATAGGACTAGTACACAATTTGGCAAATGCCCCTGGTTAGGCAGAGTGCGGAATGTCTGAACAAGAGGCAGGATAAAAGTAAGGTGCTTATAAAACAGCACACTTGCAAAGAGCACAGGTCTAAAATCAGAAGGTTCTGGGTCCTAGTCCCAGATGATATACTAATGAGCTGTGGGATAGAGGCAAGTCACTTAACTTCTTTGGTTTTAGTTTCCTTACTCAAAGATGGAGACTCAATAATAAAAGCATGCATTACCTACTTCCCAGAGTTACTGAGAAAGCTGTGAAAATACAAAGGCACATTCAAAAGTCACGTAACTACTATAATATATATATTATGTATATGTATATATGTGTGTGTATATATATATATCTATATGTAAAGAGCACCCCCAAAATTACATGCATCCATTCTTGCTCAAATTAAATTTCTTTCCTCCTGCTAATAAAAGGATCAATTGGAATGTGAGATAATTTTGTGAATCAGGATGAACACAGCTCCTAGAGAATGTACACTGCTGTTTTGGGACATGTGATCTTGTCACAACCAGGCATCTTTCAGTGCCCTAAACCAATGGATCCATTCCAGTTCTGCAGGCAGTCAGGCCCTAAGCCAATTACTTCAGGTTTACCAAACACTAACAAGGTGCTTAGAGTGCCCAGAATACTGAGTACATCATGAACAGGCAAAAAGAAACACCAACCCACAGGACAACTGACGTGGCCAAGAGTGAGAAATACGATGGCGACGTGGGTCACATTTAAAGTGGCTGCCAGATGCTCCCTTCTACACCCTTCTGGGTAAGCTCTTCCTAAACTTTCACTTGAGGACAATAGTCAACTGTCTTCAACGAGTCATCAACCCCTAGGAAATCTAAAGAAGAGACACTAGGACAAATCCCTCACTGGGCAAGTTACCGCTCTTTCTCGGTGCTCCTGGTTGCCCCGGTCGGCACCGCAGACTGGAGCCCTCTCTGAAGTTGGCTGTTTCCTGCTCACTGTCCCATTTTCCACCCTTCACATTCATCTGTTCTAGAACCTAAGTAAGCCCTTCAAGCTCTGTCCAAAAAGACCATCACATGGTTGCATAACTACAAGGATGATTGAACCATCCAAGAAAATATACCTAGAAAGCGCTGCCTGGACTCACCAGACTTGTCAGAAAAGACACTTCAGGGAAAATGTTCACAGAGCAGCCCACGGGACATCTGACTACCAACACACAGTACAACAGGGTGCAAACTTTATTGCGTATCAGAACTACCCAGAGGTTGCGGAAAACCCAAGGTTCCTGTGGCAGTTGCTGATGCTGGTTTCCAGAGACCACACTTGAATCTGTCATGGTAAGTGGGCAAGGGCTACCCAGTCGGTCATCCCTATGGGGGCAACTTCAGCTCTGATTCATCCTCCTCCATCCCTGAACAAAGCCTTAAGAAAACTCATAATAGGAATTAAACAGTCAGCCCTCTGCCTCCCTTCTCCTTGCCCAGACATACAGCCATGCGGCCATGGATGAAAAGAACCATTGTCCAGGCATTGCGCACAGGTATCTCCTGGATTGAGTCCTGTTCTCCCCTGTGTACTACATGATTTTGCGAAAGGAGTGAGTTGTGATACAAAATAGAGGATGTGGAGTTGCAGGAAGTGCATTCAGGTTCCCCAGGTCCCGTTCCCCGAGTGGTGCAAGTTCCTAACATTCAGTGACGGAGCACGCCGGTGGGACAGTGCCAGGGAAATGCTTTGACCCAGTTTTCTCCTCACTCATTTTTCCTGATGCTCTGCCACAATGCACTGTGATTTCCCGCTGAGAACTCACTTCATGTCACCAACAACCCAATGCAAAAAAAACAGCGCGTGGTCCCAAGCATACTGCATCTCAAGGCAGAAGTGGGCGTGGGGTAGGGGGTGGTGTGGGACGGTGGCAGGGCCAATTCCCTTCAGAGCAGGATCCCTATGAACAGGAGTTTGGATTTTGCCCTGGAAGGGACTATTAGAAATATTTCTTTCCTTCCCAAAGTTGATTGTGTTATATAATGCACTATTTCACTAACAGCGGGAGTTACTGCTACAATAATATTGTTTTGTTTTAGGGAGTGTCAACGGAAGTTCCCACAAGAGTAGCGTTATGAATAAAGTAAACACTCAGTGATAAGAGGGCATCATACAACTCTCTTCTTCTATGGTTCAAATGTGGAAATCCGGCCAGTGTTCAGCATACAATCAGCTTGGCCTTTTCTGGCCCTCGGACAAGGGAGGTTTACATATATTTGGGGCTGTAACTGTGGGCCTAAAAACCACCTTCAGGCTAAATAAGGAAAAAGAATGAAGGGTGATTCATTTGTAGCGTTTTGGTAAATATATTTACATAGCATGTATGTTTGCAAACACCTGGTCTTTGCAAAGATTTTTCTGGACACAAATAATCATATTTGGTAGAACAAATGTGACTTTGCCTCCTAAGGAAAAAAAAAACTCTGACTAGCTCTTTCACCCATGCAGAAGGGCAACAGTTCCCAGGCTCTGAGTGCCTCATCTGGGGTAAACCCCATGAAGTCTTGGGAGTCAAACATTTCCCAAAGCAGTAACACTAATACAGTCTCCACTGACCCCAAATTTAGGAATTAATCTCAGATATACCATGTTCAAGATACAGATCTCAAGTCCAGATGGCTCTATTTAAAAAATTCTGGAGCAGGAGAGCTCAGCCACTCAGAATACTGCACCATATTGGCTGTGGCCTCAAGCCCACTGACTTAAAAACCTTGCCCTCTCCATACCCGCCCTAAAATCCACTCATTTGCATGCACAGATGAGGCCATGCAAGAGCTGCCTTCATACCCAATGCCCTTGCTGGTTCTTATCCTCACCTGTTTTCCAGAAGCGTCATGCACACCACCTCTCGCACCCCAGGGTTGTTGGCCTTCTCCACTGAACAGCCCTGCAAGTTCCAGGTGGCCAGTCTCAGCACAGGCCGCCCGTCCCTCGTGCCTCCAAAGGCCTCCACCGAGGGCCTCGTGGAGATGATCTGCGTGGGCCCTCCGGGCGGCAGGTCTAAGTCCTCACTCTGCAAGCTTAGCGAGGTGGGGCTGGGGTGAGGCTTGGCGGTGAAGGTCAGACCGCCGTTGGTATGGGTGGACGGAGGCCTGGACCTCTCGGCAAACACCTGGTGCCGTATCCTGTCCAGAAAGGCGGCATTGATCCCGCCCATCCTCACCAGGTCCTCGACGCTGCGGAAGGGCCCATGCTCACGGCGGTAGTCCACGATGCTGACGGCCATCTTCTCCGTGAGGCCCCGCACGCTCATGAGCTGAGCCGGGGTGGCTGTGTTGATGTTGACACGCGGGGTGAGGGGCACAGCAGCGGCGGTGGCCAGGTGGTGAGGCTGCTGCTCTGCCATCAAGTCCCTCCGCAGGGAGCTGGGGGAGTGCTGCGCCGAGCTGCCCTTGCTGCTCACGCAGATCTCAAACTTGACCTGCTCCAGCTTGGTGGCACCCACGCCACTGACCAGTGCCAGGTCCTCCACTTTCTTGAAGCCACCGATGTACTCGCGGTACTCCACAATGCTCCGTGCCACCCCGCGCGTCACCCCAGGCAGGGTCATCAGCTCCTCCTCCGTGGCGGTGTTGATGTTAAGTCTCTCCTGGTTGACCAGGATGTTGCTGAAGTTGCAGGCTGCGCTGAACTTGCGACTATGGGACAGGTCCGAGGGGTCCCGGGGGATGGAGCGGTGGCAGCCCAGCGTGCTCCCCATGGCAGGATCAGGAGTCCAGGAAGCCTTTTGGCTAGAGAGGAAGCCCAGTAGACCTCACAGGCACAGAAGAAGGGAAGGTGCAGGATTCAGGGCATGAAATGGTTACCTAGACAAACATTAAATANAGGAGAGTAAAAAAGTTGGCTTAAAGCTCAACATTCAGAAAATGAAGATCATGGCATCCGGTCCCATCACTACATGGGAAATAGATGGGGAAACAGTGGAAACAGTATCAGACTTTATTTTGGGGGGCTCCAAATCAGTGCAGGTGGTAATTGCAGCCATGAAATTAAAAGATGCTTACTCCTTGGAAGAAAAGTTATGATCAACCTAGATAGCATATTGAAAAGGAGAGACATTACTTCACCAACAAAGGTCCGTCTAGTCAAGGTTATGGTTTTTCCTGTGGTTATGTATGGATGTGAGAGTTGGGCTGTTAAAAAAGCTGAATGCTGAAGAATTGATGCTTTCAAACTATGGTGCTGGAGAAGACTCTTGAGAGTCTCTTGGACTGCAAGGAGATCCAACCAGTCCATTCTGAAGGAGATCAACCATGGGATATTTTTGGAGGGAATGATGCTGAAGCTGAAACTCCAGTACTTTGGCCACCTCACCCGAAGAGTTGGCTCATTGGAAAAGACTCTGATGCTGAGAGGGATTGGGGGCTGGAGGAAAAGGGGACGACAGAGGATGAGATGGCTGGATGGCATCACCAACTCAATGGATGTGAGTTTGATTGAACTCCGGGAGATGGTGATGGACAGGGAGGTCTGGCGTGATGCGATTCATGGAGTCTCAAAGAGTCGGACATGACTGAGTGACTGAATTGAACTGAAAATAACTTACTATAAAGAAAGCTTCCCTGGTGGCTCAGGTGATAAAGCGTCTTTCTACAATGCAGAATACCCAGATTTGATCCCTGGGTCAGGAAGATCCCCTGGAGAAGGAAATGGCAACCCCTCCAGTATTTTTGCCTGGAAAATTACATGGACTGAGGAGCCTGGTTGGCTACAGTCAATGTGGTTGCAAAGAGTCAGATACAACTGAGCAGCTTCACTTCAAAGAGTGCTTAACAATGTTGGTCGTAGGTTAGAAACATCACATTTGTGTGTGGGCTTTTTGAAGTTAAATTAAAAATGTGTATAGAGTGCATATTGCAGAAGGCAGAGTAAATTCTCACCCAAATACTTTATGACTTTCTGGACCTTTCTGGATATGCTGATCTTTTCCTTAATTCTCACAGACTGCATTCACATAAAATTATATTCTCTCCAATAATTTCTATGTTTAATGGCTCAAAATTATACTTATGACTAAACTGGCATTTGTAAAATTAATATTTTATGCTTTTATCAGAAATGAAAAAAGTACATTTTGGTTATTTATCACTGTAAATGGTTGTCAAATATGAAATATGCATATTTTCAAGAAGTATACTTTGATTTCTGTTGTATTTAAACATGAAATTAAAAACAACAATGAGCCAAGCCATAAAATGTATTTAATTTTTAAAATGAGAAACCTGTTTCCCAGAGCTTACAACCAGATTTATCTAAACTATCACACTTGATATCTCCAGTACACTGCACAAATGGACTAATAGCAAGCAAACTATCAACCTTACCTCATCCCAGAGATTTGGCCCTCATCTTAAAAGCAGCAATAAATCCTCACATTTCCCCACATGGCTCATCATCGGTTTGCTGAATCAGCACTCTGAACGACACAGACTGTATTTCTAGAAATAATGCATTCCCAAAGCAATATCCCCAGATATGCTGAATCAGCATGCTGAAGGACAAGGAACACAAAGAGATACCTTTAAATGGTTTGTCTGAGCCAGGGTCTATTAGTAGAGATGAGTATTCAATATGTAGACAAAAACATACAGGTGGTAAGAATCTTTTAATCTAATAATGCATGCAAATACTTATAGTTCTTTACTTGATTAGAGCTTTTATTTTATTTGAGGACTTGGTAGTTTCTGTCTATGAAGGACAGGCTGTAAAACCATGAAGACTTTTTCATAAATCTCTAAATCCGAAGCATTACTGTGATTACAAGATTTGACAAGATGATTTATGATGTTTTGCCTTATTTAAATCAACTTAACTATGATGCTATGGCATTGTTAAAACATATATTACGGTATGTCAGTCTACTTCAGAAATACAGTAGATATCGATTTTTAAGGCAATCATTTATTGGACATTTAGGAGCTGGTGATCCAAGCTGTCTTTATGTAGTCTTTTGGTGATAAGGAAAATAATCTCTAGGTGATCATGGCTAATAGCTTTGGAATTGCCTATGAGCTATATCTATTCCAGATTATCACTGTAAAAAAGCAAGTTGAAAAGGCATTATCATCAGATGTCCAACTAACACCAGGTAAATTCTCATCCTTCCACCAAAAATATACAGAAAAACTCCATACTCTTAGTAATTGAAAGTAACTCAAATCTTTGCCTTTAGTGTGTTTTTCTACCACTGGATCTCCAGAATTTCCAGTGAATATGTTTGAAAATCTCCAAGGTTTGTAAATCAAGTACCATAGTGTAAACTTTTCTGATTATTCTGATCCCCCTCCCCCCTCAAAAAAAAGCTTCCTTTTGGATTAAATAAATCAAATATTAAGTGAGAAATAAAAATCTTACTTAGATTGGTGCTGGTTGATGATAGGCTGATTCATTCAAGAGCTAAGTAATGTGCTCTCATATATCCATTTTTAATGATTTATTCTACAGCTCAACAAAATAATTTATCCATCTAATGGAATTTTATAATCTTTCACAAAGAAATGGAGGCATAATATAAAATCTCATAAATGCAAAAGTTCTATTAATGTTACATAAACACCTTCCATCACTAACACCAATCCACTGTTTTTAAACTAATTGCTCAAGCTCCCTGGTTTTCCTTGCCTCAACATTTCAGATTCTTACATTTATAACGAGTCTCTTTTACTTTGCTGCTCCATCTTTTCCATTCCCTGGATTAATAGAAAACATTCCCCTAAAGATAATTTTAAGAATTATGTTCCTTCTTTATGTATTTATAATTCATTAAAGTACCCTCTTTTCTACATTATTTAATTGAGCTGGGTGTTTCTCATACAGATTTCTTGCTGGAGGAGTGGTTGGACCAATCAAAACTAAAGAAACACTCATATAATGAAGCTAAACATATTCAAACATGTTTAAATTTGTATTTAAAGACCTCCAGGATATTAAAATGAATTTGATTTTCAGTCTTCTTTTAGCAGTTTGGCAAACTAGCACTTATGAAGGAGATCAACAAATAAACTAGATAAAAATGAAAGAATGAAGACTGATAGAGTAGGAAAAGCTCCATATGCTCGATGCCTGGTCATTGAGGCACTTGAACTAAGCTCTAGGATGAATTAGAATATTGTCAAACATTAAAACAGACAATCCCTGAAGTCGCTTTCAGTTTAAGTGTTCTAAGTGAAAGAGGAGAGTGAAAAAGTTGGCTTAAAGTTCAACATTCAGAAAATGAAGAACATGGCATCTGGTCCCATGACTTCATGGGAAATAGATGGGGAAACAGTGGAAACAGTGTCAGACTTTATTATTGGGGGCTCCAAAATCACTGCAGATGATGACCTCAGCCATGAAATTAAAAGACACTTACTTCTTTGAAGGAAAGTTATGACCAACCTAGATAGCATATTGAAAAGCAGAGACATTACTTTGCCAACAAAAGTCCATCTAGTCAAGGCTATGGTTTTTCCAGTAGTCATGTATGTATGTGAGAGTTGGACTGTGAAGAAAGCTGAGAGCCAAAGAATTGATGCTTTTGAGCTGTGGTGTTGAAGACTCTTGAGAGTGCCTTGGACTGCAAGGAGATCCAACTATTCCATCCTAAAGGACATCAGTCCTGAGTGTTCATTGGAAGGACTGATGCTGAAGCTGAAATGCCAATACTTTGGCCACCTCACGTGAAGAGTTGACTCATTGGAAAAGACCCTGATTCTGGGAGGGATTGAGGGCAGGAGGAGAAGGGGAAGACAGAGGATGAGATGGCTGGATAGCATCACTGACTCGATGGACATAAGTTTGGGTAAACTCCGGGAGTTGGTGATGGACAGGGAGGCCTAGTGTGCTGCAGTTCATGGAGTCGCAAAGAGTCGCACACGACTGAGCAACTGAACTGAACTGAAGGGTAATTATTATACATTTATTTGTCATATCTGCATTTACTCTGAATTGCAACAGCATTTTCATTATTGTTGTCTAAAATCATGACCGAAAAATACATTAGGTAAAATGCATCAAGTCAGCAAATCTTAGGTATACAGTTCATTTCAGTTCAGTCACTCAGTCATGTCCGACTCTTTGCGACACCATGAATCGCAGCACGCCAGGCCTCCCTGTTCATCACCATCTCCCGGAGTTCACTCAGACTCACGCCCATCGAGTCCGTGATGCCATCCAGCCATCTCATCCTCAGTCGTCCCCTTCTCCTCCTGCCCCCAATCCCTCCCAGCATCAGAGTCTTTTTCAATGAGTCAATCCTTCTCATAAGGTGGCCAAAGTACTGGAGTTTCAGATTTAACATCACTCCTTCCAAAAAATCCCAGGGTTGATCTGCTTGAGAATAGATTGGTTGGATCTCCTTGCAGTCCAAGGGACTCTCAAGAGTCTTCTCCAACACCACAGTTCAAAAGCATCCATTCTTCGGTGCTCAGCCTTCTTCACAGTCCAACTCTCACATCCATACATGACCAGAGGTAAAACCATAGCCTTGACTAGATGGACCTTAGTTGGCAAAGTAATGTCTCTGCTTTCGAATATACTATCTAGGTTGGTCACAACTTTTCTTCCAAGGAGTAAATGTCTTTTAATTTCATGGCTGCAGTCACCAGCTCAATGAATTTTCATTGAAATATTTATTGGTGGCGCTAGTGGTAAGGAACCCACCTGCCTATGCAGGAGACAGAGACTCAGGTTTGATTCTTGAATCGGGAAGATACCCTGGAGGAGGACATGGCAACCAGCATTCTTGCTTGGAGAATCCCATGGACAGAGAAGCCTGGCAGGATACAGTCCATGGGATCACAAAGAGTAAGATAAGACTGAAGCAACTTAGCACAGCATGCATGTATTCACTCCAAGTGTAACCATTCTTCTTACTACTATCATCATCAGTTAGTTTTGTCAGCTCTTAAACTTTGTAAATGAAATGGTACAATATATATTATTTTGCATGAGGCATTTGTCTAACATGATGACTGTGAAATTAATCTATGTGAAATCGTGTGTAATATATTATTTTATTGCTTTGTAATATGCTATATACATAAACCAAAATTATGTATCTACATTCCCTTACTGAACACTTGTGCTATGTTTTCATTTGACTTATTATTAATAAATGTGTTATGAACATATTGTGCATGTGTTTTTTTATTATATATGCACTTATTTCTCTTAGATATAAAACCCAAAATGGAATTGTTAAGATATATATTCAACTTTGGTAAATACTTTCAAATAGTTTTTTAAAATGGTTAAATCAGAAACTTTCCAGTTTCTCCACAAATTTTCTAATGCTTGATATTATTAGTCATTAATTATAGCCACTTTGGGTGGGTATACAATAATATAACCTTCCCCCTGAATTGGTTCCAGGGAACCATGTGGATACCAAAATCTGCAGATGTTCAAATCCCTTATGTAAAATGGTGTACTATATGCATATCTACTTGTATACTTTAAATTATCTCTAGATTACTTATAATACTTAATACAATATAAATATCACATAGTTATAATGTAAAACCCCACAAGGTATATTCAAATTTTTCTTTACTGAAACTTTTTGGAATTTTGGGGAATCTTTTCTATCCATTGTTGTTTGAATCTGTGGATACATAACCCATGGATACAAAGGACTGAGTGTACCTTATTGTAGTTGTAATTTGTATTACCCAGAGAAATAATGATATTGACCATTTTATCAAATACTCCTTTCCCAGTGGGTATTTTCTTTTGTAAAGTGGTTCAAGATATCTGTCCAGTGTGTTGTTTGCATTCTTTAAGTTGAGGTATAGCAATTCTTATTCTAGAAAAAACTGCATAGTCAGTCATATGTATTGTAAAGATGTTCTCAGTGTGTGACTTATGTTCACAATCTTTTAATGGCAAGCTTATATAAGAAATGATCCTTAATTGTAATAAAATCAAATTAATGAAAATAATTTGTACTTTTTTAAATGATTATGCTCTTTTGTTGTGTTAAAAGAAATCTTTGTCTCTTCTATAGTGTTAAAAATTCCCACTCCCCTTATTTCCTGAGTTTCCCTTAAGCATGCTTAGTCTTTGTCCCCCTTTTTTTTCACCTGTAATTTCTTAGAGTGAAAGAGAAAAGGTAGTTTGAAAGCAACATACTTTTATTTTGAATGTTTAATTGATTCAAATTTGACTTGGTCTATTATTTCTTAATTAATGAAAAATGGAAGCTCCTATTTAATGCTCTAAGGTGGGAAATGCAAACATTTTTCCATTAAGGACCAGCAGTCTACAAGGTCTCTGTAGAAACTATTGAGCTCTGCCATTGTAGCACAAAAGCAGAACCACAGACACAAGGCACATGAACAAATAATAATTTGTGCTGATATATATATATATATATATATATATATATATATATATATATATTTTAATGGCAGTGTGATCGATTTGGACTGTGGACTATGGTTTACTAATTCCTGTTCTTAGGGAAAGAAAATGCAACTACCATTTATTGTATCTCTAGTACACAACAGATGTGGTATTCTAGAATATGAAATAATCATGCATATTCATATTTTACTTTTAAAATTTTCATGTCTAAGAGTTGTCCTTTGGCAAACCACCATGTTGGTTAGCCTGATAGCTAATGCATGACTGAAAATGTTAGTAATTTGAGTAACAATAAGCATGATTCTGATATTATGGTGAACAATGTCGGGTTTGTGGGATCAGCTTGATCACTCAAGAGCTTTTGTGATGCAGAGTTTTATTACAGTGAAAAAGGGACAGAGAAAGCTCCTGACATAGACATCAGAAAGGGGGCCGAGAGTGCCCCCTCAACTTGCTAGTCTAAGCAAGGGAGTTATATACTTTTAAAATTAGCTATTACAATAAATCAAAAGAATGTCTCAAGGTTGTAAAGATCTTATTAGATCCACTCTCATAATTTACATTTTAAGATAACAGGATTAGCCAGAAGGTTTTCAGGAAGGAAAAACTGTTCTCAAGCAGGATACACTGTTGTTATAGAATCCTTAGTACAGAGTTTAAACTGAGTTGTTTGTTGTGTAATCATCAGTTTCAGGCTTAAATAAAAATGTTTTATGTGACTAAGACTAAGGAATGTAGACAGAACAACAACAACAACAACAAAAAGATGTTTGTCCTTTCCTCCTCTTTGAGAATTTCAGACCCTTTGCTCTACTTCAAGAGCCCCAGACCTCATTCTCCTCCTCAGGGACCCCAGACTTCTTATCAACCTGCCTAAGAATTGATTCTCTAAATTCCAAATTAACATTTTTACTTGGTATGATGTAAGGGTCAAGATTGATTTTATTAGCTGAGTCTGACTTCCAGCTGTACTGCCAGCAGCTGGGGGAGTCATGTCTGAAGGAGGATCATTAGCCCAGCATCCACAATAGGAAAAACACAGAACAAGGTTCCCTGAATGTAGTTGATAAACAGGAACCTTAAGTAGTGAAATAAAGCAGTAGTCCTCAATCTTTTTTGCACCAAGGACCAGTTTCTTGGAAAACAGTTTTTCCATGGATGAGGGCTGGAGGGGTAGTTTGGGGATGATTAAAATATAGTAATGTCATGCAAGTGTATGCTTCTCGGTTTTTGTCTCGTCACAACAAAAATTTGGAGTGACGGACATTAAAGCCCTCTCAATGTGTCACAGCTCTCAGGTCTTGGATAAACACCATGTTATAGCTCTTAGGTCTTGAATAGACTGTGTTATAGCTCTTAGACAAATCAGTGTTACAGCTCTATTTTATTTAGAAGATAGCAGGAAAATTCATCTTTGAGGTGTGAGGGCACATAAATCCAAAGATACAAAAAGAAGAGCACCCCAGCATGCAGGAGAGAGAGAGAGAGAGAGTTTTGGCTCCTCTTTTTATATCCCCCCCCCCCCGGGCCTGTCCTATGTAAATTGGCCCAGCCAGGAGTGTTTTTGTTTTACCTGAGGTCCTCACTCAGGTCCTCGGAACTTCCTTTGTTCTATTTTTCCGGGCTTTTTATCTTTTGGCCACTGCCATTTTGGACTCCTTTTCCCTATTCTAACTACCTAACACTCCCCCCTCAAGAGATGGGAGGCCCAATTCTTTGGGAATAGGAACAAGGTCTTTCTGGCTATTTCCTACTGAATTGGGATGGCAAGAGGTATTGGGCCTCCCACTCTTGCTAGTCTCAGGCCTCAGAGTCCTCATAGCAGTGTTCATCTAAAGGTAAGTGGTATTTTCCATGGTCAGCTGTAGTTTTGTATCTTTGTTGAACTGGGGCTGCATGTTGTAGCTTGTTGACCTGAGCAAAGACAAACAGGTTAGACAATTGATAATGCATGGAACAATCATAAGCAGCATCAGTATGGAATGACAAGAACTAGTAGGGGTATTAAGTGAAAGTGAAAGTGAAGTCGCTTAGTAGTGTCCGACTCTTTGTGACCGTGGCCGACTCTTTGCAACCCGTGGCCGACTCTTTGTGACCCGTGGACTGTAGCCCACCAAGCTTCTCCGTCCATGAGATTCTCCAGGCAAGAATATTGGAGTGAGTTGCCATTTCCTTCTCCAGGGGATCTTCCCGACCCAGGAATCGAACCCAGGTCTCCCACATTGCAGGCACACGCTTTAACCTCTGCACCACCAGGGCATTAGCCAATTCCAAATTCACATTGCCAGGATGGCTCAAGTCCCTCCTTGTTCAGGGATCAGAAGATTTATTTCCTGCCTGTTTTGGAGTATAATCCCTGCCAAGTTGTGCTAGCTCTTTAGAGTTTACCTGAGAAATCTTATCCCCAGAAACCAGATTTTGGGGGTGTTCATTAGAATGGCACTCACTTCTAGTTCTGAATAGGTATCTGAGGTCTCCCAAGGGCTCACAGGTGTATTGAGTGTCCTCTTCTGTTTTTTTCCATAGCTTGACTAGTGAGTAGTGAATCCAGGAGACTTGTCCTAATATCTTGACTGCTGTGGAGGTAGAAAGTATTTCAGGGTAGGGGCCCTTCCATGTGGGCTGGAGTTGAGCCTTTGGGGACCCATATTTCCAGACTTCAATTAGGACTTGTGTCCCTGGAGCATATAGTGGTGACTCCTTAGAATCTTTTGGGTCCTGGTTCATACCCCACAAGTGTATATTCTGTTGGAATTGTCCAATGGCCATGGTATAAGACTGAACTTCTGGATGTAGTAAGAGGTCATTGACATAAACAAAAGCTCTCCTATATAGCATCTCATAAGGACTAAGACCAACCTGTTCCTTAGGGGCAATATGGGTGTGGAGGAGAGCTATTGATAAAGCCTCCGTCTATCCCAGGGAGGTATCCTGGGTTATCTTTTTTATCGCTGATTTTAAGAATTGGTTGGCTCTTTCTACTTGTCCTGAAGACTGAGGCCTCCATTCACAATGGAGATAATAAATAATGTCCAATGCTTTAGAGACCCCTTGGGTAACTTTAGAAGTAAATGATGTCCCATTGTCACTTTGTAATAACCTAGGAAGACCAAATCTTGGAATGATTTCATTCTGAGCAGTTTTTTTTACCACCTCCTCAGCCTTCTCACTCCAGGTGGGAAAGCCTTCAATCCATTCTGTGAATGTATCTATCATGACTAACAGGTATTTATATCCTTGAGAAACTTGCATCTGGGTGAAATCCATCTGCCAGTCCTCTTCTGGATAGGCCCCATGTTGTTGGATGGGCTGGGCCAGCTGGGGTCTTTGAGCTCCTTTGAGGTTATTTAATTGGCAAGTGGGACAAAAGGAGACCACTTGTCTTATAGTTGTTTGGAGACCTGTTCCTTTGAAGGACATTTTAGTAATCTTTGGAGGGCCTTTTCCCCTAAATGAGTAGTGGCATTTAAGAAGTTAACCAACTTCCATTGAAGGTTTCCAGGCAGAAAAAGGAGTCTCTCCTTTTGGAACCACCCCATACGATCTTGAAAGCCCTCACTCTTGGCTTTAAGAGTCTCACATTCAGTATATGAAGGAATTTCTGGCAAAGTAGTCTGTGGTACTAAGGTGGCAACCCCTATTAGGTCATGGTTCTGTAATGCTGCTCTCTTAGCTGCCTGATCAGCTGTGTGGTTCCCTCATGCCACTTCCGTGCTCCCTTTTTGGTGTCCTTTACAGTGGGAGACTGAAACCTCAGTGGGCTGATGGACTGCCTCCAAGAATCTAAGAATCTGATCACCATATTTGACTGTGGACCCTCAGGTGGTCAAGTGGCCCCTTTCTTTCCAAATAGCACCATGTGCATGTAGCACCAGAAAGGCATACTTAGTGTCAGTGTAAATGGCTTTTCTTTTTCCTTTTCCCAGCTCTAAAGCTCGAGTCAGGGCTATAAGCTCAGCTAATTGGGCTGAAGTACCTGGTGACAGAGGCTTAACCTCTATGATCTCAAAATTGGAGACTACTGCATATTCTGTTCTTTTTCCGTCCAAGACAAAGCTGCTTCCATCAGCATACCAGATTTCCTCAAGACTGGTCAGAGGATCTTCTGACAATCTCTCTCAAGGTTTTGTCCAGTGGTCCAAGACTTCTAGACAAGAGTGAAAGGGGAGAGAAACCGCGGGGGTAAGCAAGAGGGTGGCTGGGTTAAGAACCTGGATTTTCCATCAGCATTACTTGATATCTGAGGATTCTTTAATCACACATCCATAAATAGCCTCTCCCATTTAGTAGTTGTTTTACTTGGTGGCTGGTAAAAATAGTTATTTTACCCCCAAAGGAGAGTTTTAAAGCATCTTCTATCATGATTGCAATAGCTGCAAGATTTCAAAGGCAGGGGGGCCAGCCTTGAGTGGTGGGATTGAGCCTCTTGGATAAGTAAGTTACAGGCTGGGGCTCAGATCCCAACCTTTGAGTTAACATTCCTGAGGCTATTTCCTTTCTTCCATGGACATAAAGTTGGAATGCTTTTTCTGGCTCCTGGACCCATGTGTAATCTGAACTCCCAGAAAAGTGATCTTTGTCTCGACCATCTGTGCCTTAGCTCAGGACACTTTATATCCCCTTTCTGCCAAGTTTAAAACCTGAATTGCATATTGTTGGGCACTTTTCTCATCTGGAAAGCANCCCCCCCCCCCCGGGCCTGTCCTATGTAAATTGGCCCAGCCAGGAGTGTTTTTGTTTTACCTGAGGTCCTCACTCAGGTCCTCGGAACTTCCTTTGTTCTATTTTTCCGGGCTTTTTATCTTTTGGCCACTGCCATTTTGGACTCCTTTTCCCTATTCTAACTACCTAACACTCCCCCCTCAAGAGATGGGAGGCCCAATTCTTTGGGAATAGGAACAAGGTCTTTCTGGCTATTTCCTACTGAATTGGGATGGCAAGAGGTATTGGGCCTCCCCCTCTTGCTAGTCTCAGGCCTCAGAGTCCTCATAGCAGTGTTCATCTAAAGGTAAGTGGTATTTTCCATGGTCAGCTGTAGTTTTGTATCTTTGTTGAACTGGGGCTGCATGTTGTAGCTTGTTGACCTGAGCAAAGACAAACAGGTTAGACAATTGATAATGCATGGAACAATCATAAGCAGCATCAGTATGGAATGACAAGAACTAGTAGGGGTATTAAGTGAAAGTGAAAGTGAAGTCACTTAGTAGTGTCCGACTCTTTGTGACCGTGGCCGACTCTTTGCAACCCGTGGCCGACTCTTTGTGACCCGTGGACTGTAGCCCACCAAGCTTCTCCGTCCATGAGATTCTCCAGGCAAGAATATTGGAGTGAGTTGCCATTTCCTTCTCCAGGGGATCTTCCCGACCCAGGAATCGAACCCAGGTCTCCCACATTGCAGGCACACGCTTTAACCTCTGCACCACCAGGGCATTAGCCAATTCCAAATTCACATTGCCAGGATGGCTCAAGTCCCTCCTTGTTCAGGGATCAGAAGATTTATTTCCTGCCTGTTTTGGAGTATAATCCCTGCCAAGTTGTGCTAGCTCTTTAGAGTTTACCTGAGAAATCTTATCCCCAGAAACCAGATTTTGGGGGTGTTCATTAGAATGGCACTCACTTCTAGTTCTGAATAGGTATCTGAGGTCTCCCAAGGGCTCACAGGTGTATTGAGTGTCCTCTTCTGTTTTTTTCCATAGCTTGACTAGTGAGTAGTGAATCCAGGAGACTTGTCCTAATATCTTGACTGCTGTGGAGGTAGAAAGTATTTCAGGGTAGGGGCCCTTCCATGTGGGCTGGAGTTGAGCCTTTGGGGACCCATATTTCCAGACTTCAATTAGGACTTGTGTCCCTGGAGCATATAGTGGTGACTCCTTAGAATCTTTTGGGTCCTGGTTCATACCCCACAAGTGTATATTCTGTTGGAATTGTCCAATGGCCATGGTATAAGACTGAACTTCTGGATGTAGTAAGAGGTCATTGACATAAACAAAAGCTCTCCTATATAGCATCTCATAAGGACTAAGACCAACCTGTTCCTTAGGGGCAATATGGGTGTGGAGGAGAGCTATTGATAAAGCCTCCGTCTATCCCAGGGAGGTATCCTGGGTTATCTTTTTTATCGCTGATTTTAAGAATTGGTTGGCTCTTTCTACTTGTCCTGAAGACTGAGGCCTCCATTCACAATGGAGATAATAAATAATGTCCAATGCTTTAGAGACCCCTTGGGTAACTTTAGAAGTAAATGATGTCCCATTGTCACTTTGTAATAACCTAGGAAGGCCAAATCTTGGAATGATTTCATTCTGAGCAGTTTTTTTTACCACCTCCTCAGCCTTCTCAGTCCAGGTGGGAAAGCCTTCAATCCATTCTGTGAATGTATCTATCATGACTAACAGGTATTTATATCCTTGAGAAACTTGCATCTGGGTGAAGTCCATCTGCCAGTCCTCTTCTGGATAGGCCCCATGTTGTTGGATGGGCTGGGCCAGCTGGGGTCTTTGAGCTCCTTTGAGGTTATTTAATTGGCAAGTGGGACAAAAGGAGACCACTTGTCTTATAGTTGTTTGGAGACCTGTTCCTTTGAAGGACATTTTAGTAATCTTTGGAGGGCCTTTTCCCCTAAATGAGTAGTGGCATTTAAGAAGTTAACCAACTTCCATTGAAGGTTTCCAGGCAGAAAAAGGAGTCTCTCCTTTTGGAACCACCCCATACGATCTTGAAAGCCCTCACTCTTGGCTTTAAGAGTCTCACATTCAGTATATGAAGGAATTTCTGGCAAAGTAGTCTGTGGTACTAAGGTGGCAACCCCTATTAGGTCATGGTTCTGTAATGCTGCTCTCTTAGCTGCCTGATCAGCTGTGTGGTTCCCTCATGCCACTTCCGTGCTCCCTTTTTGGTGTCCTTTACAGTGGGAGACTGAAACCTCAGTGGGCTGATGGACTGCCTCCAAGAATCTAAGAATCTGATCACCATATTTGACTGTGGACCCTCAGGTGGTCAAGTGGCCCCTTTCTTTCCAAATAGCACCATGTGCATGTAGCACCAGAAAGGCATACTTAGTGTCAGTGTAAATGGCTTTTCTTTTTCCTTTTCCCAGCTCTAAAGCTGGAGTCAGGGCTATAAGCTCAGCTAATTGGGCTGAAGTACCTGGTGACAGAGGCTTAACCTCTATGATCTCAAAATTGGAGACTACTGCATATTCTGTTCTTTTTCCGTCCAAGACAAAGCTGCTTCCATCAGCATACCAGATTTCCTCAAGACTGGTCAGAGGATCTTCTGACAATCTCTCTCAAGGTTTTGTCCAGTGGTCCAAGACTTCTAGACAAGAGTGAAAGGGGAGAGAAACCGCGGGGGTAAGCAAGAGGGTGGCTGGGTTAAGAACCTGGATTTTCCATCAGCATTACTTGATATCTGAGGATTCTTTAATCACACATCCATAAATAGCCTCTCCCATTTAGTAGTTGTTTTACTTGGTGGCTGGTAAAAATAGTTATTTTACCCCCAAAGGAGAGTTTTAAAGCATCTTCTATCATGATTGCAATAGCTGCAAGATTTCAAAGGCAGGGGGGCCAGCCTTGAGTGGTGGGATTGAGCCTCTTGGATAAGTAAGTTACAGGCTGGGGCTCAGATCCCAACCTTTGAGTTAACATTCCTGAGGCTATTTCCTTTCTTCCATGGACATAAAGTTGGAATGCTTTTTCTGGCTCCTGGACCCATGTGTAATCTGAACTCCCAGAAAAGTGATCTTTGTCTCGACCATCTGTGCCTTAGCTCAGGACACTTTATAGCCCCTTTCTGCCAAGTTTAAAACCTGAATTGCATATTGTTGGGCACTTTTCTCATCTGGAAAGCAGATTAGTAGGTCATCTACATATTGTAATATTTTCCTATTAGGTCCGAGGTCCAGATCTAGGAGATCCCAGCTAAGGGCCTGTCCAAACAGGTGGGGGCTATCTCTGAACACCTGAGGTAATACTGTCCAAGTCATCTATTGGTGTTTCTCTCCTGGGGTTTCCCACTCAAAGTCGAAAAGATATTGGGATTTTTTTAGCCATTGGTATGCAAAAAAATGCATCTTTGAGATCCAAGACTGTAAAAAACTTGGTACTGGGTGGGATTTCTCCCAAGATTACATAGGGATTGGGTACTGTGGGATGGAGGAGAACTACAGCTTCATTTATGATCTGGAGATCTTGAACCATTCGCCAGATTCCACCTTTTTTTTTTTTTTTTTAAACTGAGAGGATTGGAGTGTTACATGGTGAACTGGTGGACTAATAGCTCACAAACAAGGAATTTATTTATTAAAGGCTGTAGTCCCTCCCAAGCTTCTCTTTTGAGAGGATATTATTTCTGGTTAGGAAACCGAGTGGAATCTCAGAAGACAATGATGACCAGTTCAACTTGCTGGGCTCATTCAGGAATTCCCTGGTCCCACACCTGGGGGTTAATTTTGTCTTTCCATAGTTTTTTGTCCCTCTCTATTGGAGAAGGTCTAATGGATTCTTCAGTAGCAACCAGGAACTGCAGGGCTCTAGGGACTGAAAAGCTTCCCATCACAAGGGTGGTCCCCAGTTTAGTATGTCTCTTCCCATTAAGACAGTAGGACACTCAGGGACCACCAGAAACTGGTAGGAAAATATTTGTACATCCCAGCAACAAAAAAGTGCTTGGGTGAATCTTTTAGTAATTGCTTTTCCTGTAGCATCCAAAATGGTATAGGTTTGGGAGGAGAAGGCTCCGGACTAGGAGATCAAGACAGAGTAGGTAGCCTTTGTGTCAACCAAGAATTTCTTGGACCTACCTGCCACATCCAGTTACACCCTTGGCTCCAGCCCTGTGATGGTTATCTGTGACAAGCAGCCTGGCTGGAAAGAACCACTTCAATCTTCTTGAACCATCATGAGGGAAGGCTTGGCACTTGACCTTGAGGCTCTTGGGTCCCGAGGGCAGAGTGCAGCCAAATGTCCCAATTGATGGCATTTGTGGCAAGCTGTACTAGGAGACTTGTCACGGTTTGGACACTCTTTGGCCCAATTTCCCTCCTGTCTACAGATTAGGCATTTACCTCTTGCCTTGTCCTTCAAGGAATCAGGGTGTGCCATAGAGCTTCTCTGGAGAGTGGCCAGCATCTGGGCATGCCTTGTCTCTTTTCTTCTCTCCTTCTTCTGGGCCTTGGCCTCCTTTTCCTGTTCTCTGTTATAAAAGGTATTGGTGGCTGGCTGGATCATCTCATCTAAAGAGGAAGCAGGGTCCTGATATCTGATATCTGGTGCACATTGGGACAGGAATTTGTCTTTTAAAATTACCTGTCCCATGTAAGAGTCTAAATCCAGACTGGTAAACTTTTGGAGGGCCTCTTTTAGCCTTTCCAGAAAGGTAATGAGGTTCTCATTGGGCTCCTGAGTTATTTCTGAGACTGGGCACAGTCCCACAAATAATAGGCTTCTTTCTGTTTCTATGGGTGGACTTCTTAGAGGTGAGTCTTTCTGAAGCTTATCCCACCCAAAACTGTTGCAACCTGAGAGCCAGGCGTCCCCGGGCCAGGGTGCAGCTCCCCAGGCAGGCTGAAGTGTGACAGTCTCCTAGAGATCGAATCCCCAGGCAGGTCGAGGCATGACAGCCTCCCGAGAATTGGGTCCCTGGGCAGTCGAAGTGTGATGACTGCCTAGGTCCCCTGGGACTGGTGGATCCCTGAGCAGGTTGAGGTGTGACAGCCTTTCGAGGACCAGATCCCTAGGTAGGTCAAAGCAGGTTGACCTCCTGGGACCCGCAGACTGGAGTTGGGCATCCCCAAGATCTCCAGTGTGACTGGTACTGGGTAGAACTAAGGGGTTGTAATCTTAACTCAGGAAGCAACAGTTAGAACTGGACATGGAACAATAGACTGGTTTAAATAGGAAAAGGAGTACGTCAAGGCTGTATATTGTCACCATGCTTATTTAACTTACATGCAGAGTAAATCATGAGAAACGCTGGGCTGGAAGAAGCATAAACTGGAATCAAGACTGCCNTGTTTGTTTTTTTTTTAAGGTGCTTTTTGTTTATATGAATTATAGCAATTGATATTTACCTTCCTTGAAATTAAAACCTTTAGGGTAATTCAGTGCCCTTTCCCTTTCTAATTTGAAAAACTATAATAATTTTTGACTTTTAAAAAGTTCATGATGTCTACACTTAAATTTTTCTTTTTTTTCTTTAAACTCTGAATGACTGGTCTCAAAATGGTGCCATAACTCCATAACATCATGATACTATACAGAAATGTTCCTTTGCATGAAATAATGTAATGTTTTTGTCTGGCTTTGGTATTAGGGTAGTGCTGGTCTCATAGAACAAGTTAAGAAAGTATTCCTTCTGCTTCTATCTTTGAGAAGGAATCGTAGAGAACTGGTATCATTTCTTCCACATTTATTTGGCAGAATTCACTGGTGAACCCATCTGGGCCTGGCGCTTTCTGTTTTGGAAGGTTATTGATTCAATTTCCTTAATAGATATAGACCTATCCAGATTGTCTATTGAGGAAGCCTTTCCCCGCCCCCAAAGTCCTGTTTTTTAAGAGAATTAATCAAAACATTTCTATGACAATAAATAGAAAGGATTGTAACAAAAAATTTTCCCATTGGCAATCCATTGGTCTGTTTGTAAATATGCCAGTTTATTTGCCAAGGGGTCACTGCTGTTAAAAGAACCTATTTCTTTGTTGAGATACATGGAAGAAACAGTTCTCATTCTTGTAAGCAAGGCTGCATCTGTTTTGGTTTTACTAAATGGCTTAGCCTGAGCCCCACAACTGAACTCAAGAGCAGTTAAAACCAGGCACCTCAATTTACAACTTCCTGGGAACCCAGAAGTGTTATTTTTCTTTCCTTCAGAGGACTTGGCCTTATTCCAGGAAAGTGGATTGAAAAGCAGGAAAGAAATTTTGACAGTACCAGTTTGGGTTTCTTTGTGTTAAATTCCTCCTTACAAAACTCATCTTCTATTGACTCATAAATTGTTTCCTTTCATGTCTGACAGTTGAAGGCTTTTGTCATTTCCCCTGACATCTTAAATGCCTCTCTGAGTGGTATTTTATTTCTTATGGAGCATTTGGCTGGAGATTATTATAGCAAAGTCCCAACAGAATAAGGTGGCTTAATTTACGGTACCAGAATGGAGGACATTACCATCAGAGGCTCTACGTTGCCTCTGGTGGTAGTGCCCAGAGTTATTATTATTATAGGAAATAATATTCATTAATTTTTAAAGGCGATGTGATTATCACCATCACACTTAGGAACTCTAGCTCCCGTTTGCTTTATTCATTTCCTCTTTAAAGCAACATGTGCAGTTAGTTTCAGACTTCTGCTTTCTCACAGTATAGCTGATTCTTTATTGATTAAATTGGAGGGTTTCTGAAACATACTTCTTGGTGAAGCTTAGCACTTCGATTTCTTGGTGCCTAATTAGGACACTTTGCTTAGCTCAGAATGCTCCAGAGGCACAGGAGGGAACAGGCAATGCCCTTGGGCCTCGCACTTCTGTGAACGGGGTGAGGAGCCTCCTTCAAGCAGCCCATGGGCCGGAGGAGGAAGTTCCTCTGGCTGGAGGTAGGGGAGACAGCTCTCATACACACACAGGCAGCAGGCGGGCCTCCTCTGCTCTGCCTCCCATTTTAGGCTCACTTGGCAACACCAGCCCCAATGTCAACACCATGCCAAGTTCAACTTATGATGCACTTTTCTGGTTCTCACGTTCTCTCTGCTTTCACCATTGCCATTGCCATTCTTTTTAAGCTACATTTCTCCTAAATATTGGGAAAATAAGACCTGATCATCTGGTAGTCATAGTCCTAACCTCACAGTCCTACTTCCAGGAATGACTTCCTTAAGAAATTAACCTTGAAGGATGTAAACAGCATCCCCCAAAGTGTGATCCAGTGGTCGTGAGGAAGAGACAGGTAGGAAGACACAGAGCTGAATACAATTGAACCCCTCAGTGGGGAATCTCTCCCTCTTCATTTTTCGGGCCATCACTATGGGGAAAGTCTCAGGCCAGGGCTGCTGCGACCATAATGTTCTCAGTCCTGGTAATCTCTTTCCACAGGGGACTCAGTGGTCTCAGGTTCAGAATCCTGACAGGCAACAGTATTAAGACAAAATTTAATTATATTGTTTTCCTTTGGGGATTTGATATAGCTGTCCCATATACAGTCATATATCTCCAGGTCCAGATGGTGCTCAGATATGGCAAAAAACCCTAAATGTATTCAAAAAGACTGCAGTATAAACACCATGTTTTATAGGCAGTGGTTCTTCCCTTGGCACCACATGGGAACGCCAGGGGCACTTGTGAAAATCTCAATACCCAGGCTCCTCACCCCCAGACCAATGCCATTAGACTCTGGGTATTTGTTAAACCTCCAGATGACTCTGATGCATAGCTTGAGAGCAAGTGCTTTAAACTGATCTTAGAGTATAAATGAGATAGAGACTGTTTAATGTGATGATTGATATGATTAAGTTTAAATTGACCATCTTGATGTTTATTTTCTCTTTGTTCCACTTAATCTTTTTTCCCTCTTTTTCTGCCTACTTTTGGATTGATTACTTTTTTGTAACAGTTTTTTTGAGATACAATTCACCAATTTAAAAAATGTGTAATTCAGTGATTTCTAGTATATACACAGAATTGTGTAGCCATCACCATATTTATAGAACATCACTCCAAAAAGAAGCCTCATACCTTTAACTATCACCCCCAAATCCTCCCATTCCTACCCCCCACCCCCAGCCCTAAGCAAATACGAATCTACTTTTTGCCTTTAAAGATTTGCCTAATCTGGACATTTGATACAAATGGAATCATATAATATGGGCCTATTGTGACTGGTTTCCTTCACTTGGTAGAATGTCTTCATGGTTCATCCATGTTGCAGTACGTATCCATCCTTCATTCCTTTTTTTAAATGAATTTCACTGTATGGATATACCACATTTGTTTATCCATTCATCAGTTAATGGACATTTCATGAATAATGCTGCCACAAACATTCATGTTTTGGGTGGACATATGTTTCATTTCTCCTGTGTATATTCCTAGGAGTAGAATTGCTCAGTCATATGATAATTCCCAGTCCTAAAGGAAATCAACCCTGAATATTCACTGAAAGGATTGATGCTAAACCTGAAGCTCCAGTACTTCGGCCACATAATGTGAAGAGCCAACTCTTTGGAAAAGACCCTGATGCTGGGAAAGGTTGAGGGCAGGAGGAGAAAGGGGTGACAGAGGATAAGATGGTTGGATGGCATCACCAACTCAGTAGACGTGAGTTTGAGCAAACTCCAGGAGATAGTGAAGGACAGGGAAGCCTGGAATGCTGCAGTTCATGCATTTGCAAAGAGCTGGACATGACTTAGTGACTGAACAACAACAGCAACAGATGATAACTCTGTATTTGAATTGCTGCCAGTCTGTTACAAAGTCACTGCCCCATTTACATTCCCACTAGCAGTATATGCGGCTTCTAAATTCTCCACATTCTCTCCAAAATTTGTTCATATCTGTCTTTACATTTATAGCCATCCTAGTTGGTATAAAGCAGTATCTCACTATGGTGTTGATTTGCATTTCCCTGACAACTAATGATGTTGAGCATCTTTTCAAGTGCTTACTGGTCATTTGTTCATCTTCTTTGGTGAACTGTTCCCTTTTATCTCCTTTGTGACTCATTATCTGTAAATCTTTGTATCATTATTTTAGTGGTTGTTTTAGGGTTTATATTATAGTGTATATCTTTAGTTTATCACTGTCTACCTTCACGTGATATCTTACCACGTCACATGTATTCAAAAATTGTACACAAGTACACTTCCATTTTTTCGCCCCCAACTTTTGTGCTGTTGTTGTTACATCTCGGGTTAGAATAGATGTTCTCTTCTTTGTAGAATGCTGGTGCTCTGTGACCCCGAGGGAATAGGATTTGTCATGGGAAACTAATGGGAAGCAAATGGGTTCATTTTTTAGCATTTGTATTGTTCCCCAAGGGCAGGCCAGGTCCAGCCGTCAGATTCACCAGACAGAACATCAAGAAGGGCCTGGATTCAAAGGCAGGGAAGAGAGGAGATCTTAGAGTGGTAGAAACCTTTTGAAATCGTTGAGACACCTTCAACAGGTTCCTTATTCTCCTGAGGACCTCCCTGGCTGCATTCCTCAGCATCCACATTGCTGGGTTCATGACTAATAAATCTGTCGGTTGCAATGATTACATATGAGTCAGGGCAGGGCAACAGAGAGTCATGGCTTGGTAACAGAGAAACTTGGATTCCAATACCAACTTTACCACTTATAGATACGTAACCCAGGGATAGGATCTTAACTCTTATGAGCCTCAGTTTCTTCATCTATAAATTGGGAATAAAGATTCTTACCTCCTAATGTCGCTAAACGGATTAAATGAGGTGACGCAGGAAAAGAGGCCAACATATGTGACAACAAGCATGCCACTAATATTTTCATCCTTTCCATGTGATGCGTTACCTGCATTAGCCAGTTGTATTTTTTCCATTCCTTATGTTTCTTGGGAATTCATAATTCAGGGACAACACTGAGTTTGAGAGCCTTTTTCCTATTCCTACTCTGAAAAGTCTAATGAGTTCACATACTTTTATGAGATTGTCACAAATTCTCTACTGTTCAACGTGTAGACCTACCATTTATTGGACTGACGCTATGCCAGGCATGTACTGGGCACCTTGCCTGCCTTATTTTCAAAGATTATTATCAACTCCATATGATGGACAGGGTTTCTCCACCTTCTAACTATTGACCTTTGAAGCCAGATAATTCTTGGTTGTGGGGGCTGTCCTGTGCGTTGCAGGATGTTCAGCAGCATCGCTGGCCTCTCTCTACTCACTAAATGCCAATAGCACTCCTCAGTTGTGACAATCAAAAATATCTGCAGATATTGCCACATATCTCCCAAGGGGCAAAATCTTCCTCACGTGAGATGGGATACCATCCCTTCTCCCTGTGAGGAAGCCACAGTTCAGAGTAGTAGACCGCTATGCTCAGAGCCACGCAGGTACCAAGGGGTGGACGCAGGATTCAAACCAGAGCCCAGCTGGCTCCTAAGCCCTGCATTACAGTAACTTGAGATGTACCCTCATCTGCAAAAATGGTCTTAAGTACTCTGGAAATACTTGGCCCTAAATGCTACCTTTCATACTGAAGGTGCCTAGACTCTGGATTCGCCTCTCTCAAAACCAAAAACAGTCCCCAAAGAAGAGATAAGATAGTCATTGTTCACAGGTAGGGCTCAGAGGGACAAGTGCAACATACCATATGCATCTGGCACCCAAATATGCTTTTTTCCTTTGGCTGTACCACGCAGCTTACAGGATCTCAGTTTCCTGACCAGGGTTTGAACTTGGGCTACTGCAGTGAAAACCTGAAATCCTAACAACTAGGCCACCAGGGAATTCCCTAAACATGCTTATTGTTTGGACTTCCCTTGTGATCCAGTGGCTAAGACTCCATACTCCCAATGCAGGGGGCCCAGATTCTATTCCTGGTCGGGGAAGTAGATTCCCCATGTCCCCATGTTGACTGTGTCAACACAGTCTAATAAATAAATAAAAATTTTAAATACTTTTTTAAAGGCAACACAACTTTCAAAAAAGACCAAAGCATGCTTTTTCTTAAAATGAGGGGTGTTATGTTTTGAATCGTGTTCCCCAAGAGATATGCTGGAGACTTAATCTCTGGTTCCTGTGACTGTGACCTTGTTTGGAGAAAGGGTTATTGCCAATATTCTCAAGATGAAGTCATGAGGGTGGCCCCCAATCCAGTATGACTGGTGTCCTTTTAAGAAGAGGAAAATTTGGACACAGATCTAGAAGGAAGAAGGCCATGTGAAGATAGAGGCAGAGACTGGAGCTATGCTGGCAAGAGCCGGAAAACGTCTAGGGCTATCAGAAGCTGGAAGCACCAAGGAAGGATCCTTCCCAAGGAGCTTTGTAGGAATATGGTCCCGTTGACAAGCTGACTTCAGACTTCTGGCCTGAAGAGAACTCTGTTGTTTTAAGGCACCCAGTTTTCAGGTCCTTTCTGAGAACAGCCCCAGAAACTACTACGGGAGAGCACTTCCCAGCTCCAGCAGCCCCTGCACCCCGTATTTTGATTTCACAGTGCATCTTGTTCCCCAGTCATTTATACTATCTGACCACTAATCAACATCATGAAAACTACTTAAGTGCAAGTAAGTGCAAGTGAAAAGTCGCTCAGTTGTGTCCGCCTCTTTGCGACCCCATGGACTGTCCATGGAATTCTCCAGGCCAGAATGATAGAGTGGGTAGCCTTTCCCTTCTCCAGGGGATCTTCCCAACCCAGGGATCGAACCCAGGTCTCCTGCATTGCAAGCAAATTCTTTACCAGCTGAGCCACAAGGGAAGCCCAAAAGCTGCTTAACTTTCCTATGATAAAGCCACAAGCTAGATTATGCCCCCCACTAATTACATGGCCGAGATACTGATCTGCCAATGATATGACAACTCAGGGGACTTCCTAGGTCACGGCTGCCCTCTCGGAGGCCTTCGCGTGGTTTTTCTGCTGCAGTAGCCTGGTGTGTCAGTGCCTTATCTTTCTTGGAAACAGGAGGTACCACGTCACCTCGAGATAAGGAGAAACAACTTCATAGAATCTGACTCAGTGGCCTTGATTACCTTCAGTTCACGGGTAAACACACAGAGGAAAATGAACCTCAGACAACCTCGAGCGAGAGATACATGCAGGAAACAGCTAAAGGTAGCCAGTCTAAAACCCAAAGCAATTTCTCCTGGATGAATAGACAGGAGGTGGTAAATGGATTTATATGTAGTCAAAATTCTTGGAGGCTAAATCAGCCCTTAGAATTATGTGCATCCCAAACAGATGTTTCATCTTCCCTGCCCAAGCCGCATAGGATGTCCAAGTTTAAAGGACTATAGGGACAAATGCATTTGGGAAGTGTTCTCTTTCTGGAAACTTTGTGAGGTCCATTATCATATGAAAGACCTTAAGAAATCCTGCTGGAAAGACACTCATTTAACTCCTCTGCGGAGATGGAGTGGAACACATTTTGGACCACTGGTGGATTTTAGCCCATTTATGCTGCAGAATTTGAGGCCGAGGCCCAGAGAAATTAGATGCTTTTTCAAAGGTCACAAAGGTTAACCTTGGGTGACTCAACTGGGGTCTTCCGACTGCAAATCCATGGTTCTGGGACTTCCCTGGTGGTCCAGTGGCTGATACTTCATGCTCCCAATGCAGGGGCTTGGGTCTGATCCCTGGTCAGGGAACTAGATTCCATATGCCACAGCTGAGAGTTCACATGCCACAGCTAACGATCCTGCGTGTCACAAAGATCAAAGATCCCAAGGGCTGCAGCTAAGACCTGGTGCAGCCAAATCAAAATAAATATCAAAAAAGAAAAATCCATAACTCTCTGTTTTCATCTGCCCATTAATTAGTTTATTAGTAAACATTTGCCTGCTACCATATGGTGATTTGGGTGTATAAAAGTGAATAAGGCAGGCCTTGCCTTATGTATAACTTATTGTTTCCAGAGTGTATGAAGTGTGTAGTTCTGGGGACAGTGAAGGGAGGGAGAGACAGCTGACTTTGGGATGGATAGAGAACCAGTCAGGCTGAAGGGTTCCTATTAGGTCACTGCTGTTCCAATGAATCCCATCCTCAGGACTCCCCATCCCTGCTGCCCATTGAGGGTAGGGTGGCCAGAGCCCTGCTGACTGGACTGCCCAGGAGGCTGTCTACTAACCTGGCAAAGCTGACTGGGACAGGGGTACCAGCCCATAAACTTGCCAGACACTTATAATGTACCTGTGCCCCCCAGGTGGGATGACCAATCTGATTTCTTGAAAATGTGAACTGGGGGCTACAGGGAAGAGGCAGTGAACAGGGAAGCTGAAGATGAAAGAACCTCTCTAGAGAGTGAGGTAGGGAGTGCCCCGAGAGTTCATGTGCAAGCCTGGGAATTGAGAAAGCCAGCCAGCTTCTAGAGCGGAGGCTGAAGCTCTGAGGAGGAGAACCTCAGCTACTGAGCCTACGCGCTGCAGCTCCTGAAGCCCAGGCTCCACAGCAGGAGGCGCCACGGCAGGGAGAGGCCCACGCGCTGCAGCTGGAGAGTAGCCCCCTCTCAACGCAGCTAGAGAAAGCCCAAACCTAGATAAAGACCCAACACAGCCAAAGGTGAATTGATTAATTATAAAAAGTGCCTAACTCCCTTTTGTAAAATTGTGGTAAATTACACCTAACATAAAATGTACCATTTCAAGTGTACAGTTCAGAATTTGAGTATTAATACATTCACACTGTTATGCAACCATCACCACTATTTAGCACAGCAACTTTTTTTTTTTTTTTAATTTTCCCAAACTGAAACTCTGTACCCATTCAACAACAGCTCCTCATCCCCTCCCCTCCTTCTAACTCCTGGTAATCTACCTTCCGTTTCAAGGAATTTAACTCTCCATCTAGGTACCTCATACAAGAATTGGCCTTTCATGTACAACTAGAGATTATCATCCTAAATCAGAAAGAGAAAGGCAAATACCATGTGATACCACTTATATGTGGAATCTAAAATATGACACAAATGAACATATCTATGAAACAGAAACAGACTCACGGACATGGATCCCAGACTTGAGTTTGCCAAGAGGGAGAAGGGTGAGGAAGGGAAGGATTGGGAGTCTGAGATTAGCAGATGTAAGCTATTACATATAGGATGGATAAACAGCAAAATCCTACTGTATAGCACAGGGACCTATATTCAATATCCTGTGATAAACCATAATGGAAAAGATTATAAAAGAGAACGCATGCATGTGTATATTGAGTCCCTTTGCTGACAGCAGGGATTGGCACAACATTGTAAATCAACTATACTTCAATAAAAAAGTTTTTTTTTAATTAAGAAAGAGAAGTGTTACTTTATGAAACGCCAGTACTTTGGCCATCTCATACGAAGAATTGAGTCATTGGAAAAGACTCTGATGCTGGGAGGGATTGGGGGCAGGAGGAGAAGGGGATGACCGAGGATGAGATGGCTGGATGGCATCACTGACTCGATGGATGTGAGTCTGAGCGAACTCCGGGAGTTGGTGATGGACAGGGAGGCCTGGCGTGCTGCGATTCATGGGGTCACAAAGAGTTGGACACGACTGAGGGACTGAACTGAATTGAACTAACATTTTGTTGAGAATAATTGTCCTTTTATGACTGACTTTTCAGGAATACATATGTGTATAACTGAGTCACTTTGTTGTACAGAAAAAATGAATATCGCAAATAAACTATGCTTCAATACAATTTTTAAAAATATGCCTGACATTTCATTTAGCATAATGTCCTCAAGATTCATTCATGTTGTACTGTGTGTCAGAACTTCCCGCCTAAAGCTGAATAATATTCCACTGTATGGACGTATCACATTTTGCTTATCCACCCATCCATTGGTGGACACTTGGGCTGCTTTCACTTTTGGCTGTTTGAATAATGCGTCTGTAAACATAGGTGTCAAACATCCCTTTGCAATCCCATTTTCAATTCTTTTGAGTGTCAAGACATCTGTTGAGGGGAGAGAGGTGGGCAGGAAGAAACAGGGGCTGCCTAGGGCTGAGGTGGTAAGCATTCCACTGAGGTCCAAGGAGGTGGGATGATGACAGAGCCTTTCTTTAGGGTCTTATCCTGGCACAGAGCTTTGGGTGTGCTACCTTCCTGCCCTACACCACAGGGAACCTCTCTCTAGGCAGAGACAGAAGATAAGTCTGAGGCACAATTTCCAGGCACTCTTGCTTTTCCTTCCTGTCTCTATGCTTTTCAAACAGGCTTTCTAGAATATAAGCTCCACAAGGGCTGTGATTGCCCCATTCTATTCACTTACTCTACTTCTAGCCCCTGTTGAGTCCCTGGCACAAAAGGTAGGCTCCTATGTTCTTTTGTCTGCCCTCTCCATAAATTTTCACCTCCTTAGTTTTGCTTTTTATCAACCAGAGTCAATAGTTTACATCAGGGTTTACTCTTGGTATTATATATTCTGTTTGTACATTGTACAAATGTACACTGGCACGTATTCACCACCACAGTATCATGCAGAGTAGTTTCGCTGCCATAGCTTTCCCCTGTTCTCTGAGTATTTATCCCTCCCCTCAACCCCTGGCAACCACTGACCTTTTTTATTCTCACTATAATTTTGTCTTTCCCAGAAAGTCATATGGTTAGAATCATACAGTACATTGTCTTTTCAGATTGACTTATTTAACAATGTAATATGTATTTGAGATTCCTCCATGCCTTTTCATATCTTGATAGCTCATTTTAGTACTGAATAACATTCCATTGTCTAGATATACCACAATTTATTTATTCCATTCACCTACTGAAGAATATCTTGGTTTCTTCAATTTTTTTGTAATTATGAACAAAGCTAATATAAGCATTTGTATGCAGGTATTTGTACGGACATTAGTTTTCAGCACCTTTGAGTAAATATCAAGGAGTGCAACTATTGGATGGTATGGTAAATGTGTTTTCTTTTGCAAGAAACTACCTAACTCTTCCCAAGTGGCTGTAGTGTTTTGCATTCCCACCAGCAATGAATGAGGGTTCCTTATGCTCCAAACCCTCGCCAACATTTGGTGTTGTCCAGTGTTTTGGATTTTGGCCTGTCTAATAGGTATGTGATGGTAGCTTACTGTTGCTTTAATTTGCAATTGTCACCCTGCTTATTTAACTGATATGCAGAGTACATCATGAGAAACACTGGACTGGAAGAAACACAAGCTGGAATCAAGATTGCCAGGAGAAATATCAATAACCTCAGATATGCAGATGACACCACCCTTATGGCAGAAAGTGAAGAGGA
>SJYV01050761.1:1591779-1639044 GCA_006410875.1 Neotragus pygmaeus | reverse complement strand
GATTTCTTTGGAAGGAATGATGCTAAAGCTGAAACTCCAGTACTTTGGCCACCTCATGCAAAGAGTTGACTCATTGGAAAAGACTCTGATGCTGGGAGGGATTGGGGGCAGGAGGAGAAGGGGACGACCGAAGATGAGATGGCTGGATGGCATCACTGACTCGATGGACATGAGTATGAGTGAACTCCGGGAGTTGGTGATGGACAGGGAGGCCTGGCATGCTGCATTCATGGGGTCGCAAAGAGTCGGACACGACTGGGCGACTGAACTGAACTGAACTGAATGACATATGCTGTTGAACATCTTTTTGTATGTTCATTTGCCATCTGTATATATTCTTTGTTGAGGTACTTGTTCAAGTATTTGCTCATTTTTTAATTGAATTGTCTTCTTATTGCTGAGTTTTAAGAATTCTTTGTATATTTTGAATAAAAATCCTTTATCAAATATGTCTTCTGCAAACAGTTTTTCCCAAGCTAAGATTGGAGCTTGTCTTCTCATTGTCTTGACACACTTAGTTTTAAAGCAGCAATAAAACCAACAGAAAGCCCCTTTTATGTGGGGAATCTTATGCAGTGGTGCTCATTACAGTCACCTGATGCAGATTTTGAATGTTTTTCTAGCTTTGGTTCCCACTTCTGAGATTCATGTTCTATAGATTTGAAGTGAGACCCAGGTATCTGTACCTTTAAAAAGCCCACCTGGTGGTTGGGAAGATCCTGTGGAGAAGGGAAAGGCTACCCACTCCAGTACTCTGGCCTGGAGGATTTCTTGGACTGTATAGTCCATGGGGTTCCAAAGAGTTGGACACGCCAGAGCAACTTTTGCTTTCACTTTCCTGGTGATTGACAGACAGCTCCATTAGGAACCGTGACATTAAAGACAGAATTCCAAACACCCTAAGAGACGAGAGAATGGTCCCATCAGAACGCCGTGCAGGGTGCGCCTATCTGGCCTTCCTAGCTGCCCCGTCCCAAGCTCCATCTGAAGGCCAGGTGAGACCCAGGCATCTATAATTCCCTTCTAGCTGAACAGTATTTCTTGACATCTCAAACCCACTACCCTAAGTTATCCCTGATTGTCCTCCTCCCCACTTGGAAACCAGCTCCACTTCTGATCTTCTGACCTTGGAAGATGGCAATTCCAATCTTGTAGCTGCTCAGGTCAAAACTCTCAAAGTCACCTTGACTTCTCTCCCTCAGACACATCTACTCTATCAGCAACGCCTGGTGGCTTGGCCTTTAAAATAAAGCCAGGATCTGATGACTTTCACCACCTCTGCTGCCCCACTGAAGGAGGTCTCCTTGCTTCTGCCCTTGCCCCTTCCTATCTGTTCTCTACCCTAAACCAGAGTTGATTATAGCAACCAAGGTCTGAGCACATCCCCCTCTGCCTGTTCACAACCCTTCACTGGTTCCCATCTCACTCAGAGTAAAAGGCAAAGTTCTTGCAACAGCCTGTAAGTTTCCTCGCACCCTTCTTGCCCTCACATCACCCTGCAGCTCTCTTATCTCATCTGCTGTTCTCCTTCCTGGTCCTTCCAGCTACACAGGCGGTTTGAAGTTCCTGGAACAAGCCAGACATACTCCGCTCCAGGGTCTTTGCACTGCTGTTCACTCCTCCTGGAATGCTTTTACCCGAAGAGCCTCTGGGCTGATTTCCTCAGGTCCTGCAGGCCTTCACAAGGCACTTGTCTGAAATTTCAAGCAGCCCATTCTGTTTATCAGGACTGCTATCTTTTTTTTCTTTTGGCCATGCTTCGGGATCCCCTGACCAGGGCCAGAACGCATGCCCCCTGCAGTAGAAGTGCAGAGTCCTTCCTAACTGCTGGACCACCAGGGAATTCCTTGCTATCTTTATTGTCCTCCAGCTCTGGTTTATTACCTACAGACTTGCTTATTTCTGTTTGGCTCCTCCTACGAGCTGCCAGAGCCATCAGGTGGGGCTGTCATTCTGTTCTGTCCACTATGGAGCCCAGGCGCCTAGAACAAGGCCTGGTGCACAGCGGTTCTCATCCTCCACGCTCCTCTCTGCATCACATCCCCTCTGTCTCCCATAGCCTGAGGCCACTTTCTTTCTACTGTCTCCATCTCTATCTTCCCTCCTTGGTTCTCTACTCCCTGAAGTTATTGCTAAGAACTGGGGGCTTCCTTCCATCTGATGTAACTTTTTTTTTTTCACCCCACTATGTGGCTGAGCGATCCTAGTTCCTTGAACAGGGATTGAACCTGTGCCACATCAGTGAAAGCACTGTGATCCTAACCACTGGACCTCCAGGGAATTCCCTGATGCATCTTCATAGCTGCCGAAGGCTTCTTTCTAAGAGGCAGGTCTGTGGCAATCCTTCCACGACAGTCCTTACCTTTCAGAACAGGGTTCAGATTTCCTGGTTTCAAACCCAAGATTCCTAGTGATCTGAGTGATAGGGTCCTGTTTGCTTCTGCTGCCTCATCTGTTCTTGCCCACATCTATGCATCTTCAACGCTGCAGGCTATTTTTATTCTCCTGCTTTCGTACGTATGTTCCTTTAGTCTGGCAAGGCCATCCTTGCTCCCTGAGCCCCAGCACCTCCTATTCTACATCCAACAAGACCCTACTTGGCCATCACATTCTAGCTGTTGAAACCACCTTCAGAAAGCCTTCTAGGAACTCCGGTCACATTGACAATCCCTTTAACAGGTCCCCTAATTCCCGAGTGTACTTCAGGAGCCCTGCTCCATACAGCAGCTAGTTGTGTGTCTGTTTCCATCATTAGTCCATTCAGGTTTTCTGCACGCTTGGTTCCTTACTCTGGGCCTGGCACTAAATAGTGTCACTAAATAGTGCTATGTGTATGCATGTGTGTACTAAGTTGCTTCAGTTATGTCTGACTCTGTGTGATCCTATGGACTGCAACTCACCAGGTTCCTCTGTCCACGGTATTCCCTAGAATACTGGAATGGGTTGCCATGCCCTCCTCCAGGAGATCTTCCAGATCTGAGGCCAGGTATCGAACCTGCATCTTTTACATCTAACCTGCATTGGCAAGTGCATTCTTCACCACTAGTACCATCTGCTAAGTCACTTCAGTCATGTCCAACTCTGTGCGACCCCATGGACTGCAGCCACCCAGGTTCCTCTGTCCATGGGATTTTCCAGGCAAGAGTACTGGAGTGGGTTGCCATTGCCTTCCCCTGTAACTGCATAGTGATACACCAATTCAACTTACTGCTATGGGGGAAAAACACCATTTAATGAGACCATCTGAGAAACCCTAAATAGCGTTGTACATACTATATCTTTCCTAGGTGATTAACTCTCCAGAAATACAAAAATATGGCCCAAACCTGTAAGAATGTTTCAAATGTCATGGAACTTTTGCCAGATAATGAACTCACTATTTAATAGTACCAAGAATGTTCCAGAATGCATCACTGCAAGTGTGCCTAAAAGATAGGACAGCTGACCTGTTGGGGGTGCCTGTATAGCTCAAACTGAACTGGCTAAACAGTTTCCCCATATTTTATTATTCCCTTGTGTATATGTACATAAACATACAAAAATATATGCATTTACATATAAAAATGTTACAAATGCATGTGTCAGTGTGTAATGGAAGATCCTGGAAATATACTCTGGGATATGGCTGGCTGGCTGGCTACCCGTAGTAGCCTCCCACATCTGGCTGAGCTTACTGTATTCAGGCCAGTAATGGAATAAACTAACAGTCATTTTCCCCTGAAGTCTCTAGAACTAAAGTCTTTACTCAGATGTATGTTTCTAGTTGGTAGGATCTCACTACAAAATTTCTCTTATATTAATTTTGGTCCATTTTATCCTGTAATCACAGAAGCCCCCAGTCTAATATTCTCATGAAAAATTCCAATATGTTAAAGACAGTAATTACATCTATTACATTAACTATTTTTAACTTTTCCCAAATTTTTCATGGGATGTCAGCTAGTGATTTAGCATCTACGAGTGTGGTGTTCATTCGTTCATCTTCATTTAGAGGCTCTGCCAGTCATTCAGCAAATGAATGCTCATTGGGTATTTACTAGGTCAGGGAAACATATGATATCCAAGTGAATAGGTAAATGAAATGTTTAATGATAGATGCTGTGAGCAAAATAAAACATGTCAGTGCGAAAGAGTGCTGGGAGGAGGGGCTACTGCAAATCAGATGGACAGGAGCATCTTTCTGCAGAGGTAACATTTCAAACGGAACCTGAGGAGCCAGCCATGCAGGGACTGGAGGGGAGCACGAGAGAGCAAAACAGTGGGGACACGGTGGGACACGGTCCTTGCTAACCTGGAGCAAGCAGGTCCCATCGCCACTCTCCTCTTCCTCCAGCAGCCTGGCCAGGTGCCCTTCACGCCCCCACCTTCCTCTGCCCTGCAGTCCTTGGCTGGTGCAGCTGTCTCCATGTCACCCAGGACACAGCTTCCAGGGCTGACTCAGAGGTGGTTCACCTTTTTATCCTTGTATCTATTCACAATGTTTGGCAAACAGGTGGAGGTCAGTACATGCCTGTGGCACTGTTGAATAACAATGTGTATATGCTGAGTTGCTTCATTCATGTCCGGCTCTTTGTGACGCCATGGACTATAGTCCACCAGGCTCCTCTGTTCATGGGTTTCTCCAGGCAAGGATACTGGAGTGGGTTGCCATGCCCCACCGGGAGATCTTCCTGACCCAGGGATCGAACCTGAGTCTCCTGTGGCTCCTGCGTTACAAGCAGATTCTTACCACTGAACTACTGGGGAAGCCCTGAATAACAATGACTTGTCTGCAAAGCAGATATGATAGAGATTCACAGGGCCGTGACGTAAAAGTGAATTTCCATAATCAGAAGAAACATGTCTTTTAATCTGGGAATTATCTATAAGTGATTCTCAGAGCAGGGGGGAAACACATGCAGTAACTATCAGGAAGGATTTAGACTGTAAAATCACAAAGGGGGAAAGTGGGAGTGATTTGGACTTTGCTGAAATGGAATTTTATTTCTTTGCTGCAAATTCCATCAGCCTCAGCCCTGGAAAGAATCACCAGCCACAGCTAGAAGGGCTCCCTGCAATGGGCACAGTGAGGGTTCAGAGCTTTCTACATTTTTGAGCACAGCCAGAGCTTCCCTCGGAGAAGGCAATGGCACCCCACTCCAGTACCATTGTCTGGAAAATCCCATGGATGGAGGAGCTTGGTGGGCTGCAGTCCATGGGGTCGCTGAGGGTCGGATACGACTGAGCGATTTCACTTTCACTTTTCACTTTCATGCATTGGAGAAGGAAATGGCAACCCACTCCAGTGTTCTTGTCTGGAGAAGCCCAGGGACGGGGGAGCCTGATGGGCTGCCGTCCCTGGGGTCTCACAGAGTCGGACACGACTGAAGCGACTTAGCAGCAGCAGCAGCAGCAGCAGCAGCAGCAGCAGNAGAAGGAAATGGCAACCCACTCCAGTGTTCTTGTCTGGAGAAGCCCAGGGACGGGGGAGCCTGATGGGCTGCCGTCCCTGGGGTCTCACAGAGTCGGACACGACTGAAGCGACTTAGCAGCAGCAGCAGCAGCAGCAGCAGCAGCAGCAGCAGAGCTTCCCTGATAGCTCAGTTGGTAAAGAATCCACCTGCAATGCAGGAAAACCTGGTTCGATTCCTGGGTTGGGAAGATCCCCTGGAGAAGGAAAAGGTTAGCCACTCCAGGATTCTGGCCTGGAGAATTGCATGAACTATATAGTCTATGGAGTCGCAAAGAGTCGGACACGACTGAGTGACTTTTACTTTCAGAGCCAATCATGGCGCTCTTGTTGGCAGATGTGGTGGAAATGCTAGATGTGACTCAGCCAGTGGGGACCCAGATGTGTCTGCTGGTGCAACCGGTATCTAAAGAGCAGACACACCCCAAACACTAACCAGCTGTGGGATTTGTCTCTGATGACCCCAGCACCTAGAGAAAGTTCTAGAAATAAAATTCAACAGTTTCTGATCTAAAATCCCACAAACTGGCTCACCTAGGGTGTCATTTTTGTGGCATTTCTAGAAGGTTGAGCCTGAGGGGTGTAACTCAGACTGGTTACTGAAAATCTTTGGTTTAAATTAATAATAGGTAACAGTTAGGGAGTGCTACCTATGTGCCAGGTCAGGGTGGGGCAGGGTGGGAACCTTATGTTTTAGTTAATTCTCACAGCAAACCTATGAGGCAGGCACTGTTACTAATCTCGTTTTACAGAACAGGCAAAATAAAGCTCAGAGAGGCTAAAAAGCTGGCCAAGGTCTCTCAGCATGGGGGGACATTTGTCCTCTGGCCAAGAAGGTACTATGACTATTGCAAGGGTCCATTCTGTTACCAGGGTTCGTACTATTCCAATCTGTTTGCAAGAGTGAAACAACATGGCATATAGTTACACAGCAACAATATTAACATATAGAGCTCCTTCCTGAAATTGAGGCACTGGTTTGAATCCTATGGTGGGAGATTCCAGATACTGCACTTCAGAAGTAAAAATCAAACAAGTCTGTATTGAGTACCTGCTGTGCTAATACTAACAACAGCTCATACTGAGCACTTACTAGGTGGCAGAAATGGGATTCAAACATCTGACACTTCTAAACAAATTATTGAATGAACATTTAAGAACATTTTGTGTTTTGACTTTTAATATTAATGGATAAAACCCAGGAAAGCTCTTTAGGGTCTTCAATCATTTTAATGATATCAAAGAGTCCTGGGAGCAGGAGATCTGAGACTGGCTGCCCCAGTCTGCCTGAGGGACTCGGTCCTGTGCCCACACATAGTCCAGCCTTCTTCCTGCTGTGGATGTGCTGAAACAAGTGCTATACTCTGCCAAGCCTTGTCTCGCCCCCATCCTCGGTTCCTTCTGCAGCATCTTGGCTCCACATGGCAAGGAGGCTGAGAGGGACCCGCCTCTGCTCAACAATAGGCAGCACCATCTTTCCTTACAAAGCCCTTCCCTCCCAGTGCCCGTTCCTCTGAACACAAGGGCATAGCCTCAGATTTACGAGCTTTACTCCAATGATGAGGCCACAGTCTCTTTTTCAAGGTCTCTCTGTGGAATTCAGCGTGGGGAAATCAGTAAGTTCACTGTCACTGGAGATTCTCAGAGGCAGGACAAGAGTTCATTGGGTGTGGGGTGGTTGTGGAGGGGATTCAGCAACAAGACAGACATCCCCGTCCTCTGGGAACCCTCTCATACGAAAGCTGACTGCTCGCCGAGGACCATCGCTGTTGATGAAACCAACCAGCTGGTAATGCTTTTAGACCTGGAGACCAGGAAGCAGTATTCACAAAGGGGCTTGCAGGAAACCCAAATCATGAAGCTTCTGCAGGCGGCCACCTTGTCTGTGGGGATACCTCGACACAAACCACAAGAAATTAAGGCCCAGCCTTTTTAAAGCAGAGCCAGGTGAGTGGAAGGAGCACGAAACTCTCAGACAAGGAAAGCAGATGATGGTACATTCTTTGCAGGGCTGTGCCCCGGTCCTGCTGGGCTGGGTCCTTTCTCTGTGCTCTCGGTCCTCATTATTATTCATGAGGTCCTATGTTTACATCATTCTTGCAGCATACACTGCCTGCACTAGGTCATTAAGAGCTTTGTGATGGGCAAGTGGAGTGTCCAATGTGCTAAGTGACTTGCCCAGTGGCAGAGCGAGTTTCCAGCAGAAGCTAAATTCAAACCATGTGCTTCTGGCTATGAATTCAGTCCACTACAGGCCAGCCAACAATGACCTTACAGGGGCAAAGAGGGTGCAACCCTCTGTGAACCCACCGAGTTGCTCCATTGAGGGAACAGATGTTCTCTTGGCCTTGTCCCACAGAAATCCCCTAGACGCACCTCCCTCACCCCTACCGCGCTGCCGCTGAGGTCTCAGACTATGAACATCCCATTATGACCCAGCTATCCCTGCCCCTAGACCCTGTAACATCACTGGAAGGCCAATGCCTGGACAGGTGAAACCAGTGAGGATCATCCAGACACTGGCAGGCTGGCAAAGGAAAGAGAGGGAAGGAATGGACTCACCCTGCTGAGTCCTCTGTATTGGCAGACACTGTCCTAGGTATTTATTTTAAAGGTAAACTTTCTATTCAAGTAAAACATACATGAAAATTGTACAGATTGTAAGTGTATATAGCTTGATGAATTTTCATAAAGACAACACATCCATGTAACCAGCACTCAGATCAAGAAGCGGGATCTTGCCAGCACCCCCAGAAGTCTCCCCGTCCCTCTTCTAGGTGACTGCTACTCTGACCTTCAGCAGTATGTATCGGCTTTGAGTGTTTTGAAATGTAAATATATGGACACACAACACGAGGGCTTCCCTGGGGGCTCAAACAGTAAGGAATCTGCCTGTGATGTGGGTTCAGTCTCTGGGTGGGAAGATCCCCAGAGAAAGGAATGGCAACCCACTCCAGTGTCATTGCCTGGAGAATTTCATGCATAAAGGATCCTGGTGAGCTACTAGTCCACGGGGTTGCAAAGAGGCAAGGACATGACTGATGGACTAATGCTTTCACTTCACCTCATACACAGAGTATACTTTCTGTGGTTAGGGTTCTTTCTGTCAGAACTGGTGGCGAGATTGATCCTCAGTGTTGTATGCAGTTTGTTTATTCTCATTGCTATACAGTAAGCCCTCTGCTGGATGAATACACTGTGATTTATTGTTGGGGACATTTAGGTGATTTCCAGTGTCCGGCTATGATGAATAGTGCTGTGAACGTGTGGACATTCTTGTATGTGTCTTTTGGTACCTATATGTACTCATTTCTCCTGGGTTTATAACTAGAAGTGGAGTTGCTATTATATGACTTTTATCCATTTAACTTTGTAAGACCCCAGCATGGATGTACTGATTTCCACTCCCACCTGCAGCGTATGGGTGTCCTGCTTGCACCAAGCACTTTGGATGTATCATTTTGAGATAATCTGGGTGGTGATTAAAAGTATGGACTCTGGAGTCAGACAACCTGGGTTCTTATCCCGACTCCACCCTTGTACTCGCTGTGTGACTTTGGCGGACTTCCCTAACTACTCCGTCTCTCTGCTTTCTCATCTGCTAAATGGGAAAAATAACAATGGTCTTGTCCTCTTGGGGTGGTTATGTATTTATCATAATGCCCGTTACATAGCTGCCACTCTGCAAATGTAGGTCTTATAGTAATTCCAAGTGGGCACCAAGAGGCCTTCACAGAGGACTTTAGGGAGTCCCTGGAGAGCCCCTACCCTCCGCCTCCTTCCTGGCCCATAGCCACGGTCCCCATGGTGTTTGTGTCTGTGCTAGATACCCTGGGAGGGCGACCCCCACACCTGAGGCGTGAACCAGCTAAGAATCAACTGGAAAAGAACGGGGAAGGGCAGGGCAGGGAGGTAGAGGGTGGGTAGGGAATAGGTCTACTGTCTCAAAATGCTTCCCAAAGGGATTCTCTGGCTTGTACTGACAGCTGTCTTTTGGCCTCTCTTCTCATAGCTTTGGAAGTGCTCACGGCTGTTTAGAAGGCAGAAAGAGGGAAAGCATCTAAAACATTCAGAATATTAAAAAAAATATTCAGAATAATGTGGAGAAATGTAATTGGAACAACTGGTCTGCTAGGCTACACTTTTAAGTAAATGAAAGTCTAATCAATATTTATATTTATTTTTTAGAAATGATTGTTTCCTACCCTCATTTACTTTTGTCTTATAAGTCTTGCCAGAATAGAAGTCCTTCTATTTTTAGCCCAAGCACGGCTGAGAATCATGCTACATTAAAAAGGAAAGTTCGCACACATGGCAACTGACGGTGCTGGGAAACAGAAACACCATCCTCTGTTAGAACTGTATGAGACTAACAGTGTCCCTGAAGAGGGCTTTTTAAAGAAAACTAGTCCTGCCATTTCTTGAGGCCAAAATACACACTGAAGTTTCCCTTCTTGGAGTCACGACTAACTGAAATAGAAGTGACTTCCATGGAAGGGACGTGATGTGACAGGAATTACCAAGTTCAGGGTGGGGAGAGCAAATTTCTCAGGCCCTTGGAGTTACCATTTACTCATCTGGGTTGGGGTAGATTTAACCAGCAGCTCTCAAAAGATTGCTTCTAGCTCCACCATTTGGAGGTTGTAAAAGCAACTTGGCAGGAGAGAATATCTGCCTAATTTTCTCTCCTAATTTTCTTTTAACATTCTCCTCCTTGGCCCATTTCCCCTTGAATCCAGCATCAGAAGACCCCACTGCTACACAAAACTCTTGCCTCCCTGCTGTTCCACCACTGGAGAGGTTACTCCTAAAATGCTAAGGGACTTTCTTAGATCCCAGGAGGACAATGACAGGGGCTTTGGCCTCACCCCATCCCCAAATTCATCCCTGAAAACCTGAGGCCCTTCTCTTGAGACTCTTTCAACACAAAACTAAAATTCCTAGACGGAAAACACTTCTTTTCAAATTTTAATAGTAAAATAAAATCCATCTAGAAACCAGCCATTCTGCACCGCTTATTTCCAAGGAAGAAACCTTATATCTAGATAGGCAGAGTAATGTCCCACAGGCTCGCACAACTGTTCATGACGGAGCTAGGACTATATTCCAGGCTTCCCTGTCAATACCGTGGGTTTGTGTTAAACAGGGAGGGGAAAGAAATGAACATTTCTGAGGACCTATTATATGCCATGAATCCTGAGTGACCTGGGAAGACTGATAGATATCACTGCACCCATTCTACAGATGAGGAAACCAAGGCTTGGAATAACTTCATAAAATTATTCTTGGCAGTAGGAGAAAGCAAAACTTTATTATATCTTACTTTACCCACCTTTGATGTTACTTTTCATTCAAAAGAAGACTTTTTCCTCCGGAACTTTTCTTAGTAAGAACACATATTAAAAGGAATGGATCTTGGGCTAGAAGATGAGATCTTAAGGGGGCCTGAATGTGATGTAAACCATTTGGTGTGAGATGAGACTAATAATTTGTTGTTTGAGGGACAAGAGAGTGGAAACAGAGAGCTGATAAAAAGTCACGTGTGGACCTCAGTGTCACCCCTCTTGAGATCCCAGAAACCGCAAAATATCTCTTCAGCTCACGAAGTGCTTGAGTGTGAGGAGATTTCTTAATAGAGAATGGTGAAAGATGGACGGAACCGAAGTGAGTCGTATGGGAGTGTGAGACTAACGAGAAAACGAAATGACAGGAAAGGTGCCGCTGCCCCAAAGCCAGAGCATTAATGAGGCTTCAGGTCACATCTTCCAGAAAGTTGGGGCAGGAAGTGGGCAATCATCTGACATCCCACGGTTTGAGGCTGGTGACCCCAGTGAAAACTTACCTAGGCCGACTGCTACCTCAAACCTTGATTCTCAGAGGGGAACTTGTCTCTTGCTTAGTGAGTTACAGCCTCATTGCAGGGAGCCTCACAAACCCCCATGAACACACATGCACACATACATATACAGTATTGAGTATACCCAAGGGCACGTCCACTGAGTTTCCCCGCCAGCGGTAGGGTTTCTGCAGGATGGCGTGTGTGTGTTAGCCTTAGATTTCGTTTAAAGTACCAACTCTGACTAAATATTTATTGGGTACAACTATGTGAAATGTAGAGACGAGTGTGTCTGGTGACTGCTGAGGGGAGGATGCTATATGGTGCAGCAGGAGATCCAGGGACGAAATGCAATCTAATGGCTGCAGAGCATCCTGCCCTGGGTGGGTAGAAAGCACTAGGGTGTGGGGATAATCCTGCTTGGGGGCATCAAGGAAGGCCCCTTGGAGGCCATAATTGGAGGAAAGGACAAGGAATCATGTTCCAGGAGCAGCAGCAGAAATGGGATCATCCAGGTGGGGGGAATTGAGTCTCTGATTTAAAGGCAAATGTGATTTTAAGGGCAGAATCCACTAGGAAAACAGAAAGACATTCGGCCTGGGTCAGAGAAGGACATAACCCATTCTCAAGATTATTGGCGCAAGGGCTTCTTCTTCCCGCAGAAACATCATTTTTATTAGTGTTGTTTTAACTTATCCTTACAGTTAATGGCTTACAGTCACCCACTCCCCAAGCAGCTTCCTGGCAACCCCAGATCTCTGATCTAATTTTATCCCTGAGAAATTTGGATTTAGAAGAAAATGTGCAGAAGCCTTGCTTGGGAGAAGGAGGCTGGCGGCAAACAGTAACTCCAGACCCCTGGAGAGCACATGAGCTGGAAGAAGAGACTCAGGGGAGGGTTTCCAGTGGGTGAGACCCACAGAAGGCCACTGTGTGTCTGAGTGACAGCATTTTATGCCACCGCCCAAATACTGTATTTACCCAGCTCTGCAGAGGGTGACACAAGTCTCTGGAATGTGTATCTTATTTTTGTCCTGCCTGCCTTTATGGCCGTAAAACAGGTCTCTCCCTTCACAGCAGAAGGACTAATTAGTCCAGTTGATCTGGGCAGGAACACTGCCTTCATTTTCCTTGGGTTGGCACCTCTTTAGGCCATAAAAGGGTGCATCCCGGGAAGCCTCCACAGTTGTCTCCTGCTATGGGCCACAGTGTGTGAGTGTGTCTATTCAGAGGTTTGTTCACAGCTGTACCGAGGGTACACTGGGAAAGGTACAACTGTGATGCTCTGACTCAGGCCTGAGGGTGGGTGGAAAAGGAGACGGCACCTATTAATATAAAACTCAGCCCTTCCTCCCGGGCTGGCAGGATGCCAGCCTTCACCACTCCCTGCTGATGCTGGGCTGTCCTGATGCTTGGCAATTTCTCCTCAGTAATCTATTGTCAACACAAATTGACCTATGGGCTCAATGCAATCTCAATCAAAATTCCAGCAGAATTAAAAACGTCTGCTCTGTGACAGACACTGATACCATTATGACAAGCCACAGACTGGGAGAAACTATTTGCCAAAGATGAATCTGATAGAAGGCTGTTATCCAAAATATACAAAGAACACTTACAATTCAACAATAGAAAAGAAAACAACCCATTTTAATAATGTGCCAAAGGCCTGAACAAACACCTCACCAAAGAAGATATACAAAGGCAAATAAGCATACAAAAAGAAGTTAAGCATAATATACAAATGACAAAGACCATCAGATGCACTAAATATCTATTAAATGGCCAAAGTCTGAAGCACCAAATGCTGCTGGGAATGCAACATGGCACAGCCATTTTGGGAGACAGTTTGGTGTTTCCTACAAAACTAACATGCACTTACCGTATGATCAAGTAATTATGCTCCTTGATATTTATCCAAAGGAGTTGAAAATATATCCACACAAAAACTACACACAGATGTTTTGAGTAGCTTTATTTTTGATTGCCAAAACTTGGAAGCAACCAAGATGTCCTTCAATAGATGAACAGATAAACAAACTCTTGTACATCCAGGAATATAATTCAATATAAAAAAGAAATGATCTATCAAGTCATGAAAAGGTGGAGAGGAACCTGAAATGCATGTTACTAAGTGAAAGATGGCCACTCGGAAAAGGTGACATACTGTGTGATTCTAACTATATGACATTCTGGAAAAAAGCAAAACTGTGCAGGCAGTGAGAAGATCAGTGGTTGACGGGGGTTGTGGGCACAGAAGGATGACTCGTTGGAGCACAGAGGGTTTTTAGGGCAGTGAAACTACTCTGTATGATACTATAATAATGAGTATGTGTCATTACACATTCATCCAAACCCACAGAATGTACAATACCAAGAATGAAGGGTTGTAATATAAACTATGGCCTTTGGGTAATAATGATGTGTCATGTAGGTTCATCATTTGCAACTAATGTACCAGTCTGGTGGGATGACAGAGGGGAAGGCTGTGCCTATGTGGGGGCAGGGGACACGTGGGAAATCTCTGTTTCTTCTCCTGTTTTCCTATGGACCTCAATTGTTCTTTAAAATGTCTATTATTCGAGTCAGTTCTAATGAGGTGGATGAACCTAGAGCTTATTATACAGAGTAAAGTAAGTCAGAAAGAGAAAGATAAATATCGTATATTAGTGTATATATATGGAAACTAAAAAGATGGTACAGAAGAATTTATTTGCAGGACAGCAGTGGAGAAACAGACATATAGAACAGACTTATGGACATAGGGTGGGGGAAGGGAGGAGAGGGCAGATGTATGGAGAGAGTCACACGGAAACTTATGTTACCATATGTAAAATAGATAGCCAGTGGGAATTTGCTGTATGACTCAGGAAACTCAAACAGGGGCTGTGTAACAACCCAGAGGGGTGGGGTGGAGAGGGAAATTGGAGGGAGAGGATACATGTACATCTATGGCTGATTCATATTGATGTTTGGCAGAAAACAACAAAATTATGTAAAGCAATTATCCTTCAATTAATAACAATAAAAATTTTTAAATGTCTATTAAATACTCCAAGAAACAAAGAATTCTTGCTCTTCTGACTTACAGATGCATCCATTAGATCTAAAGCTACTCTAATGGACATAAGGTGTTCTCTGGCTTGTATAAGGGAGGAATCTGCTCAAAAAACACACTGCAAATAAGAACTACAGTGAAAGCTGCCACCCCCTCAACTTTATAGGTGTTAATAATGTATTTTATCACATCTTATCCAATGGAACATCTTCATATAGTACCACAATGCCAATTAAGTTGTGGCATCATTTTGAGACCAATCACTGAGAGCTTAAAGAAAAGGAAAATAGTTGCGGTGTCAACATTATGAGCTCTTTAAGGTCAAAAATTATTATAGCTTTGTGAACTAGAAATAAAAAGTCACTGAAGCATCCTACAGGTTGCAGTTTCTAACAAGGTCACTACAATCCAGAAGAATGAGAAGCTCTTTGGGGTTCCTCCCACTCTGTTGTAAAAGGATTTTGAGTCCAAAAATAAGAAAGCAACTTTGGCTTATCCACAGCAGTGACAGGTCCGTTTCTTACTCTGACTTTATAAGGAGCCATTGTTGTGGGGTTCCAGGCACCTAGTGAGTCTCTGGCTGGGCCTAGGGTTTTGGTCCTTCTAGCTCAGGAGTCTGGCTTTTGGTCACCTGAGGGAGCTTCATCAACCTTAGCTTTTTTTTCATCTTGAATTTTTTTCTATGAAAGAAAACTGTTTCTGTCACAATACTTCTGACGTTTTCCACGTCAGGCAATTCACCAAGCGGGTGTCCTATATATATTTTTAATTGGGGTATAGCTGCTTTATAATACTGTGTTAGTTTCTGCTGTACAACAAAGTGAATCAGCCATGTGTGTACATGGCTTTTGGTCACCTGAGGGAGCTTCATCAACCTTAGCTTTTTTTTCTCCTTGAATTTTTTTCTATGAAAGAAAACTGTTTCTGTCACAATACTTCTGACGTTTTCCACGTCAGACAATTCACCAAGCGGGTGCCCTATATATTTTTTAAATTGGGGTATAGCTGCTTTATAATACTGTGTTAGTTTCTGCTGTACAACAAAGTGAATCAGCCATGTGTGTATATATATCCCCTCCCACTGGTACCTCCCTCTAACCTCTATGATTTTATTCAATTCTGATTCTAACTGCCCCATATCAGTGCTAACCCCGTAAGTTAAGGGCTCAGTTCCACAAGACTGCCTTCCATTGACATGTCAACTGCACAACCTGTGCTTGACTTAGCTACAAACTGGGGGTTCCCATATTCTCAGGGCCAGCAATATTCTATAATGACTCACAGGACTCAGGGAAACACTTAGTATTACTGATTTACTGTGGAGGATGTTATAGAGGACAGGCAAATGAAGAGTCACATATGGCAAGAGAAGGTTCCCAAGCACAGGAGCCTCTTTCCACATGGAGTTTGGGAGTGTATCACCCTCCTGGCAACTGAATTCATTCACCAACCCAGAAAATCTAGCCTCTTAATTTTATGGAGGTTTTTTTACAAGCAAGATAGATTATGTCATTAACCACTGGTGATTATCCTCAGCCCCTTTTGCCTCCCTGAAAGTTTGGTGGTGAGATGGGGCTGAAAGTCCAAACTCACTAATCACATGGTTGCTTACCATGACAACCTCCCCATCCTAGGATGTCAGCTACCTAGGATGCTATCTAGGGGCTGCCTAGGGGCTCTTAGCTACCAGATACATAATTAGCGTAAATTTTGGTCTGCTTGAAAAGGGTTTATTATGAATAAAAAATTATATTCCTTTCACCCCATCACTCAGGAATTCTACTAAGATTTTAGAAATTAGAAACTCTGTGCCAAGAACAGGGGATAAAGACCATATATATATATATATCTTCATACATCACAATCTGTTTTGCTTATTTTTTCCTCTTCCTCTACTTTCCCCCCCTTTTCTCATTTTTTCTTATCTTTTCTATTTTTCTTTTCATTTTAATTTTCTTTCTTTGTTCTTTTAATCTTTCCCTAATTTTTCTTTTTTACTTTATTTTTGTCACCTTGTGCTTTTTCTCATTTTTTCATTATTTTTTTCTTATTTTTCTTTATTTCTTGTTTAATTTAGTAAGTTAGTATTGTTAGCAATAAGTGCAAAACACTGCAAGGCTGCTTGGCCACCTCTGCTGAAGAAGAGGTCCATATAAGAAAACACACGTTCCTCAAGATCATTGGCAAGTACAGTCACACCCCTCAAAGTATCTCTACTGCCAGCATCATGGATATTGAAACTGAAAAACGCTTTCAATTTTTACCTTCCACTACCTCTCCCTTTGCCTGAACTGCCACTTATCTTTGACTGCTGACAGAGAAGCAGAAGGCCAGCGACCTTTGTCTCTCTGACCGAGGTCCCAGGTGAGAACTCTGCTGTAATAAGCAGTGGCTACAGGATGTGGCATTCAGCCGGAATGATGTGACCCATGCCCTCTGATACACTTGCGTAACACAGATGTCAGCAAGCCTTAAAACTTCCTGTCCCTTGCAAGCTCATTCCCAGTGTAATTTCCAGCCAAGCTCCCAAATTTCACTGGGATTCTTGAAAGTCAGATATTTTACCAGGTCACCTCAGACTGTGATTTCATGCTTGCAATGAATAGCAAGGAGAGATAAGAAAGGCTTCCTCAGTGATCAGTGCAAAGAAACAGAGGGAAACAATAGAATGGGAAAGACTAGAGATCTCTTCAAGAAAATTAGAGATACCAGGGGGACATTTCATGCAAAGATGGGCTCGATAAAGGACAGAAATGGTATGGACCTGACAGAAGCAGAAGATATTAAGAAGAGGTGACAAGAATACACAGAAGAACTGTACAAAAAAGATCTTCATGACCCAGATAATCACAATGGTGTGTTCACTCACCTAGAGCCAGACATCTTGGAATGTGAAGTCAAGTTGGCCTTAGGAGGCATCACAATGAACAAAGCTAGTGGAGGTGATGGAATTCCAGTTGAGCTATTTCAAATCCTGGAGGACGATGCTGTGAAAGTGCTACACTTAATATGGCAGCAAATTTGGAAAACTCAACAGTGGCCACAGCACTGGAAAAGGTCAGTTTTCATTCCAATCCCAAAGAAAGGCAATGCCAAAGAATGCTCAAAGTGAAAAGTGAAAGTGAAGTCGCTCAGTCGTGTCCAACTCTTTGNAGTGCTACACTTAATATGGCAGCAAATTTGGAAAACTCAACAGTGGCCACAGCACTGGAAAAGGTCAGTTTTCATTCCAATCCCAAAGAAAGGCAATGCCAAAGAATGCTCAAAGTGAAAAGTGAAAGTGAAGTCGCTCAGTCGTGTCCAACTCTTTGGGACCCCATGGACTGTAGACCACCAGGCTCTTCCCTCCATGGGATTCTTCAGGCAAGTGTACTGGAGGGGGTTGCCATTTCCTTCTCCAGGGCATCTTCACCATGCAGGGATCGAACCCGGGTCTCCTGCATTCCAGGCAGTCGCTTTAACCTCTGAGCCACCAGGGAAGCCCAAGAATGCTCAAACTACCACACAATTGAACTCATCTCACACACTAGTAAAGTAATGCTCAAAGTTCTCCAAGCCAGGCTTCAGCAATACGTGAACCGTGAACTTCCTGATGNCCATCACCAGCTCCCAGAGTCCACACAAACTCATGTCCATCGAGTCGGTGATGCCATCCAGCCATCTCATCCTCTGTCATCTCCTTCTCCTCCTGCCCCCCAATCCCTCCCAGCATCAGAGACTTTTCCAATGAGTCAACTCTTCGCATGAGGTGGCCAAAGTACTGAATTTCAGCTTTAGCATCATTCCTTCCAAAGAACACCTAGGGCTGATCTCCTTTAAAATGGACTGGTTGGAACTCTTTGCAGTCCGAGGGACTCTCAAGAGTCTTCTCCAACACCACAGTTCAAAAGCATCAGTTTTTCCGCACTCAGCTTTCTTCACAGTCCAACTCTCACATCCATACATGACCACTGGAAAAACTATAGCCTGACTAAATGGACCTTTGTTGGCAAAGTAATGTCTCTGCTTTTCAATATGCTATCTAGGTTGGTCAGACTAGAAAAACCATAGCTTTGACTGTACAGACCTTTGTGGGCAAAATTATGTCTCTGCATTTTATCATAGCTTTCCTTCCAAGGAGTAAATGTTTTTTAATTTCATGGCTGCGGTCACTGTCTGCAGTGATTTTGGAGACCAGAAAAGTAAAATCTATCACTGTTTCCACTGTTTCCCCATCTATTTGCCATGAAGTGATGTGACCTGATGCTATAATCTTAGTTTTTTGAATATTGAGTTTCAGGCCATTTTTTGTTCCTCTTTACTTTCTGCCATTAGAGTGGTATCATTTGTATATCTGAGATTGTTGATATTTTTCCTGACAACCTTGATTCCAGCTTGTGATTCATCCAGCCTGGTATTTCACATGATGTACTCTGCTTATAAGTTAAATAAGCAGGGTGACAGTATACAGCCTTTCCAATTTGAAACCAGTCCATTGTTTCATGTCCAGTTGCTTCTTGACCTACATACAGCTTCCTCAGGATACGAGTAATGTGGTCTAGTATTCCCATCTCTTTGAGAATATTCCACATTTTGTTGTGATCCACACAAAGGATTTAACGTAGTCAATGAAGCAAAAGTAGACATTTTTCTGGAACTCTCTTTCTTTCTCCATGATCCAACAAATATTGGCAATTTGATTTCTAGCTCCTCTGCTTTTTCTAAATTCTACTTGTACATCTGGAAGTTCTTGGTTCATGTACTACTGAAGTCTAGTTTGAAGGATTTTGAGCATAATGTTTCTAGCATGTGAAATGAGCTCAATTGTACAGTAGTTTGAACATTTTTGGCATTGTTCTTCTTTGGAATTAGAATGAAAACTGACCGTTTTTCAGTCCTATGGTCACTGCCGAGTTTTCCAAATTTTCTGACATATTGAGTTCAGCACTTTAAAAAGCATCATCTTTTAGGATTTAAAATAGCTCAGCTGGAATTCTATCACCTCCACTAGCTTTATTCTTAATAGTGTTTCCTATGGCCCACTTGACTTCACACTCCAGAATGTCCGCTCTAGATGAGTGACCACACAATTGTGGTCACTAAGTCATTAAGACCTTTTTGTATAGTTATTCTGTGTATTCTTGCCACTTCTTCTTAATCTCTTCTGTTTCTGTTAGGTCCTTACCATTTCTGTTCTTTATCATGCCCATCCTATCATGAAGTATTCCCTTGATAAGTCCAATTTTTTTGAGGAGATCTCTAGTCTTTCCCATTCTATTGTGATTTTGTTCAGCAATAAAATGAGATTTTGAGCCACTGAAAAATCATGGAGGATACAGCAGAAACTAACACAACATTGTAAAGCAACTATACTCCAATTTAAAAAAAATGGGGAAAACAAATGCACAATGCTAAGTTAAAGAAACCAACCTGAAAAAGTTGTATATGATTCCAATTATCTGACACTCTAGAAAAAGCATAACAATAGAGGTCATAAAATGATCAGTGATTGCCAGTGGTTGGGGATGGGGAGGGATGAATAATAGGGGTACACAGAAATTTTAGGGTAATGAAACTATTGTGCCTGATTCTCGTAATGGTGGCTACATGATACTAGGCCTTTGTCAAGATGCATGGACTTCAGAACACAAACAGTGAAGTCTATGTAAACTATCAACTTTAACTACAGTGTATTAATATTGTTTTTGTTGCTCAGTGATGTCCAACTCTTTGTGACTCCGTGGACTATACTCTGTGACCCTATGGACTGTAGCCAGGTTCCTCTGTCCATGGACAAGAATACGGGAGTGGGCTGCCATTCCCTTCTCCACGGGATCTTCCTGACCTAGGAATTGGATCCAGGTCTCCTGCACTGCAGGTAGATTCTTTACTGTCTGAGCCACCAGGGAAGCCGTTATTGAGTCATCAGCTTTAACAGGTGTACCACATTGCTGCAACTTATTCAAAGGGGAAACTAGATGAGGGAGGGCATATGGGGACTCTACTTTCTGTTCATTTTGTATGTTATGAAATGTTCTATGTTTCTATGTTTTTAAAATTGTTTTTAAAAAGCAAGCCGAGTATTGAAGAAAAATTCCAGAAGACTTTGTGTAGAAAATGACATGCAGTTTCAAAAATTTATGCAGAAATACAAAGAACCTAGATTTGTTAAGGCATTGATAAGAAAACTAGAAAAATGGTACAGATAAACCTATTTACAAAGCAGAAATACAGACAAAGACATACAGAACAAACTTATGCACAGCAAGGGGGGAAGGTATGGGGAGATAAGCAGGGAGACCAAAATTGACATATATACACTACTATGTATAGTAAAGTCAGGTCACTCAGTCGTGTCCAACTCTTTGTGACCCCATGGACAGTAACCTAGGAGGTTCCTCCATCCATGGAATTTTCCAGGCAAGAGTACTGGAGTGGGTTGCCATTTCCTTCTCCAGGGGATCTTCCCGACCCAGGGATCGAACCTGGGTCTCCCACATTGCAAGCAGATATTTTACCCTCTGAGCCACAGTCCAGGAGTAAACTACTATGTGTAACAGATAACTAATGAGAACCTACTGTATAGCACAAGGGAAAAAAGAAGGTACAATCTGTCTTTAGGACAGGTATTAATTTAACCTTAAAAATTAATTTCAATGTACACTAGGTACAGACAAATACTATTTGTTTCCACTTGTACAAGCTACCTAGAAGAGTCAAATTCATACAATCAGAAAGTACATTGGTAGATGCCAGGGGCCAGAGGGGGTGGGGGCAAGGAGGAGCCATGGAGAATTAGCGCTTAGTGGGGAACACAGTTTCAGAAAGCGAAAATCCAGGAGACGAATGTTGGTGAGAGTTGCACAACAATGTGAATGTACTTAGTGCCACTGAACTATAAATATGGTAAAACAGTGTGTTTTATATTATGTGATTTTACCACCACAATAAAAAAAAGGAAAAGAAGTTAAACTTGCAGACCTTAACTCTCCCTGATTCCCAGGTTTCCTGTAAAGTTACAGTAACCAGAGCAGTATGGTCTTGACGGAAGGACAGCTGAGCACATGAATGAAAGAGGACAGAGTTCTGAAATAGACCCTCAGTGCAGTCAGTGCACTTGCTCAGGAAAGGGAGCATCTTTTCAACTGACAATGCAGGAGCAACTGAACATCCTGTGAAAAAAAAGAACCTTGATCCCACCTTTCACCTCATGCCACACACGTACAAGGAATTCAAGATACATGATAAATCTTAATGTAAAAACTAAAACTAGAAAGCTTTCTAGAAGAAAACATAGCAGAAAAATATGTTCTACTTAGGGGGAGGCAACGTTTAAGGCAGAACAAAGAAATACTAAATATGAAAGAAAAAATCGGTGAATTATATTCCATCAATATGAAAAACTTCTCACCAAGAAGTATGCTTCGGAAAATAAAAACAAGCTTTAGACAGGAAGAAAATATATTTGTACATATCACACACACACACACACACACACATGCATGTATGCTGTGTATGCTCAGTTGCTCAGTCTTGTCTGACTCTGTGTAGCCCACTAGGCTCCTCTGTCCATGGAATTTTCCAGGCAAGAATACTGGAGTGGGTTGCTATTTCCTACTCCAGGGGATCTTCCAACCCAGGGATCAAACCCATGTCTCTTGCATCTTCTCACTGGCACGTGGTTTCTTTACCACTGCACCACCTGAGAAACCCATGCATACATGAACGCATGTACGCATACACAGATACATGTGTGTATGTATATATACATAGATGTGAAAAAATACAACATGCAAAGAACTCAGTCCATAATAAAAGCAAGTTCCCACAAAGTGGTGATAAAATGACAAATAGCAAAAGGAACTTATTGCTAGAAGGGACCATCTTTGTGCTTTGTTTTGACATTTTTCTCAGGCATGTCCAGGCCATCCCTGCTCACTGGTGCCCACCCTGTCTATCCATCACTGGGGTAGCTGTTGTCCCCTTCCTTAGTCACAGTAACTGTTGGTGGGGAATTCACATATGTTTACAGAAGTCCAGTGACATCCCTGATCTTAGGGGACATAGCTGATGTTTCAAGGGACCCTGAGGCCTGGGGCAAGTCACTGTGTCCACCTTCCTGTCTGAAATTGAGGTGGTCAGGCCACTGATATTTATGGATCCTTTCTGCTCTGACCGCTCATTAATCCCATGGCGGAGGACCCCACTGTCCTACACAATGACAGGATAGGGGTGGGGTTTTCTTCCCATCAATTACTTCCACCCCAGGGCTGTGCATCCTGCTTGCTCCAGTGGCTTGCTTAATTCGATTCCCAGAATTAACCTTTGCCTTGATCCCAAATTACATGACTTAATAATAACAAAAACAACTACTATAATGAAACATTCTTGGCTGACCTTATCTCAACTCTGAACAGCCTGTGGGATTAGCATTTTATGGTTTGGAAAAATGAGGCTCAGAGAATTTAAGCCACTTGCCCATGGTCACACAGCAAATATGAGCAGAGCCAGCCTTCAACCCAGCTTTTTCTGATCCCGGGAGCTTTCTACACTCCTCAGGGCATGCTTTTAAAGGGTTATATTTAGTTAATGAAGAAGTTGCCTTAGCAGGCAATCTCCAGTTCCTTGACACGTGGGAAGAGAACACAAAGTCAGTAGGGCGGTGGGGGAGGTATTCCTCCCTGCTCAGGGGAGTTCACTGAAGCTTGAAGCAACTCTAAATACAGTTCTGAAACTACTAATAATTAGAGTACCTAACATTTACAGTGGAAACAGTGTCAGACTTTATTTGGGGGGGCTCCAAAATCACTGCAGATGGTGATCGCAGCCGTGAAATTAAGACACTTACTCCTTGGAAGAAAAGTTATGACCAACCTAGACAGCTTATTGAAAAGCAGAGACATTACTTTGCCGACTAAGGTTCATCTAGTCAAGGCTATGGTTTTTCCAGTGATCATGTATGGATGTGAGAGTTGAACTGTGAAGAAAGCTGAGCACCGAGGAATTGATGGTTTTGAACTGTGGTGTTGGAGAAGACTCTTGAGAGTCCTTTGGACTGCAAGGAGATCCAAACAGTCCATCCTAAAGGAGACCAGTCCTGGGTGTTCATTGGAAGGACTGATGCTGAAGCTGAAACTCCAATACTTTGGCCACCTCATGCGAAGAGTTGACCCATTGGAAAAGACCCTGATGCTGGGAGGGATTGAGGGCAGGAGGAGAAGGGGACGATAGAGGATGAGATGGCTGGATGGCTTCACCGACTCGATGGACTTGAGTTTGGGTGAACTCCGGGAGTTGGTGATGGACAGGGAGGCCTGGCGTGCTGCAATTCATGGGGTCGCAAAGAGTCGGACACGATTGAGCGACTGAACTGAACTGAACTGGACACTTAGTGATCATATACCGTATTCAAAAAGTATACTGATCCCATAGAATAGACATTACTTTGCAGAATTCTCACACCCTCAGGTGTAGCTACCATCATTACCCAAACTTTACAGATGAGGTCACCAAGGCATGGTGTGGTTAGATCTTTGCCCACAGCAGCCCCCTACTAGGTGGAGAGTGGACGTGTTCCAGAATCCCATTGCATCGCTCCATTTTAGTCTCTGTTTAGTTTCATCAGCGTCTGATCTATGTGCTTATTTTCTATGTTCTGCTGCCTATCCTCTTAAACATTAGTTCATAAATGTTGGGAGCTAACCTCTGTTGTTCACATCTGTACTCCTGGCTACTGGGTACACAGTAGATGTTCCAGAACTCATGTTTGAAAAAATGAATAGAAGACTTTCATTGCTTGCTCTTAGCATCTGGACTCATCTCTTGTAATAAAAAAAAAAAAAAGGAAGAGTCTAACTCATGGGAATTCAAGGGCAGGATTTTCATGGGAGGTTGAGGTGTCTTCAGAACTTTGGTGGATGAATTTGAACGAGTTTCAAGGGGGTGAAAGGATGCTTCAGTTCATTTTCCTTTTGTCTCTCCTAGTCCCACCCCAGTTCTTTTTCCAGTTTCCTTTTCTTTTTACTTTTTGATGTAACAGTTCTGAATTTTCCCATATATAGTTTCGTACAATCACCACAACAGGATATAGAAAATCTGTCATCCCCCAAACTCCTTTTGTTTCTCCTTTGCAACCACATACCCCCACCCCTAATCTCTGGTAACCATGGTTTATTCCTCATCACTATAATTTTTTNTTTGATGTAACAGTTCTGAATTTTCCCATATATAGTTTCGTACAATCACCACAACAGGATATAGAAAATCTGTCATCCCCCAAACTCCTTTTGTTTCTCCTTTGCAACCACATACCCCCACCCCTAATCTCTGGTAACCATGGTTTATTCCTCATCACTATAATTTTTTTTTTTCCTAGAACATCCTTGTCCTGTTCCCAGGCTCAGGGGGAAATCATTCCCTTAGTATTTATTTCAGAGCATCTCTCAGTTTTCCTTCACTGAGACTATTTGGGGAAAAAAAATTTTTTTTACCAGACAAAGAATTTTGGTTGACAGTTTTTCCTGCCAGCATTTTAGAAATGTTGCTCCATTTTCTCTGGCATCCACTGTTTTCTATGAAAAATTCACGAAGGCTCAAGCCAGTCTTTCTCTATAGTGCAAAATGAAGCACTATTTTTCTCTAGTTGCTTTTAAGAGTTTTTTCTTTGTCTTAGTTTTTAGTCGCTTGATTATGATGTGTCTGGGCATAGATTCCTTTGGGTTTATCTTATTCAAAGTTCACTGAGCTTTTTGAATCAGTAAGTTTATGTCTCTCACCAAATCTGAGAAGTATTTACCCATTATTTCTTCAAATAAAATTTCAAACAAATTTTTTCTGGATGCACCACACAATATCCTAGTTCCCTGGCCAGGGATCAAACGTGTGCCCTCTACTCAGAGTCTTAACCAGGGACCAACAGGGACGCTGCCTCTTCAATAAAATGTTTACACCATACTCTTTTCTCTCTCCTTCTGAAATTCTGATAATGAGAATGTTAGACTTTTGGGTATTGTTCCACATGTACTCAGGACTCTGTTCATTGTTTTTTCTTTTTTAAATTTTTTTCTCTTTGTTCAGATTGGATAATTCTTATTGACCTATCGTTACGTGACTCCTCTCTATTTTGCTATTGATTCTTTCATGAATGTTTTATTTCAGTTATTGCATTTTTAAGTTTCCCCCAAATTTCTATTTAGTTATTCATTATATCTTCACTCTCTTTGCTTAAAATTTTTTATCTCTCCAGTCGTTTGAAGAGAATTCACTCTAACTTGGAGTGTAATTACAACAGCTGCTTTAGCATCTTTATCCAGTCATTTTAATGTTTGTGTCATCTCTTGATTGTCCTTCCCCTTATAAGTTGATATTTTTCTGGCTCTGCATATGCTGAGTAGTTTCAAATTATATCCTAGATGTTTGAATATTACATTCTGATAATCTATGCTCTACTTAAATCCTAAAAAGAATGATAAATTGTTTTGTTTTATTTTAGCAGGTTATCCATCTAGCAGGTAAGCTCCAGCCTCAAGTCCTAAACTTTCTCTATGGGCTGTGGTTTCAATTTCAGTTCAGTTTTCAAAGACTTTGCAAGTGCTACTTGGATTTGCTCTGTGTGCTACCCAACGGCCACTTGGGAGTCTAGGCGATTCTGTAATGCACAGTCCGGTCCTCAGAACTCACAGAGCTTAGAAATAAGCCCAGAAGCTCTTCTCTCTTAAGCTCTCACCTGTTGAGACCTGAAACGTTTAGCTCCCTGGTGGCCCCCTGGTCTGAAAGCTGGGGGTTTAGTTTCTCTGAGCATCTGTGCACCTCCTCTGAGTGTGTCTGAGTATGGGCCAAGCAATGGAAGGATAGGCAGGAAAAAAAAGCAGTGGGATTTTGTCCTACATTTACTGCTACTACCACAGGATCAGCTGAGGGTCAAGGTGGGAGATTGGAGAAAAACAACCAGGGGCTTTCCTCACTTTCTATGACACTTGGGAGCCCCTCTTTCCCCGCCTCAGGCCAGATAACAAGTGTTCCTTTTGCAGTCCTTCCTTCCTGTCTGCATTTGGTGCTTACTACCAGTTTTCAGGCTGCATGTCAGTTGAGGTCAGATGATGCCCAAGGGAGAAATAGAGGGACTCACAGTGGTATTGGTGGTATTTGAAATTCTGATCTCCTTCCCCAACCCGCCGGCTCCTGTTTCCTTTTCNTGAGTATGGGCCAAGCAATGGAAGGATAGGCAGGAAAAAAAAGCAGTGGGATTTTGTCCTACATTTACTGCTACTACCACAGGATCAGCTGAGGGTCAAGGTGGGAGATTGGAGAAAAACAACCAGGGGCTTTCCTCACTTTCTATGACACTTAGGAGCCCCTCTTTCCCCGCCTCAGGCCAGATAACAAGTGTTCCTTTTGCAGTCCTTCCTTCCTGTCTGCATTTGGTGCTTACTACCAGTTTTCAGGCTGCATGTCAGTTGAGGTCAGATGATGCCCAAGGGAGAAATAGAGGGACTCACAGTGGTATTGGTGGTATTTGAAATTCTGATCTCCTTCCCCAACCCGCCGGCTCCTGTTTCCTTTTCTTTGTCCTCCAGTAGCTGCTCCATGGAGAAGGCAATAGCAGCCCACTCCAGGACTCTTGCCTGGAGAATCCCATGGACGGAGGAGCCTGGAAGCCTGCAGTCCATGGGGTCGCTGAGGATCAGACACGACCGAGCGACTTCACTTTCACTTTTCACTTTCATGCATTGGAGTAGGAAATGGCAACCCACTCCAGTGTTCTTGCCTGGAGAATCCCAGGGACGGCGGAGCCTGGTGGACTGCCGTCTATGGGGTCACACAGAGTTGGACACGACTGAAGCGACTTAGCAGCAGCAGCAGCTGCTCCATGAATTCTGTCTGAGAATTATTGTCACATTCAGTGGGAGAGGCATGTTGAACTGTGCTTACTGCATCTTGCCTAAAATGAGAACTCAAATATATATTTTGTATCCAGTGCTGTAAACAGTAAGGAAACTTTGCTTTCAACAACAGGCACAGGACTTCTGTGGTGGCCCAGGGATTAAGAATATCTCACTAATGCAGAGGACACAGGTTCAATCTTTGTTCCAGGAATTAAGGTTCCACATGCCTCAGGGCAACTAAGCCCATGAGCCACAACCACTGAAGCTTGCATGTCCTAGAGTCTGTGCTCCACAAGAGAAGCCACCACAACAAGCATGCACATCGCAGTGAGACAGCAGTCCAACTAGAGAAAAGCCCGTGTGCCACGAGGGAGACCCACTGCAGCCACAACAAAAAAATATTTTTAAAAAACTCAGCATTGGACTATAAAGAAAGCTGAGCACCGAAGAACTGATACTTTTGAACTGTGGTGTTGGAGAAGACTCTTGGGAGTCCCTTGGACTGCAAGAAGATCCAACCAGTCCATCCTAAAGGAGATCAGAACTGAATATTCTTTGGAAGGACTGATATTGAAGCTGAAACTTCAATACTTTGGCCACGTGATGAGAAGAGCTGACTCATTGGAAAAGACCCTAATGCTGGGAAAGATTGAGGGCAGGAGGAGAAGGGGATGACAGAGGATGAGATGGTTGGATGGCATCACCAACTCAACGGACGTGAATCTGAGTGAACTCTGGGAGTTGGTGATGGACAGGGAGGCCTGGCATGCGGCAGTTCATGGGGTTGCAAGGAGTCAGACATGACTGAGTGACTGAATTGAACTGAAAAAACTCAGCAGGTGCAATGTCCAACACTAGCTCCCAAGATTGCTTTCACCTAGCCCTCAGTAGCTGTGTTCTTCCTGCTGGACTGGCCCTTCCAGCCACATCAGGGATTGGCTAAGGCAGCCACGGTGCTAACTTGTGCATGCTCAGTCGTGTTGGACTCTTTGTGACCCCGTCCATGGGATTCTCCAGGCAAGAATACTGGAGTGGGCTGCCATTTCCTTCGCCAGAGGATCTTCCTGACCCAGGAATCGAACCCACGTCACTTAAGTCTCCTGCATTGGCAGGTGGGTTCTTTACTACTAATGCCACCTGGGGCTATACTAATGGAGCTGGACTACTCAAAGCAGTCCTGTCTTCACCTCCCTAACTTTCCTCATACAGTCTAGGTGCCAAGGTGGCCTCCGAGCTTCCTGAGCCATGGCAGAAACATCCAGAAGTGACACCTGGAATGCCTGGCTGAGACAGCTGGCTGTGATCTAATACATAACATAACAGGAAGAAGCTGAAGATTCTCAAGGAGCAAACAACATGTAATCATCATTATGAAAATAGTAACAGCTAACATCTTTAAACCTTTACAATGTGCCATACACTATGCTATTAATACATATTGTTATATACATTATTGCATTTATTACCACATTTGATCCTCCCAGCAGGTTATGGGATAGATACTATGTCTCCTCAGTGGCAGATGAGGAAACCACTTCTACCCAGAAAGGATATGTGTTACCAACATTGAGGAGGTAGGAAAGTGCAACCCTCTCTTATTTTGGGAAAAAGAACTGAATAACTAGATTAGGATTGTTTGTGAAGAGCCCTAAACATGACCCCCAACACTGATGAGCTGGCAACCCTAGGCACTAGTTTCCTCTTCTCTAATGTGAGGATAACAGTGGTGCCCACTTTGCCAAGCAGCTGGGACAAGATTATGGATGCAGCATGCTTTGCTTGGTGACTGGCACATAAGAGGCACTCAGTAAAGAACCATTTTATTTGTCCCTCCTAGATGTGTGGGGCTAGTTCTACCAGCAATGGAGCTCTCCTTGAATCTTCAAGCACAGGCGGGATACTGGGACTAGATTTCATTTTCAGTGATAATTGGATGCTTATTATCACTCAATAGCTGACTTGACAGCTATTTAACACTTGACCAAGAAAAAAGCAAGTGGCTGTGTCCTGGTGGCAGTCAGATGGTCAACACATTAAAATTAGTTGGCATGACTCAGTACTTTACCTACAGTCAAGTTTTGAAAGACCTCATCTATTTAAATAACTCCAGTAATATGTTCTTCTCTCAATTTCTGTGAAAAGGCATGTATACAAACACACAAAATAATACATATTCAATGCTAGCATTTTCACTTAATGAGAATTCACACTTTAAAATAATTTCCAGGGCTTCATATCTCAGTGGTAAAGAATCTGGTGCCAGTGCAGGAGACGCGGGTTCCATCCCTGGTCCAGGAAGATCCCACATGCTGTGAAGCAACTTAACCCTTACACTGCAACTACTGAGCCATGCTCCATAACAAGAGAAACCGCCGCAATGAGAAGCCCACGCGCTGCAGCTAGAGAAGAGCCCATGCAGTAACGAAGACCCAGCACAGCCAAAAATAAATTAAAAAACAACTGCTCCCACACACTTGGTGGATCATTCAGGGACAACCTGGGCAGCAGGGGATATTAATGTCCCCACAGAAAAGGTGGGAGTGGGTGACTGGGTCGGAAACACTCCATTGGCTTCCATGAGAAACCTAACAAGGAGAGGGGTGGGAGGGAAGGAAGAGGAGAAGCTGGGAGGAAACAGCATGGCACCTGCCTTGTGGGGGCTTGGTGACCGTCAGCCAGTTGCCTTGGACTTGTCCGTGTCCAATGCTCTATTAGTTCTTATGATGAAACCTGGCAGCAATGGGTCTAGAAACGGACCAAAGTGAAAGGAATATCATGGCCAGGCCAGGGGAGCCACGGAATCAGGAAGGGCTGTGACATCAGATAAATCTGTTCTTAATAGTTGTTACTGCCCTTGGCAAGTTGTTTAACCTGTCTGAGGCTTGAGTTCTTTATCTACAAAGGACAGACGGACAAACTAGCTCTTATTGACTGAGGGAAGATTGTATGAGACAATGTGCACGGCAGGCCCTGGGTGCGCAGAGGGGCTCAACAGTGTGACTTCCCTTTCATAGCATCAGTGCCAGATGGGACCCGCCTGCCCTTCAGACCCAGAGATGATCTCATCTGCCCAACTGCCCAGAGCCACGGTAGGATTTCCAGTAAGCCCCAGGCATCAAATTTCTTGTTCCTACTCCATCATATTTTCCTCCATTAGGTATTAATGTAATCCAGATGTGGAACTCAGCTTCAGACACACACACATCCATGCACACTCATACATACTCACACACTTTCTCATTCTTACACTCATCATCCTCTCAAGCTCATGTGTGTGGTCCAGCTTTACTGAAACCTTGCATGTGGAGATTTAAATTGCAAAAACACAGTTGTACTGAACCTAGTACAGATAACCTCGTTGTTGATTTTTTTTTTTTAATTTCTGACTTTTCTGCCTCCTCTTAGCTCTCCCTCCTCCTTTCTGGCTCCTGCAGTGTACTGGTTCCAACCTAAAGTGCTGCAGTCACGTCTTTATAGTCCCTTTCCAACCCAAGCCCACAGCCTCTCATCTTCTACTTCCAAAGGCTTATTGAATTATTGTTCCAAAAGCACACAATTCCTTCCCTGAGGCCTTTAGGAACAGCCAGTAAAATACAATATATCTGTTTTCCTCGGTGACCTTCTTTCCCATACCAGTGCTCAATGAGCAGAAGCGCTGGTGATAGTGGGATTCATTTTCTACTTGCCTCCTGGGGAGCAGGAGGCTCCATTACTGCTTCCCTGTTGACTCCCAGGCCCCTGCACTGCCCCAGCAAGAAAAAATATGCCCTGGATAAATGTGACTGAATTGGCTGATGGCATGAATCATTTTAGGATGCAGATAAGATAACCGGTCTTTCTGGAACAGGGGCAACTCCCCCTCCCCCCAACAGCACCACCATCAGAGGTTATTGGAAGCCACCCAGTTGGGTCACATGGAACTGATTTGGGTTATAATCCTAGTTAACTCATTGCCTGGTGTTTGACCTTGGGCAAGTCACTTCATCAATCTGGGCCCCAATCTTGTGGCTTTTTTTTTTTTTTTAATTCTTTTATTGGAGTACAGTTGATTTACAATGTTGTGTTGGTTTCTGCAGTACAGCAAAGTGAATCACACACATACTTGTTGCTGCTTTAGTCACTAAGTCTTGTCTGACTCTTTGTGACTCCATAGCCCACCATGCTCCTCAGTCCATGGGACTGTCCAGGCAAGAATACTGGAGTGGGTTGCCATTTCTTTCTCCAGGGAATCTTCCTGACCCAGGCATCAAACCCAGGTCTCCTGCATTGGCAGGCGGAGTCTTTACTGCTGAACCTCCAGGGAAGCCCCGTACATATACATATACCCACTCTTTTTTTTCATGACCTTTAAATGGGAGTGATGATCCCTATCCCCAGAGAACAAAGCTAAATAGCTAGGTAGCCCTCGCTTCTAGATAAATATCTGGTTTTGTGCTGGTATCTGCTTTCTGCATGAGTAAATTTATGTTCATTTTCCTTAAAGTCTCCCCAAATTGTTTACCCTTCGGGGTCCAAAAACCTGGTGGGGAAGAGGTTCTTGGTGCGGAGGAGATAATGAGATCTCATAGCTGTGTGGTTTGGCGTGCCCCAGGGGTGGATCCCTGTGAGGAATGAGTGGCCGAGAGGTCTGAACACATTTTGCTGGCACCCCTCCCCCACTCCCTGGCCCTGCAAACCTGGGCTAATTTTCAAAGGGCCAGTCACATTGGCCTCTATGTTCATGTTCTCACAGGCAGAGGTTGATCCCCGATTTTCTGGGAGTGTTGAAAACAGGACCTGTTGACTCACACAAGTGCAGGTGGCAGCCTCTCGCTAGACACAGCTCTGCTCAGCTCGACCTCCTGCCAGGCCCCCTCTGGACGCCAGGGTAGTCCAGGAGGAAGTGTTGTAGCCTGACTCCCCTCCCCTCAACAGAGGCCCTGCTGAGGCCACTGGAGATGTGATTTACTCCTGAATTCTATTTCCTGGATCTCAGGTACACAGAATTGGATTAGGGATTAATCACCATCTTTCGTTCATGCCACTCTGTTGTCATTGGTCCATGTCTGGCCTCCCATTACTTCCTTGGGCTTTTTGTTTTATTCTTTAATGTAATAAGGACTGGAAAAACCATCACTCAAAACAAAAGCTAGAACCAGGACAGAAACCTACAGAAAACTCCACAGTCCCTCCTTAACCTGTATTTTCAAATTTTTGGTTTCTAATCTAGAAAGGTTTCAGCCAATCAGCCCCCCATTGCTGTGTGCTGCTAGCTCCTGCTTCGTTTCTTCTTTCCTTCTTGGCTATACATCTCTGGGAAGAACAAGTCAATCATTTTAGCAACTCAATAGCACATTTGGAAAGAGTTTGGGGTCACAGAGCAAGAGAAAACAATAATTAAATGAGGCNGCTCCTGCTTCGTTTCTTCTTTCCTTCTTGGCTACACATCTCTGGGAAGAACAAGTCAATCATTTTAGCAACTCAATAGCACATTTGGAAAGAGTTTGGGGTCACAGAGCAAGAGAAAACCAATAATTAAATGAGGCTTTTAAATTTACATTCATTTTTTCATTCATCAGACCTCCTTTGCTCTCTTCCTATCTTTTAGGCTTTGCAGGTTCATCAAGATGTCCTTGAGATTCTGAGGGAACTGCACAGGGTCTCCTGATGAGCAGGTGGGTGCCCAGAGCAGGGCAGGAGCCTGGGAGCCTGGGCTGGGCCGGGGGCTGTGGTGGGAGGTGGTTGGGCATGAGCCTAGGTGTGTAAATGTACTAAGTCACATCTTAAACCAGAAGAGGAAGAACACAAGCAAGCAGACGCTTTAGCCAGGTCACCAGTATGAAGGAGCAGGACAGGAAGCATAGCCATGCGNATGAGCAGGTGGGTGCCCAGAGCAGGGCAGGAGCCTGGGAGCCTGGGCTGGGCCGGGGGCTGTGGTGGGAGATGGTTGGGCATGAGCCTAGGTGTGTAAATGTACTAAGTCACATCTTAAACCAGAAGAGGAAGGACACAAGCAAGCAGACGCTTTAGCCAGGTCACCAGTATGAAGGAGCAGGACAGGAAGCATAGCCATGGGAACCGTGGGAGGGTAGGGCTGGGGGATCTGAACTACATGAGGAGGGGCCCTGGCCTGGGTGGTTCTCAATGGAGCCTCTGTCCCCTCAGTTGCGACAGGACACCTTTGTCTCCCCCCAGACTCTCTCTGGCTATTCTGCATATAGATTTACTTACTTTTAAAGCCTGTTCCTCTCAGTGGCAGGAATTCTCTGGGCCTATGATGGTAGATGGGAAGTTGGGTCATTTATGGACGACATGAGAATGCAGAAAAAGCAGGACATTGAGTGCCTACGTATTGGCTTCAGCTGGGTATTCCTGCCAGGAGCTTTGGACATACCACAGTCATTACTGCAGCTTCCAGGTAACCATGTGTGAAAGGGAGAAGTGGATTTTGAACCATGAATCATTTTCCAGGTTAACTTTGGGGTGCCAGTAATGTCATCTCAGGGAATTTTGCCCACAGCAGAGGAGGGGGCTACTGCAGGGGAGGGAGAATCCACACTCTACTTAGAGGATTACCTTGTGGACAGCTGACAGTCTGCATATGGGAATGCTTATGGCACCTGCACTCTTGAATCTCCATTTCCATATGCATTCAAGAAAAGGGTAAATAGATGCTCAATTAAACTCCAGAGGTATTAAAAGAGTATAAGGCTAACGTTGAATGAAACTTCAGGTAAACAAGCCTTTTTGGTGCAGAACGGTAGCATTAGCAATCACAGAAAGGTGGGTAGTAGGGGTTCAGATAGTGGAGAAAGAAATGGAAAGAATATTTTTGATTACAGCTGTATGTTCATGGGGAGAGTTTACAAAATGTGATATTGCAAAGTGAAGAGATTATGACTAAAAAGCAAGCTGGCTGATGCAACAGCAATGTGGTATATGCATCACTGAATCTCTTTGCTGTACAACTAAACCAACATTGAAAATCAATTATACTTCAATAAAAATTGATTCATTAAAAATAAATTTTAAATCAGTGTCTGTATTAGTTTCCATTGTTACTATAATAAATTATACATAAATTTGTGTTAAGCCAGCAACCAAACTTATTCCTTTACAGTTTTGGAAGTCAAAGTCTGAAACGGTTCTTAAAAGCAAGGTATCGCACTGTTTCTGGAGGCTCTAGACAGAAAGTGCTTCCTTATTTTTCTTGTTTCTGTAAATGAGCTTATAGACCCTTTCTTCATCTTCAAATCCAGCAGAGTAGCACATTCAAGTCCCTCTCTCCCCCACTGTGCTTCTCACCTCTGCTTCCATCATTATATCTCTGCCCCTTATAATGATTATTGTGATTACAACAGGCCCACCCAGATGATTCTAGATAAACTTTCCACCTCAGGATGCTTACCTTACTCTAAGCATCTGTGAACTCCCTTCTGTCATGGAAGGTAACAGAGTCACAGGTTTAGGATGTGAACATCTTGCGGGTAGGAGCATTATCCTGGTTCCCATGATGTCGTAAATTGTGAGTCTATTTCTAAAACTCATTTTGGCATAATATTAGATCTACAGAAAACTTGTCAAGGCAGTACAGAATTGTCTTTTTAAAAAAAATCTCTGTTCAGATTGTACAAATGATTTTACATTAAAAATTATTTGAAAACAAATGAGCCATCTGTGAAAGTGTTTTGCATTCTTGGGAAGAAAAGTGCTGTTTAGGGCAAGGCGTTTGTGATCCCTGGCCTCCTCCAGAGGAATACTACAGGGTTCCTTGAGGGGAGCTGCCAGCCTTTTCCAGCCCTGGGAAGTTCCTGGGGCTGATTCCTCAAAGGCAGGATCCAGACCTCATGACAATTATTGCCCCAGCCAGACAGTTAAAGTTAATATGACTTCTACCTGTTGAGAAACACATTCAGTTCAGTTCAGTCACTCAGTCGTGTCTGATTCTTTGCATAAAGTCCTGCTCTGTACGGCTTCCTTCCTGTTTCCTGTAGTTGTTGCCTTGGGCACACTAGGCATTTGCCATCTGTAACTGGCTGGGCATGTGGCACCTGGGAACCTCTGCCAGGTAGCTTACCTGAATCATCTGTCTTCTGTGCTGAGCCAGCCATCCTCAGGGATGCAGCCTGGGAGTCTTAGGGAACACTGAGCTTCCTTCACTAGCTTCTGCCCAAGAATATCCCTCTGCCTGTTGCTATGGGTTCTGGCAATCAGAGCTAACCCTGTTGGTGATTTGAAGCTACTGATTGACATGATAGCTTCCAAAACCCATATGTGCATCAAAATCACCTGTTGTGTTTTGTAAGAGATACACCACAAAATGAATCTGCAAAGTCTTATACATAGGAAAGCAAGGACAAGAGTGATGAGGACATGTCAAGAGGACATGGGGCCAGAAGGCTAAACCTGAAACAATCTGGCATAAAATGAACAATAATAATGGGCTATAAGACATTGAATAAAAAAATACTTAACTATAGTTGGTACTCACAGAACTAGACAAGTAAGTAAATGAATGCTCATGATATTCTCTGTGAAATGTTGTCTCAAGTAGGTCCGGAGTGGTGCCCAGGAATTTCTGGTTCTTAAAAAGACTGTAGGGAACGGTGATGTGCAGTAAAGTTTGAGAAATACCGGTTTAGCCTCTCTCAGTAGAGCACAGACTCATAGAAGTTATAGAAGAAAGAGCTGAAGCATTTGCTATCTCATCATCATGTACTGAAACCCACTATGTGTCAGGTGATGTACAGACTGAGATACAAGAGGGTAGAAACACTTCTGTCCCCCTGGAGCTCATAGTCAAGGGGCTACTCAGCCCTGTGAACAGTCTCCTTTGGTGGTGGGCTCAGGTCTGGGAGCCTGAAAGAATGAAGAGGACTTTGCCATGGACTGGGGAGAAAAGGGCATTCCAATTCAGTTCAGTCGTTCAGTCATGTCCAGCTCTTTGCGACCCCATGGACTGCAGCACTCCCGGCTCTCCCTGTCCATCACCAACTCCCAGAGTTTACTCAAACTCATGTCCATTGAGTAAGTGATGCCATCCAACCATCTATCCCATCCTCTGTCATCCCTTTCTCCTCCTGCCCTCAATCTTGCCCATCATCAGGGTATTTTCAAATGAGTCAGCTCTTCGCATCAGGTGGCCAAAGTATTGGAGTTTCAGCTTCAACATCAGTCCTTCCAATGAATATTCAGGACTGATTTCCTTTAGAATGGACTGGTAGAATCTCCTTGCAGTTCAAGGGACTCTCAAGAGTTTTCTGCAACACCACAGTTCAAAAGCATCAGTTCTTCGGGGCTCAGTTTTCTTTATAGTCCAAGTCTCACATCCATACATGACTACTGGAAAAACCATAGCTCTGATTAGATGGACCTTTGTTGACAAAGCAATGTCTCTGCTTTTCAATATGCTGTCTAGGTTGGTCATGACTTTTCATCCAAGGAGTAAGCGCCTTTTAATTTTATGACTGCAATCACCATTTGCAGTGATTTTGGAGGCCCCCCCCTCAAAATAGTCTGCCACTGTTTCCCCATCTATTTGCCATGAAGTGATGGGACCGGATGCCATGATGTTAATTTTCTGAATGTTGAGCTTTAAGCCAACTTTTTCACTCTCCTCTTTCACTTTCATCAAGAGGCTCTTTAGTTCTTCTTCACTTTCTGCCATAAGGGTGGAGTCATCTGCATGTCTGAGGTTATTGATGTTTCTCCTGGCAATCTTGATTCCAGCCTGTGCTTCATCCAGCCCAATGTTTCTCGTGATGTACTGTGCATAGAAGTTAAATAAGCAGGGTAACAGTATACAGCCTTGACATACTCCTTTTCCCTATTTGGAACCAGTCTGTTGTTCCATGTCCAGTTCTAACTGTTGCTTCCTGGTCTGCATACCGATTTCTCAAAAGGCAGGTCAGGTGATCTAGTATTCTCATCTCTTTCAGAATTTTCCAGTTTGTTGTGATATATAGTCAAAGGCTTTGGTGTAGTCAACAAAGCAGATGTTTTTTTGGAACTCTCTTGCTTTTTTGATGATCCAATGGATGTCAACAATTTGATCTCTGGTTCCTTTGTCTTTTCTAAGTCCAACTTGAACATCTGGAAGTTCACGGATCACGTATTGCTGAAGCCTGGCTTGGAGAATTTTGAACATTACTTTACTAGTGTGAAAGATGAGTGCAATTGTGTGGTAGTTTGAGCATTCTTTGGCATTGCCTTTCTTTGGGATTGGAATGAAAACTGACATTTTCCAGTGCTGTGGCCACTGTTGAGTTTTCCAAATTTGCTGGCATATTGAGTGCAGCACTTTCACAGCATCCTCTTTCAGGATTTGAAATAGCTCAACTGGAATTCCATCACCTCCACTAGCTTTGTTNCCATCCTGATTATCTGGGTAATGAAGATCTTTTTTGTATAGTTCTTTATATTCTTGCCATCTCATCTTAGTATCTTCTGTTTCTGTTAGGTCCATGCCATTTCTGTCCTTTATTGTGCCCATCTTTGCATGAAATGTTCCCTTGGTATCTTTAATTTTCTCAAAGAGATCTTTAGTCTTTCCAATGCTATTGTTTTCCTCTATTTCTTTGCACGGATCACTGAGGAAAGCTTTCTTGTCTCTCCTTGCTATTCTTTGCAACTCTGCATTCAAATGGGTATATCTTTCCAATTCTCCTTTGCTTTTTGCTTCTCTTCTTTCACAGCTATTTGTAAGGCCTCCTCAGACAGCCATTTTGCTTTTTTGCATTTCTTTTTCTTGGGGATGGTCTTGATCCCTGTCTCCTGTACAGTGTCACGAATCTCTGTCCATAGTTCTTCAGACACTCTATCAGATATAATCCCTTGAATCTATTTTTCACTTCCAGTGTATAATCATAAGAGATTTGATTTAGGTCATACCTGAATGGTCTAGTGGTTTCCCCTGCTTTATTCAATTTAACTCTGAATTTGGCAATAAAGAGTTCATGGTCTGAGCCACAGTCAGCTCCCAGTCTTGTTTTTGCTGAGACTATATAGAGCTTCTCATCTTTGTGTGCAAAGAATTTAATCAATCTGAATTCGGTATTGACCATTTGGTGATGTCCATGTGTAGAGTCTTCTCTTGTGTTGTTGGAAGAGGGTGTTTGCTATGACCAGTGTGTTCTCTTGGCAAAGCTCTATTAGCCTTTGTTCTGCTTCATTGTGTACTCCAAGGCCAAATTCCCCTATTACTCCAGTGTTTCTTTACTTCCTACCTTTGTATTCCAGTCCCCTATAATGAAAAGGACATCTTTTTTGGGTGTTACTTCTAGAAAGTCTTGTAGGTCTGCATAAAACCATTCAACTTCAGCTTCTTCAGCATTACTGGTTGGGGCATAGACTTGGATTACTGTGATATTGAATGGTTTGCCTTGGAAATGAACAGAGATCATTCTCCTGTTTTTGAGATTGCCTCCAAGTACTGAATTTTGGACTCTTTTGTATCTACTACTCCATTATATCTACTACTGTTGTCAAGAATCCCTTAGAAGGCCATTCCAGACACAGGGAAAAGCAAAGGTATGGATGAGAGTAGGGCATGAGGCTGGTTGATCTGCAGGGGAGGGTGCACTGTAGGGACGAAACAGAGGAGGTTCAAGCAGCAATAAGGGGCCATGCTCGCACCTGCACTGCAAACCAGACACTGGCCTCGGCTTGTTTCATCCACTGAGCCCTGTGATCTTCATTGCAGCCACATTCTACAGAAAGGAGATAGCAGAGCCAGACAGAGGGACATTCCAAAGGTCACATTGCCCGAGAGCACACATTTAACTCTTCTGCTGGCCTTTAGGTACATTTCAACTGCTCGGCAGCCTTGGCCTCTCTGTGCTTAGTAGACACACAGGATCTGAGAGATCTGCATTTTATTAATATAACTTGATCCCCAGGACTTGTGAAGGTACTTTGGAGTTTGAGAAGTGCCAGTCCAGGCAGGTCTCTGATGGTACAGGAAAGATGTATTGAGAGGTCGGCCAGGGGGGTATTAGCAGACCAAATAGAGGGCTGTAATTGTGGTCCCATGAGAGAGGATGCTGTGCTGAAGTGGTCTTCTCCCCCACATGGGCTCTCTCTCTACACCTTGACTGTAAGCTTCCTTGGAACATTCCACAGTGCTCTCCCCGAGGGCCCCGGCAGACCTAGTGCTGCAGTGTAACCTATCGGGGGTCAATAGGTATGAGCTGATTCTGCTCTGTGGCTGCTGCTGCTAAGCCGCTTCAGTCGTGTCTGACTCTGTGAAACCCCATAGACAGCAGCCCACCAGGCTCCCCCGTCCCTGGGATTCTCTAGGCAAGAACACTGGAGTGGGTTGCCATTTCCTTCTCCAAGGCATGAAAGTAAAAAGTGAAAGTGAAGTCACTCAGTTGTGTCCGACTCTTTGCGACCCCATGGACAGATCTGTAACTCCAGACCTGGAGTCATGAGATTGCCCGCAGCCTCACACGCCTCCAGCAATCCCACTGGCCATCATCTGAACATGGATCTCACAGCCTCATCCTTCCCCAAGGCCAGTCCAGCTACTGCCTGGGCCCAGACTCTTCCTGCTGACTTAGCCACCCTAGTGGCAGGTGGGAGCCATGAATATGATGTTGGCTGACAGATGGGAGGTAACTGCAGACACCCACTCAGTGGCCAGAGCACCATTCCCTGCTGAGGGCTGGAACATCACTCATCATCAGAACAAAAAAAAACCTGTGGCCACTGTTGCTGTTCTCATTTTGCACAACAGCAATAAACGTAGCCCAAGGTAGCAGTAACTACAACAGAACTGGGGGTTTTTCTGTCCTGGGGAGTTTAGTCCAACCGAGAAGGCTAGAATATGACTGTGTGTCAAGTGACAGGTGTAATTCCTCTCAACTTTCATTTGCTGCTGTTCAGTCACTATGTTGTGTCCAACTCTGCAACTGCAGGGACTGTAGCATGGCACGCTTCCCTGTCCCTCACCAACTCCTGGAGATTACTCAAACTCACGTCTGTTGAGTCAGTGGTGCCATCCAACCATCTCATCCTCTGTCATCCCCTTCTCCTCCTGCCCTCAATCTTTCCCAGTATCAGGGTCTTTTTCAATGAGTCAGCTTTTCACATCAGGTGGCTAAAGTATTGGAGCTTCAGCATCAGTCCTTCCAATGAGTGTTCAGGGTTGATTTCTTTTAGCATTCACTGGTTTGATCTCCTTGCAGTCCAAGGAGCTCTCAAGAGTCCCATGTTAAGGACTCAATCTCAGGCCACAAATGACCTAGGCTTCCGCTGTTGGCCGTGGTGCTGCTGGTGTTTTGCCCTCCCCTTGCCCACATGGGTGCCCGGTACACTTCTTTCTGAGGGCAAACTAGAAATGTGTTTCCATTAAAGGCATTTCTATTGCCATGGGGTAACTGTTCCCAAGTCATTCTGATATTCTCATTACTCATTCATAATTAGTAGCAATAATGATTACTAATATGTAGTGATGTTCTCTCCTTAAGAATTTCCACTGCCATTAAGTTGCTCCAGAATTCCCTGGGGAAAGGGAGAGACCTGGATGTTTTCCCTCAGCCCTCTTTTGAGCGTCTTCTCTCTCTCTGAGAACAGAGAACGTGTTTTTCAGCCTATTGGCCAGTACAGACCAGTTGAGGTCAGAGCAATGAATGGACATTCTGGCCAGTTTTGACCCCAGAAATCCTGCATCTAGGAAAGCTGAAAGTGTGGAACCGGTGGAAAGCTCAGGGGTGGTGTGGCATCAATTACAGGTCCATCCACACACTCCTATTATTATACGAATACAGAGCCAGTGGAAGGCAGGGAAACAGTCAAAGTGAAAACGTTACAAACCTTTCTGGGAACTGATGGGTAGATGCAGTAATCATGGATGATTAGGCTTCCCGGTAAGGTCCAGTCCCACCAAACCACTAAAGAGATGAGCACTACCAGTTAGGAAGTCAAGGGACATTATGGTGACAGAGGATGGAAGGATTATGGGAGTTGGGTGGCCACTGAAGGTGGCATCTAGACTCTCCTAGTGCCCTCCTAGGTTAGGTCCCTGTTGCTGGGACAAGAGAGAAGTTGATGAGTCTAGGGGAGGAGGGTGCATGCTTGCAGAGCAGACAGTGGAGGTATGCCTAGCCATGCCCTGGCCTGACTGACATGTACCAGCTGGGGCCAGACTGGCAGCCCTCGCGCCCCCATCCAGCCTCAGCTGCTGGCGCTACCCGCCAGCCCTCTGCGCCCCGGGTGTGGGCCCTGCAGGGCTGTGCCTCTGTGTCCCCCCCTTTCCCGTGACCCTGTTGAGTCCCCGCTCAGTTATCCACGTCCACAAGCAAAATGGATCCTCAGTCTCCAGTGCCTGTGTCCCTCTAATAGGCCCCATTGTAATCCCACCACTTTGGAGCCCAGAGAAGCCACTCTTGACCTCTCTGGGGCTCATTTTCCTCATCTGTAAAGTGGGGTAAGTGTTACCAGGGGTGATACTTTGAAGACATGTTGCTCAGAACCTCACAGACATCAAACAACCCTGTTGCCATCATTCATACCCCGGTCACTCCGCACAGCTGTGTGGAAGGACAGGAAGGGCAGTGGGACCTTCCTGAGTTATGAAGAGCCTGGTTCAGGAACACAGCCTGGGTGGCCTGGAGGATGCGTGGAGGGAACCAGCACCTGGACCTTCCTGGGTTAGGGTGCCCTTTGCCTTTGGAAACAACTGGTTTGGGGAGGATCCTCCAAAAACCAGCCTCCAAAACAAAAGTCGGGGTGGGGGTAAGGCAGAGGAGGTGTGCAGGAGCAAAAGCCTGCTGGCTGAACTCCCTTCCATGGAGGAGTGGAAATGGATTCCCAAGGTTTGGAGAGGCCAACCAGCCCGCCAGCCCCTTCCTGTCCTACCACAGATGGCAAAAGTTCATGCCCCTCTGGGTTTTCTGAGTCTCTGTGACAAAAGCTAAAACAAACTATGACATCCAAAAACTTACGGCTGGAAGTACTATTACTGAAGAATTAAGTTATTTGCTCAAGAATTAAAATGCTGGGCCTGCCTAGTGCACAGACTAGACAGATACTCCAGCACCTCCTACAGAAACCGAAATCCTACCCTGTGACATAAGACTAGATCAGAAAAAGACACATGTGTCCCAAGGGAACAAACAGGCCCTGGGAGCAGCATCAGTGACCCACCGGAACCATCGCACAGGGACACAGCACAGCTTCTCAACCCACTCAGAAGGACACGAGGAGCCAGGTAGGGGCGCCACAGCTTTCCTGCGAGCCGTGCCTAGGTCCCGCACACGGTTTAGAAGAACTGAGGCTGGTTCCTTGAAACCCATCCTGGACACTGTTTTGTTTTATAGCAACCCTATGACAAACCTAGACAGTGTACTGAAAACCAAAGATGTTACTTTGCTGACAAAGGTCTGTATGGTTGAGGCTCTGGTTTTTCCAGTAGTCATGTACGGATGTGAGAGCTGCACCATAAAGAAGGCAGAGTTCCTAAGAACTGATGCTTTTGAACTGTCATGCAGGAAAAGACTCTGAAGAGTCCCTTGGACTGCAAGGAGATCAAACCAGTCAATCCTAAAGGAAATCAACCCTGAGTGTTTACTGGAAGGACTAATACTAAAGCTGAAGTTCCAATACTTTGGCCACCTGCAAAAGTATGCAAAGAGCCAACTCATTGAAAAAGACCCTGATGCTAGGAAAGATTGAGGACAACAGGAGAAGGAGGTAGCAGAGGATGAGATGGTTGGACGGCATCACTGCTTCAGTGGACATGAGCTTTGGCAAACTCTGGGAAGTGGTGATGGATAGGGAAGCCTGGTGTGCTGCAGTCCATGGGGTTGGAAAGAGTTGAACATGATTTGGCTACTGAATAACAACAACCACCTTGAGATGCAGCGGTAAAGAATCTGCCTGCCAGTGCAGAGCAGGAGACACAGTTTCGATCCCTGGGTGAGGAAAATCTCCTAGAGGAGGAAATAGCAATCCATTCGATTATTCTTTCTTGCCTGGGAAATCCCATGGACAGAGACTAGAGGGTTACAGCCCATGGGGTCACAAAGAGTCAGACACTACTGAGCACGCGCGCATGCACGACCACCTTGAAGTGCTCTCCAGGGTTTGAAATCTCTAAGCCTTGGGAAGGCTGGGGGTGTGGGTTGGGGAGGGTTCCACGGGATCGGCTCCCAGGGATCAGGCACTTGCCCCTGGAAACGTAGGCCTGGACCCTGCAGACCACTTAGCTGATCAAAGAAGACCTCTGACTGACAAAACCCTCCATGGCTGGCGCTGTGGCGCTCTAACCATGGGGACGCAGGGGCCTTACTGCAGACTTTCAGTTTGGATTTCTGCGAGAATTCTGGGCCCCAACCACATTCATATTACCAGACAAAAGAACGTGGGGGCAAGGAATGAAACTGTTTATGGATCACTTTATGAAGAGGACATCTTATGGAGCATTTAATGGGCTTTACTCCTCACAAGAACACCTGGAGGTAGGGCTTATCATTTCCATTTCAGAGATAAGGAAACTGAGCTTCAGTTTGGTGAAGCAAAACTGCCCAGTGTTTCAGGGCTTGATCTGCCAGACTCTGAAACCCATACCCTTTACACTCTCAGAGTGGCTCCTGAAATGATGGCCCCCAAAAGGGGACCCCTGTAGGGGTTAACTAACAACACAATAGCACATCTGATGCTATCTTTACTACCCTTTCAACACTGTGAACTTAATCTCTAGCCCTGTAGTGGGTTGATTTGTATCACCTCCAGAAGAAATGCACAAATCCTAACCACTAATACCTATGAAAGTGATCTTATTTGGACATAGGGTCTTTGTGGATGCAATTAAAGGAAAGATTCCAAGATGAGATTATTCTGGATTAAGGGTGGGCCCTAAATCCGGTAACAAGTGTCCTTATAAGAGAGAAGATAAGGTTTGACACACAGATGCCACATAAAGATGGAGACAGATCAGAATGATGTGACCACAAGCCAAGGGATGCTGAGGATTGCCAGCAGCCACTGGAAGGTAAAGAAAGGCATGGAACAGATTCTCCCTCTGAATCTCCAGAGGGAACCCACCCTGCCTGCACCTTGGTTTCTGGCTTAGAGCCTCCAGAACTGTGAGAGAATCAATCCCGTTGTTTTAAACCACTAGGTTGTGGTCATTTGTTATGGTCATGGATACAGGTCCAATCTCTCTAGTGAGAATAGTACAAGCTGTTTCTTATTTAGTGAATGTCAAGTGTGTTCCAGGCACTGAGCTGAACATAAACTAGTTCCATGGAGCTTCTCGCTCATTCTATGCTGTGGGATCCATTGTTACTATGCTGATTATCCAGGTAAACAAACTGGAAAGTCATCAGGTCCAAGCTAAGCTGGTAGTTGGTAGGGCAGACTCTGTTACCAAGCAGTTAAACCTCACACCTCCAAATCCACAGCCCCGGAAGGTGATGCCTCTGGTGGGAGGAATGCCTTCCCCTTGGGTGCAGAGACTTAGTCCTGGTCTGGAGGTCTGCAGAGCCTCACTGCAGCCTCAGAGCTGCACAGGGCCAACTGCCTTGAGAGAATCCAGAGCAGAGCTTCCCCTCTGCTCTCTCCTCACTTAGTAGACCAGAGAGGTTCAGCACTTTCCCTAAGGACACACAGCTCTCCATGGCAGTCAAAGAGCTCAGTAAGTCTGGCTCCCTGGTCTTTGTGTCCTGGAAATGCCCAGGGACTGGGGTTTCCTCTTCGGGCACAGCTGAAAGAATTCCAGACCAAGCCACTTCCCTGTGGAGTGTGTCTGCTGCCCATATTCTTCCCCAGCAGGCTCTTCTGAAGAGGAATTAGAGAAGAAGAAGGGCCCTTAAGCACCACCTGCAGATCCACCGTGCCTTACAGTCACTCCCAAATCCCTAAGACTCTGAAAACCTGACGTTTGGCATATCTAATTTGGTAGTAGAAACCTGACCTAAATTCCCATGTGGCTCTTTATAATCTTTGTTATCCCACTATTGTGAATATTCCACTGCAGAAATACTGATGTGATTCATTTCAGGGTGTGGCCCCAGACCTACTGGGTCTTATGTTAGACAAGACACATATACAATAATTCCTTTATAAAATCTGAAAAATCTTGCATATTTTTTTCTGATTTTAAAATGCATCTGATCCAAGAATTTGGGGATAGAGATTGGGGTCCTTTTATAATTTTCCTAATACTGACCCCCTGGGAAGGAACAGACGGGTGGGCCACAAGCAACAAGCCAGTCTCTCACTTCTAGGTGTGTGGGAAGATGTCTAACTCTCAAAAAAGCCCCACAGCACTTCTATTTGAATTCAAGATAGTGTATGTATGTGAAAGTTGCTCAGTCGTGTCCGACTCTTTGCGACCTCATGGACTATAGAGTCCATGGAATTCTCCAGGCCAGATTACTAGATTGGGTAGCCTTTTCTTTCTCCAGGGAATCTTTCCAACCCAGGGATTGCACCCAGGTCTCCCATATTGCAGGCAGATTCTTTACCAGCTGAGCCACAAGGGAAGCCCAAGAATACTGGTGTGGGTAGCCTATCCCTTCTCCAGCGGATCTTCCTGACCCAGGAACCGAACCAGGGTTTCCTGGATTGCAGGCGGATTCTTTACCAGCTGAGCTATCAGGGAAGCCCCCAAGATAGTATGGAGGTAGGAAAACGGTATTTTTCAAGTTAGAGAGACAGGTGCGAATCCAAGTCTCAGAGGTTCAAGGCTCTTCTGCACCTAAGCAATAAATATCTGAGAAACATCTGGAAGATGGAAGCAGCCGCAGCTACTGTGCAGGACTGTGTGGGTATGAGTGCTCAGTGAGGCTTGGTGAGGAGAAACACGGCAACTCCAAAATAGAACCCCCCACCACCCACCCACAGTCCTTAATGAAATACCTCCCCCAATGCCGGCCAAATTGCAAATTCTCAGAAAGAAAATAATATTCTCTCCAATTCTTAGCAACAGCTATTTGGTACCTGGAATGGAGATTATTGTGATGGCGTCACAATCACGCTTGGCATCTGCCAAGTGCCTCCCAGTGATTCATGCCAGGACTTTAAAGACTCTGCCAAACTCACCCGGCACAACTGGGGACAAAAACGGGAACAGAGACCAAGGGCAGCAGCCAGCCCAGGGCTTACACCTGACCACTTCCAGTAGCTGTTAAAGGAGGGATCCTCTTTTAAGTGTCCTTTGTCCCCTGTGAGTCCCCAGCGGACTCTGGATGAAGCCATTTCCCTAGGACATTAGGCAGGAACTGTGAAATTTAAAGACCCTGGGGATTTGCAGGATGAAATTTTACAGGGGACATGCTCTTGACTCAGAGAGGGGGCTTAGGATATTATGCTGGAGGGAGAAAAAGCAATCTTGTCTCTTATTCAGCTGGTCTCCTTTTATTCTATTTGAGAATGTAGGATCTTTTCCATAAGTCATATTATTGTCATTAAACTGATGGCCTCATCTACATAATCAATAAGACTTCGGCCTCTTTCATTGTTCAGGGAATGGTGGGAGGTGCAGGGGATAGGAGCCCCTCCTCCCAGTCCAAGCCCCTGCTGCCAATCCCTTTATAAACTTCATATTTCTTGTGGGATTTGTGAACCTGACCTTGAGGATGTTTGGTCTGGCAGAGGGGAGATTATATTTTATTTGGAGGGCTATCTGCTGCCTGCAAGTCTCAAAGTGATTTTCAGACAAGGACAAACTATTCTAACCTCTCTGATTTCAGATCAGAGCAGTGAAGCCTCCAGAAATGTGCCCAACTTCACAAGGCAATGCTGCAGCCAAGTTACAGGCTGATCAGGTTCAGAAAAGGATGGAGAAAGAACATCTGACTGTGCTGACCCTCTACCTCACACCTGAGGGGAAACGTGCCCTCAGTCAAGGCTGCTGCACAGAAGGGTGGGTTAGAACCTCCTGAGGGGTCAGGAGGATAAGAGGGAGACAGTTAAGTAGTTTGGAGGAAAATCTATTTCCCCAAATGATTTTCAGCTCATCTCCTGTCCTCCTGAGAATAATCAAGTTTTGAGCCCATACATTCGTTAATTTCCTCACTCCCTCATTCATTCAGTACCTTCTAGGCCCACAGACCTGGCTTTTTTTTTTTTTTTT
>SJYV01050761.1:1561199-1591513 GCA_006410875.1 Neotragus pygmaeus | reverse complement strand
TCACTCAAACTCATGTCCATCAAGCCAGTGATGCCATCCAGCCATCTCATCCTCTGTCGTCCCCTTCTCCTCCTGCCCCAATCCCTCCCAGCATCAGGGTCTTTTCCAATAAATCAACTCTTTGCATGAGGTGGCCAAAGTACTGGAGTTTCAGCTGTAGCATCATTCCTTCCAAAGAAATCCCAGGTCTGATCTCCTTCAGAATGGACTGGTTGGATCTTTCAGTCCAAGGGACTCTCAAGAGTCTTCTCCAAAACCACAATTCAAAAGCATCAATTCTTCGGTGCTCAGCTTTCTTCACAGACACCGCTGAATCACCCTGTGGGCCTGAGACCACCTAAACAGATTTGATGTGACTCAGAAAGCAAAGGTATGTAAGTGAAACACTTCTAACTTGTGTTAGACAATGGATGGGGGTGAGGATCTCTTTATAATGTAGACATATCTGCACCTTCAATTCTTCAGTCTCTATGTGGCATGATTATTTTAGGAGAAAACTCTGAATGTCAGTGGAAACAGCCAACTCCAGCGGTAACAAGAAGAGAATCCTGCTTAAGTATGTGGGGAATTTCTTTCCTTTTTCTCATTTGTTGGTCTGTCTCTCTTTGCATGTGGAAATGGAGTAAGAATAAGCAGGTATATTGTTAAAAAAGAAAACCAAGAAATGACAAGTCTAAAAAGAAGGTACTATCACTTGAGCCTGGTGGAAATAATGTGAAGGCAGACAGGAGTGAGTAGGAAGACAAGGCCCAGATCCAAACTGTTTATGAGTCTTAATTTTATTTTATTTATTTATTTTTTCTTTCTTTTCTTTCTATTTATTTTTATTATTATTATTATTTTAAATTTGACTTTACAATACTCTATTGGCTTTGCCATACATCGACATGAATCCACCACAGGTGTACACAAGCTCCTAATCCTGAATTGGGAGTCTTAATTTTAGAATGCTCCTCTGCTNTTATTATTATTATTATTTTAAATTTGACTTTACAATACTCTATTGGCTTTGCCATACATCGACATGAATCCACCACAGGTGTACACAAGCTCCTAATCCTGAATTGGGAGTCTTAATTTTAGAATGCTCCTCTGCTGATCTTTTGCTCACTTCTGAAGCTCATCAACAGAAATGGACTGAATTGACCACATTCCTCCCATAGTGCCTGTCTCTTTTGCAATGGCCACTGGAGACACTCTTACTAATGCTGCAACACTGCCATTTAAGACAAAAGTCATGCAGTGATTGCTGCAAATTTTCCAAAGACAATAGACTCAAGACATTAGTTGATTTAATCAGTGAACCAACGTAAGTAAGTACTTGGTGTCTCCTTTGTGTTTACTTGGTCATTGCTACCGTCCAGGGGCGCGTTCATGTCTTTGGAAGGGAATATAGAATATGGACATTCTCCATAGTTATCAGGGCCTGGGACAAAAACAAGGAGGCATTAAGAAAAAGAGGAAAGGTGGCTTTCTGCCCTGGTCCCATCCTCTAGGGCCAAGTTTGTCAACCCTGGCACTGCTGACGTGGGTATGGTTAATTTTTGCGTGGGGGATTGTTCCATGCATTGAAGGATTAGTACCAGTTCCCTAGCCCTTCCCACTAGATGCCAGTAGCACCACTGCCTCCCCAGTTGTGAGATTGAAAAGGTCTCCAATCATTACCAAATGTCCATTGACAGTAGGGGTGTGTATGTGTTCAGAATCATGCCTCATTAAGAACTACGCCCCTGAGGTCTGCCTCTATGAGGGGAAGCAGTGAAAGCAAGGCCTGCAGTGGAAGCAGACAATAGCAGTGGGGACACGCAGTCTCTTTGGGGCCCCAATGACAGAGCAAAACTCAAACATGCTTTACTCTCATGCTTTGTTTAAAAGAAACCCCAAGAATGTAGCATCACCAAGAGACTTTGAGGGTTGCTAGCAAGGGCAGTGGACATGCTGAGAAAGGAGAAGAGCAGACGAGGAAGAAAAGAGCAGATGCCAAGCAGAACCTGCTTTAAGTCACCAATGGCTGTCCCGTTCCTTCTTGCCAGTGAGTGGACTATGCCAAAAAAGATGTTCTTCCCTGATAACAGAGAGGCAGCTGGGGAGGAGGATCCCTTTCTGCCCTGCTCTTCCTGCCCTAGCCTATGGCAAGATGGAATGTTTGGAGCTGCTGGCAACCACTTTGCAACCATGAGGCAAAAACTAAAGGTCAGAATCTATTGCTGACACATGAGGAAAGTCTGCATTTTTGATGACGTGGCTGAGCCAATGAACCAATCTCAGGATCATCTACTTTTAGTCTTTCTGTTAAGTAAATAATATATGTCCCTATGATTTAAGCCAGGGTTAGTTTGGTTTTCTGTCATTTACATTGCTAATTATGGAAACGTTTTCAATGGCAACTAATAAAATACCCAACTAAAATAAACTTATAAAGGGAGGGTGATTCTAAGGTTGGTTTGGTGGCTGTTTAAAATCAGAGTTCTGAGTTGACTTATGATACTCTTGGACTTTTCCTTGTGTTCACAATATTGCTGCCACAGCTCCAAATGTCATGTCCACACTCAAGCTATGTTTAAGACAAGAAAGAAAGAGGCAAACTTTTCTTGCCTATCCCTGTCTTTTTACCAGGAAGAAAACAATTTCCCCTCAAGCTCATAAGAAACTATCCCATCGTCTCATTGATCAAAACTGGACCACATACCATAAAATTAGAATTACCATATGATTCAGCACTCCCAGTCTTGGGCATATATCCAGACAAAACTATGATTCAAGAAGATACATACACCCCTATACTCATAAAAGCACTATTCACAATAGTCAAGCCATGGAAACAATCTAAATGGTCATAACAGGTGAATGGATAAAGAAGACATAGTACATATATACAATGGAATATTGTTCAATCGTTAAAAAAATGAAATAATGCCATTTGCAGCAACATGGATGGAACTTGAGACTATCATACTAAGTGAAGTAATTCATAAGGAGAAAGACAAATACCATATATCACTTACATGTGGTATCTAAAATATGACACAAGCAGACATATCGATGAAACAGAATCAGGGACATAGAGAATAGGCTGGTGATTGCCAAGGGACAGGGGATGGGAGAAGTTTGGATTGGAAGTTCTGGATTAGCAGATGCTATAATTGTTGGCATATATAGAATGGATAAACAATAAGGTCCTACTGTATAGCACAGGGAACTACATTCAATCTCCAGTGATAAACCATAACAGAAAAGCATATGAAAAATGTGTATATATAACTGAGTCTTTTTTCTGTACAGTAATGGCAACCCACTCCAGTGTTCTTGCCTGGATAATCCCATGGACAGGGGAGCCTGGTGGGCTGCCATCTCTGGGGTCGCACAGAGTCAGACACGACTGAAGCGACTTAGCAGCAGCAGCAGTAATGAACACTCAACTACAATAAATAAAAGAAACTGGACCACATACCAAGACAGTTTGAGAGAGTGAGTACTTGGCATTTTAAGTCTCTGTCATGGAAGGTGAGTTCTTCCAGAAAAAGCTTTTCGAGAGGATTGTTGCGTTAGCAGACAACAGTTATTTGCCAAAAAATAATTGTCCATCCCATATACTCTATTATCAAAAAATAAGGCTCTCCCTACTGAGACCTCTCTTCCCCCTGCACCTCTAATTGTCCTTATGCCACTCAGAGTGGATTGGTCCAGCTTCTCACACCCACAGAAGAGCTAACTAGAGCTAGTCTGTTCAGTTCAGGTGGTTCTTCTGACACATGGTGTTGTGCAGAAGACTGTTTCCCTGACAACAGTGCTGCCCATCCCCTGCTGAGAAGACCTTTTGCTGGCTGGGAAGACCAAGCAGGGTGCAGTGCTTCTTCTAGGGAAGACAAGCCCACCCCCAAGCACTGAACCAATTAAGGATGCTTGACTCCTGCTCCCACAGTGTCTCTCAAAGTGCTTCATCTCTTCCCAGGGCTAAAGCTGGTTCCAAGTGGTTGGGACCCAGAGCAACTGGTCCCCTTCCTCTAGGTGAGCTTTCCTTTCTCCCTGGATAACCTGCCTGCTACAGCAGGCCATGGGCCGTGACTTCCAGGGGCCCCCTAATGCCCTTTCTGGAGGACACTGTTATGCCCCTAAGACCATTGCCAGCATTCATTACTCCAGGACATGGCCCATATCTATTGTGCTGAAGAAAAGGAAATAAAACAAGTTCAGTCTCTAGCAGGGCCTCCTCTCTGATATAACCTCCTGATACATGAACACATGTGAGCCCTGAATTCAACCATGGTAGGAGGTGCCCCTTCTGCCAAACCTCCTGCTGCATCAGGTCACAACCCCCGGTGGATTCCCTGTAGGTCTGTCCTGCATCCTCCCACGTAGTTCTCTTTTCTGCCCTGCCTGGAGTCCAGTGAAGTTTTTCCCTCCATTCAAGACCAGCACTTACGGAAAATGCGGCCTCCAGTGAGCTCTTACTCCCCTGATGGGACATTTGGAAGCTTCTCTTTGTTTTTAGAAACTGCTGCCTGAGAGCTTTTCATTGACAATGGGGAGTGACTTGACATCGTACATAACCCTGGATTACCAACATGGTTAACATTTCATGATGTTTATTCGTCATTTACATTTATAGAAATATGGGCCATAAAAAATTAAAGCTTTAATTGCTTTGGGTTTCCTTTTTTAAAAATTTGTTTTATGGTTGGGAGTTTTTCTCCTAGCTGAACAGTCTTCCAAATCTTGGGACCAGAATTACTCAAAAGAATCAGGAAATGTGGAGATAAAATAGTCTGAGGACAGACTGATAGACAACAAGACAATGAGGTATTTGAGATCATTAACACAATGCCTCAGCTCAGCAGGGAAGCTCTGGAATATAGGAAGGATCCGACACAGCACTTTCTCTCTCAGTAAGGACAGCTTTTTACCAGGAAACAAAGGTTGAATCTATAATTACAGAGCTTCAGGCACGAGAGCAGCCCAACATCAGAGATCATGAAAGACGACCCTGGGATAGCCTGGTCTGTGCACTGGTGTCTGTGGTGACAACACTCTGGGTTCTCTCGCATTAACTGGGCACTTTAGATGTGTTTAAGGGCTGGCTTCCCAGGTGGTGCTAGTGGTAAAGAACCCATCTGCCAACGCAGGAGACAAAAGAGACGTGGGTTTGATCCCTGGGTGGAGAAGATCCCTGGGAGGAAGGCGTGATATTCTTGCCTGGAGAATTCCATGGACAGAAAAGCCATGGAGGTGGGCTACAGCCCAGGGGTCACAGAAAGTCAGACACAACTGAAGCAACTTAACACACACGCACACAAATGTGTCTAAGCCACAGGCATCAAACATACAAGACACGGAATCGCTGGAACAGTGGCTGATAGGTTAGCCCCCGCCCCTGAGGACCACCTGGGGAGCTTCCCTGTGTAGTTTGGCTTCCCCGACCGACAGACCCACGGCACTCCCGAGGCCGCTGGCGTCCTGAGGAGCACACATCTGGTCTCTGATGTGCTGCACAGCTGTCAGCTCACACTCCGCTTTGTGTGAGAGTTTGCTTGCTGATTTCAAACAAATGTCCGATGTCAGTCTCTTGGTTCAGTCTCCCTGGGGGTGTAATGTTTATGTGAAATTGGAGTTTGTGAGGATTTGCAAAGTGGAGCCTTCAGTTTCCGTTTTCTAGAACCCGCCTCCCCCAACCCTGCAGCAGAGAAGGTACGAGGATGGGCTGCTGATGTCCAGAGAAGAGGAGGTTCATTTTGTCCAAGCGGAAAGCTCTGGAAATCAGCCTCAAAGGGTGAAGGACACAGAAAGCAAAGGTGTGTGAGGCAGAAGGTATGCATTTGTGTGTGTGGCAGACAGATGTGTGAAATGTGACCTTCTATCCTGAATACTAGAACAACTTTCCCAGGGAAATCATCAAATCTCTAGGCTAATTGCTAATTAGACAAAATGCAACATTTTCTAAAGCCTACTTGAATTATGGCTGTGATATAATACATTTTTAGATGAAAATTGTTTTATGTCACTTCAGTTTAAACCCTTTCACCATGGAAATTACTTAATTGAAAAGTGAACATTTCTTTTCAACCTCTAAATTATGCAGAGCTTTATCAAACCAAATTTGCGGCAACATGATACTTTTAACTGTGTAATATATGATTTGTCATGGGCTGTCACAGATTTATGACACCAACCATGCAGCGCTGTGAAAGTTTCTACAATGACGAAACTGTATACTGAGAATAAATGAACCAGATACTTTGTCTCAAGGATTAATTTCTCTCTAAGCTCCACCAGATTTGCATGAACATGCTTAAATTAAACTGCTTTTCTATGATGTTGGTTTTCAATATTCCATAAAACTCAAAAATGTAGGCCATACCTATTACAGACAACATATTTTAGCATGTTACCATAGATGTGGGGCTTCCCAGGTGGCACCAGTGGTAAAGAACCCACCTGCCAATGCAGGAGACCTGGATTTAATCCCTGGGTTGGGAAGATCCCCTGGAGGAGGACATGGCAACCTATTTCAGTATTCTTGCCTAGAGAATCCCATGGATAGAGCCTAAGGGTTACAGTCCATAGGGTCACAAAGAGTCAGACATAACTGAAGTGACTCAGCGTGAATTCACACCATTAGATGATACTGCTATTTAATAATTTTCTTATTATATTTTCATAATATAGTACAATCTTTTAAAAAGAGGTGAAAGCATACCTTTAGAACATTAGCATTTTACTTCTTGGTTAGTTCAAACTATTTCATCAGCTGAATTCCTTGAGACACATAAACCAAGGTGACCCTCTAAATGGNTATTCCCATCTCTTTAAGAATTTTCCAGTTTGTTGTGATCCACACAGTCAAAGGCTTTACATTATAGGGTTGGACCACAGCCTTGTCTAATTCAATGAAACTATGAGCCATGCTGCGTAGGATCACCCAAGATGGACAGATCATAGTGGCAAGCTCTGACAAAATGTGGTCCACTGGAAAAACGAACGGCAAACCACTTCAGTATTCTTGCCTTGAGAACCCCATGAACAGTATGAAAAGGCAAAAAGATATGACACTGAAAGACGAACTTCACAGGTCAGTAGGTGCCCAATATGATACTGAGAAGAGTGGAGAAATAACTCCAGAAAGAATGAAGAGATGGAGCCAAAGTGAAAACAATGCCCAGCTGTGGATGCCAATGGTGATGGAAGTAAAGTCCAATGCTATAAAGACCAATATTGAATAGCAACCTGGAATGTTAGGTCCATGAATAAAGGTAAATTGGAAGTGGTCAAACAGGAGATGGCAAGAGTGAACACTGACAATTTAGGAATCAGTGAACTAAAATGGACAAGAATGGGCAAATTTAACTCAAATGACCATTATATCTACCACTGTGGGCAAGAATCCCTTAGAAGAAATGAAGTAGCCAACATAGTCAACAGGAGTCCAAAATGCAGTGCTTGGATGCAATCTCAAAAACCACAAAATGATCTCTGTTCATTCCCAAGGCAAACTTTCAATATCACAGTAATCCTAGTCTATGCCTCAACTNTTAGAAGAAATGAAGTAGCCAACATAGTCAACAGGAGTCCAAAATGCAGTGCTTGGATGCAATCTCAAAAACCACAAAATGATCTCTGTTCATTCCCAAGGCAAACTTTCAATATCACAGTAATCCTAGTCTATGCCTCAACTACTAATGCCAAAGAAGCTGAAGTTGAAAAGATCTATGAAGATCTATAAGACGTTTTAGAACTAATACCCCAAAAACATGTCAACTTCATTATAAGGGACTGAAATGCAAAAGTAGGAAGTCAAGAGATACCTGGAGTAACAGGCAAATTTGGCTTTGGAGTACACAGTGAAGCAGGGCAAAGGCTAACAGAGTTTTGCCAAGAAAACACACTGGTCATAGCAAACATCCTCTTCCAACAACACAAGAGACAACTCGAAACATAGACGTCACCAGATGGTCAATACCAAAATCAAATTGATTATATTCTTTGCAGCCAAAGATGGAGAAGCTCTATACAGTCAGNGTTTTGCCAAGAAAACACACTGGTCATAGCAAACATCCTCTTCCAACAACACAAGAGACAACTCGAAACATAGACGTCACCAGATGGTCAATACCAAAATCAAATTGATTATATTCTTTGCAGCCAAAGATGGAGAAGCTCTATACAGTCAGCAAAAACAAGACTGGGAGCTGATTGTGGCTCAGATCATGAACTCCTTATTGCCAAATTCAGAATTAAATTGAAGAAAGAAGGAAAAACCACCAGACCATTCAGGTATGACCTAAATCAAATCCTTTATGGTTATACAGTGGAAGTGAGAAATAGATTCAAGAGATTAGGTCTGAGTGCCTGAAGAACTATGCATGGAGGTTCATGGCATTGTACAGGAGGCAGTGATCAAGATCATCCCCAAGAAAAAGAAATGCAGAAAGGCAAAATGGTTGTCTGAGGAGGCCTTACAAATAGCTGAGAAAAGAAGAGAAGCGAAAGTCAAAAGATATATGTGTTTGAACGCAGAGTTCCAAAGAATAGCAAGGAGAGANCCCCCCCCCCGCAAAGATGGAAAATTGCTTTCCTTACGGCATATTCTAGCAGATTTCACAGAGCAGTTGAAGATGTCAGAAGAACCCTAAATGTGGAAAGAAAGATTTATTTTTAAAATTCTGTGAATTTCAAAAGATTGTGCAGATATATAAATCAGATGAATTATATTATGTGCACTAGTATTTCTATGACTAACAATGGCTATTAACACCCAATTTCCAAAAAGATAAATCTTTCCTGACATAGTTCAGTTCAGTTCAGTCGCTCTGCCTCTTGAGTCAGTCGTGTCCGACTCTTTGCAACCCTATGAATCGCAGCATGCCAGGCCTCCCTGTCCATCACCAACTCCCGGAGTTCACTCAGACTCACATCCATCGAGCCAGTGATGCCATCCAGCCATCTCATCCTCGGTCGTCCCCTTCTCCTCCTGCCCCCGACCCCTCCCAGCATCAAAGTCTTTTCCAATGAGTCAACTCTTCGCATGAAGTGGCCAAAGTACTAGAGTTTCAGCTTTAGCATCATTCCCTCCAAAGAAATCTCAAAGATCTATTCTGATCTCCCTCAGAATAGACTGGTTGGATCTCCTTGCAGTCCAAGGGATTCGCAAGAGTCTTCTCCAACACTACAGTTCAAAAGCATCAATTCTTTGGCGCTCAGCCTTCTTCACAGTCCAACTCTCACATCCATACATGACTACTAGAAAAACCATAGCCTTGACTCTACGGACCTTAGTCGGCAAAGTAATGTCTCTGCTTTTGAATATGCTATCTAGGTTGGTCATAACTTTTCTTCCAAGGAGTAAGCGTCTTTTAATTTCATGGCTGCATAGGTTCCTAATTGGAACAATAGAGCTTTTCCTAATAAAATTTCACAACCATTTAAATAAAATAAAATCTTATTGAGCAAAGAATAAGAAAAGAGACACAAATTACTGTAAGCTGTTAACTGACAAATGTCAGTTACCTCCTGCTGTGCTTCCTCGTGGGTTCTCAGAACTCCATGTCACCACACTTTGCAACTTACTTTTTCAGTCCTCTCAGTAAAATTTTAAAGATTCTGCCCCTTCTTACAATGGCAAAGAAGGGTGAAAGACTCAGCCCAGGCCAATTCACTCGTTCAGGAGCTAAGATTTCACCCAGTATCCATTTTCCAATGACAAAAGGTTTAATAGCAAAAAGACATGGGTTATTCGGTTTAATCCAGAAAATGTTTTTACTAAAGTATCTTTTATCATTTTATTGCAAGATAATACTTAAACTTCTGTAGCTACTTAAACCTTTCAAAGTGCTACCCACTTTTTTTTTTTTTTAATTTTTAACCCTCACCAGAGCCATAGTCCAGTGGTGCTAGCTGTAAAGAATCGACCTGCCAATGCAGGAAACACAAGGGACGAGGATTTGATCCCTCAGTTGGGAAGATGCCCTGGAGGAGGAAATGGCAGCCCACTCCAGGATTCTTGCCTGGAAAATTCCATGGGCCGAGGAGCCTGATGGACTACAGTCCATGGGGTCACAAAGAGTCCGACACCACTGAAATAAGAGCAGTGCTTGGCTCATTACTTTGTAGATGGGGAAAAAACCCGAATATAAGCCCCTGAGCACCAGCACAAGCTTTTTCTTCTTGATCATATCTGCTCCGAATGTGTGAGAGAAAGAAATGAGGCTGTTTAGGACTCCCTTCTGTTGTGCTACTGCTAAGTCACTTCAGTCGTGTCCGACTCTGTGCAACCCCATAGACGGCAGCCCACCAGGCTCCCCCATCCCTGGGATTCTCCAGGCAAGAACACTGGAGTGGGTGGGTGAGATGCAATAAAAGATACAGTATTTAAAAGGAAGAGAAATGGCAATGGAGCCTGAAAAGATACTTGGCAATTCTGAATAGAATTTGAGAGAAAATTTTTGATAAAAGAGAACTGAGATATGAAAGTGATCACCTCAACATTTAAGGAATATACTAAAAAAAAAAAATGAGAACTACTTTAGTATTAGTTCTCTCAGAATCACACTAAAAGCAGGGGGTTTGACTGGCGCTACAGGAAAAAAAAAAATTCTGGGATAAACATTACATTTGCAACTGTAGTAAAGATAGCTCCAAGTTAAAGCTGCTCATGACTCCCAGCTCCACAGCTTGTGGGAGTGTTACATGTTCCCACAAGTTCCTTCTGCCTTCATCCTCTGTCTGCTTCTGCATGCATTATCTTGGTGTCTCACAGAGTCAACGAAACTGTGAACTCATACCTTTCACTGGTTTTGAAAAAATTAAAACAAACATTACTTTTTTCAAGAAAAACCATACATGGATCAGTGTGATCAATGGAGATTTGATTAAAGATTTCAAAAGATCAGAAGAGTGTGACAGAGCTCAAATTTTATAATTCATCTTTCAGATATGTTTTTTTGTTTGTTTGGTTGGTTTTTTTTTTTCAAATTTTCTCTGACAAGAATGGGACTTAAGGGCCCTTTCTTGGTCCCTTCTCTAGGAAGCATCCCATCTCTTCTCCTAGCCCCTCATCCTCCCATCCACTCTTGCTTCTCACTGACCTTTTTATTCTCATTTTCTTTCCCTTCTACCTCACAAAAGGCAAAATGTTCCTTTCTGTTTCAAATTTAACAATTGATTGCCTTTTGTTGTTGAGATGTTCCTAAGATCTCATCATCCAATCATAAGAGATTACCCATGCATTTTTCTCCCCTANAAGCCTGGCTTGGAAAATTTTGAGCATTACTTTACTAGCATGTGAGGTGAGTGCAATTGTGCAGTAGTTTTAACATTCTTTGGCATTGCCTTTCTTTGGGATTGGAATGAAAAAAGACTTTTTTCCAGTCCTGTGGCCACGGCTGAGTTTTCCAAATTTGCTGACATATTGAGTGCAGCATTTTCACAGCATCTTGTTTCAGGATTTGAAAGAGCTCAACTGGAATTCCATCACCTCCACTAGCTTTGTTCGTAGTAACACTTCCTAAGGCCCACTTGACTACACATTCCAGGATGTCTGGCTTTAGGTGAAANACATATTGAGTGCAGCATTTTCACAGCATCTTCTTTCAGGATTTGAAAGAGCTCAACTGGCATTCCATCACCTCCACTAGCTTTGTTCGTAGTAACACTTCCTAAGGCCCACTTGACTACACATTCCAGGATGTCTGGCTTTAGGTGAAAGATCACACCATCGTGATTATCTTGGTCGTGAAGCTCTTTTTTGTACAGTTCTTCTGTGTATTCTTGCCACCTCTTCTTAATATTTTCTGCTTCTGTTAGGTCCATAACATTTCTGTCCTTTATTGAGCCCATCTTTGCATAAAATGTTCCCTTGGTATCTCTAATTTTCTTGAAGAGATCTCTAGTCTTTCCCATTTTATTGTTTTCCTCTATTTCTTTGCACCTTCCCTTATCATTGCCAAAATCACCAGTGACAGCTCCAAACTCTGTTGAAACTTCCTGATGTTCCAATTCCACTAAAAATAATTAAGAGAAACTTCTATTTTGTGGTGATATTTAATTATTTTTAATAAATAAAATTCTATCCTTTACATACAAATATATTAATAGTACAGAGAGTTCCTATATACCCCATACTCAGTTCTCCCTATTATTAACATCTTACAGTAATATGGAACATTTGTCATCATTAACAAACCAATATTAATGTTCAGTTCAGTCACTCAGTCATTTCTGACTCTTTGTGACCCCATGAATCNGGACCAGATGCCATGATCTTCATTTTCTGAAGTTGAGCTGTAAGCCAACTTTTTCACTCTCCTCTTTCACTTTCATCAAAGGGACAATAGTCATAAATGACCAAATGATCTTGGCTGGCCATTGATTCTTTAATGTATATTTAAAACGAGCTTGAGGGGCAGAAGAAGACCCTGAGCTGTGTCTTAGCCCCTGTCTCCCCTCAAGGAGCGCAAAGAAGTCCTGTTTCTGTTCTTTTTCTAAAACTTGCTGTTCACTAATCAGAGTGGCTTGAACTCCGCAGACTGTCACTTGCACTACTTAGCGGCAGCTGCAGCCTGCTGCAGGAGGGTCAGCGCGGCCTCTGGGGAGACCGCGCGGACGTGCGCGTGCCAAGGAGTGCGGCCAGCCGTGCCCGCGGCCGGGAGGTGGGCGGGCCTGAGCGTGACCGCTGGGGCACTGTCCCCACTGGCAGCCTTCCGAAGCAGCGCTAGGGTTCGATTGAAACAAGTTTCTCCAAGAAGACAATTTTGAGGATTTAAGCTTAGGAAATTTTATTTTTATAAATAACAGATGATTATTATGCCAATAAGTCATTAGTGATTTTGAAGATGGCGCTTAAGTTAGAAAGTTAGCTAAATGTTTCAACTCTTCCAGGGGAATCTGTAGAGGAGGATATCTGCTAAACAGTGTTGACATGAATAGGAACAAAAATACCTAAGAAGAATGAGAGGGCGGTACGTGACACTCGTGCACAGCCGTTGCTCAGAAATTTAAGCTCAGAAAAAAAGCTGGATTTATACCGATCTGCTGTCAGGGAAGGAAGGGCCCATTGTGCGTGGCATCTGTAACGGAAATGCTGTGAGAGACTCGGGGCAGTTCAGGCTATTTTTTTACACTCGAATGGAGTTATTTAATTTTCACCTATTGAATCATTAGTTGCCGCTGCCACTTCCTCAGCTGTGAATATGCGGCTGGTGTTGGGGAGACGGACCTCACTTTGTTTTATATCGTGTGGTGTTAAAACAGTCAATGGTTTTGTGATCATGAGCAGATTTTCTACTTGACAAGCCCTGCTGCGGCTCTAGGTGACTTGACCGTATTGTTCTCTTAACAATAGTTGTGTTAGGAAGATACGCACACTTTCCAGAAGGGGGGGGCTGTCTGCCTTAGAAATCACTTTCCTCAGAGCTGTAAGATAAATCGTTACAACGTGAGTGTAAATATTTTCTGCGTCTGCCAGGGTTCGTATCTGGAAGTGCGCTTCTCTCATTTCCCTCGTTAAGAGAGCAAGTGGTTCTAAGGGTTATGAAGGATCTGCACGCTTGCGCCTCCCGACGTCTCGGAACACTGGCCGCCTTAAGGGGACCGGACCCACAGCCTNGTGTAAATATTTCCTGCGTCTGCCAGGGTTCGTATCTGGAAGTGCGCTTCTCTCATTTCCCTCGTTAAGAGAGCAAGTAGGTCTAAGGGTTATGAAGGATCTGCACGCTTGCGCCTCCCGACGTCTCGGAACACTGGCCGCCTTACGGGGACCGGACCCACAGCCTCTTTAAAGAGAAAGGTGCAGGTGTACTGGTATCCTGTTAATATATAGAAAAACAACAGACACACATGAGTACATGCAAGTACCTGTAAATATTTACAAGCAGGGATACTTCTGTGTGTGGCTGTAAGCCCGTTCCCGTGATTTGGCCATCCTTGGACGATTAGGTCAAATGTGAATATGTGTAAAGTGCTCTTCATGGCTGTGCGTTACTATGGAGACGACATCAGACCTGCTGTAGTTTTCCCTTTCTATTGTATTTCATTTGCAGCCTATTTTTAATAAACTTTGTATGTATTAAAAAAAAAAAACTAGCTTAGGTAATATATGGTTTGTCCTTTGACATTTATATGCATAGTTGTTTTAAAAGTAAACTGCTTGAGCTTGTGCATATCCAGGTCACATGAATTTGAAAGATAAGCAACCAAAATCTTTCATACAGAGTCCTCAGCAGTAATTAAGGACATGGTATCTGGAGCAGATAGGTAGACAGCAGAGCTCAAATTCTGTCTCCTCTGCTGCCTTATGCAAATTATTCAACCTCTTCAGTCTCAGTTTCTTCAGGTATAAAATGAAATGATAGTAACTGCTTCTACTTCATAGGGTTATAATATGGATTAAGTGTATCAATATACGTAGAGTCCTTATAACATTGCCTGGCACATAATAAGTAAAGGATAATGTTGGATCTCCCTAAATTGTTTTAACTCACTACAGAAGGCATTGGTGTCTTTTTCCTGTAGCATTTCCATAGCATCTCCACTTTAGCATTTGCTATTTTCACTATTTGTCAATTACTAACATGCTACTTTGAAATAACTCATATACATCTATAGTATAATAGAATACCACCTGTATGTTTATCTTTATTCAAAGGTTTGTAGACGACTGCTCTACATTGCAGTCTTACAGACACTGACTCTTTTAACATTTCTGCATCTACCTAGTGACCAGTAGAAAAGCCTGCTCATAACAGGTGCAAGGCTATGGTTTTTCCTGTGGTCATGTATGGATGTGAGAGTTGGACTGTGAAGAAGGCTGAGCACCGAAGAATTGATGCTTTTGAACTGTGGTGTTGGAGAAGACTCTTGAGAGGCCCTTGGACTGCAAGGAGATCCAACCAGTCCATTCTGAAGGAGATCAGCCCTGGGATTTCTTTGGAAGGAATGATGCTAAAGCTGAAACTCCAGTACTTTGGCCACCTCATGCGAAGAGTTGACTCATTGGAAAAGACTCTGATGCTGGGAGGGATTAGGGGCAGGAGGAGAAGGGGACGACGGAGGATGAGATGGCTGGATGGCATCACGGACTCAATGGACGCGAGTCTGAGCGAACTCCAAGAGATGGTGATGAACAGGGAAGCCTGGCGTGCTGCAATTCATGGGGTCGCAGAGAGTTGGACACGACTGAGCGACTGAACTGAACTGAACTGAATTTTTACTAGTTCAACCACCAGCTGTAATAAAACCAATAGTGTTTTGTTATATTTTTAACTTGGTTTGTGATATCTTACTGGAGAATTACCTCAAAAGCCTATGTATAGTGTTTGCCCTTTCTTTCTTCTCAATTACTAGAGATATGCTGACTTTCATTCTTCCATTTCTATAAAATTTTCACTGTCCCTACTGAAATTCCAGTCCCAGTCCCTCCTCCAAAAAAACAAGGGGGAGTAAATATTAATAAATATTTATCTATGGTAAAGAACTTATTTCTGCACTTTATTTTGTTTACCAGTAATTTTACTTCCCATATGTCCAATGTATAATACATGAGCAATTGCAAAAGAATACTTTTAGTTGTCATTTTTAAATTTATTGGAAAATGCAAGCATACTTTAGGATGAGATGTTTTTTCGCTTGTGTTTTTAATTTTACTTGAAAACTACTTTATTTGTATATAGCCAAGGGCTAGAGTAGGGCTAATCTATTATGGTCATTTTAGCTGTTTTCCATGGTTATGAGTAACTCAAGGATTAGAAACTGCTTTCCAGACATTTAAGTCATGCAGTCTTCCCATTGCTCTGCTCCTATCTCTCATTCTCACTCCTGGATGCCCACATATCCCACCTCTAAGCAAGCTCTCAGGCTCACAAAAGACCAATTTCATGAATCAAAGGAAGTCAGCCAAAGGAAAAGGGGGAGGGAATCTGAGGTCTTTGATACTTTTTGGATTGTAAGACCTGAGGCTTGGACTGTCTCCAAACACCTGTACCTAAGCAAGAATGAGTTTTGTGGCTCTCTACCTACCTATTAATGAAATAAATATTATTTTTTTATTTATTGGGGTATAGTTGCCTAACAAGGTTGTGTTAGCTTTTGTTATACAGTCAAATGAATCAGCTATATGTATACACATATCTCCTCTCTCATGGACTTCCCTTCCATACTCCATATCACACCCATTTAGGTCACTACAGAGCACAGAGCTGTGTGATACAGCAGGTTCCCATTAGCTTTCTACATATGGCAGTACATCAATCTCAATCTCCCAATTCATCCCACTCCCGGTTTTTACCACCCTGTGTCTACAGGCTCTCTACCTCTGTGTCTTGGCTAAGAAATGGTCAATACAGTAAATCAAATTACTGACATACTGTGCCTCTTTGTATCCACTTATAAAAATATATATCAAGTTATAGAATAAAGACATATATAACTTGTCTTCTATAATAGTTGCAAACATCCAATAGAGTTTAGTGGGAACGGTAACAGATAAAATACATAATCTACAGTTTAAAACAGGTGAAATTGGAGTTCATACATTACATCATTCATCAACTCTCAATCAAACAGCCACACCCAAGGAATGTATATGCAGTAAGTGATATACATAGGAGCTTCTGTTTTGTAAGTAGAAGCATAGGGAGTTTATGGTAAGAGTCAAATCCTAAGAAAAGAGAAGGTGGCAGAGGTACTATGATGTCTGTTCCCGGTAGAACTCTGGTTCTATGTTTAGAGCTTACGATTAGAGAAGTGGGATTCAAAATATGTTTAAACTCTTTAACATGAAAGATGCTTTAAAATATCAAGCCCAAGAAGAGATTCTCAGGGACTTAATCTTTTAAAAAGTTGAGGTATGGAATTGAGGATGAAGCCATTCTTCCCATTGCTGACTGGAATTCTACTACTTCTTGGCAGCTCAAGGACCGCAGTTTGAGACACATCTGAAGATATTTTTCTTGGAGTAAACTAGTGTGCTCATGACATAAAGTGGCAATAATAATCCTTCTCGAGCAACAATTCTATATACTTAGGAGCTAGAACATAAAAAATATGAAGACTGGACACAAAGTGACAACTATATCTAGAGTATGGCTATTATGAGCAACTTCTTGGAAATATATAGAAATAACAGGGATATGTTGCAGGTGATAGACTGAGATCTGCCATTATGCAGATAAAGGCTGGCACATTGGCAGATTTGTGAATTAAATGTATACTGGGGTTTTAGAAAGCTAATAAATGAAGTCATCTTTTCCTCTTTCAACTTCAGAAGTAATTGAGAGATAGAAGCAGGCCGTACACAGAAGGAAAACAAAACACCAATTTTATTATTAATGGTGGGCGATGTGGCTTAGGTGTTCACTAATTATGAGCTTCCTAATACTGGATTCCCAAATTTAACAGTCACAGGCAGTGGTGAAGGCAGTAAACTTCCTCAATAGGGCAGAGTCTGAAATGGAAGATCATGTGTGATTTCTGTAGGAAAAGCCATAGAGAAGGAGATAACTAAGCTACATACTCAAAATCCTCCTTCCAAAGTTACCATTCACTTTGAAGCAATGTGGGAGAGGATGGGATAAAATAATCAGGGATATCTCACCAGAGGTTGGAATAAAACGCCAGCTTTGTTCTCATGGAAATCCTTCCACATTGGAAAGATGGAGCCTGTGGGAAGGAGGCTCTTCCACTATCAGCAGAGGGCTTCCCTGGTGGCTCAGATGGTAAAGAATCTGCCTGCAATGCAGGAGACCCAGGACTGATCCCTGGATTGGGAAGAACCCCTGGAGGAGAGCATGGCAACCCACTCCAGTATTCTTGCCTGGAGAATCCCATGGACAAAGGAGCCTGCCAGGCTACTGTCCATGGGGTCACAAAGAGTCAAACATGACTGAATGACACTTTCACTTTAACTTTCCACAATCATCAATGGGCAAGGAGCATGGAGCTGGGCCAATCATGGGCAGACTATAAGAAACAATCTACCTTGGTATAGGCATGTTCCAACAATATGAGTTTCAGTTCAGTTCAGTTCAATTGCTCAGTCGTGTCCAACTCTTTGTGACCCCATGAATCACAGCACGCCAGGCCTCCCTGTCCATCACCAACTCCCGGAGTTCACTCAAACTCATGTCCATCGAGTCGGTGATGCCATCCAGCCATCTCATCATCTGTCATCCCCTTCTCCTCCTGCCCCCAATCCCTCCCAGCATCAGAGTCTTTTCCAATGAGTCAACTCTTCACATGAGGTGGCCAGAGTAGTGGAGTTTCAGNGGGGCAGGAGGAGAAGGGGACGACCGAGGATTAGATGGTTGGATGGCATCACAGGCTCGATGGACATGAGTCTGAGTGAACTCCGGGAGTTGGTGATGGACAGGGAGGCCTGGCGTGCTGTGATTCATGGGGTTGAAAAGAGTCGGACATGACTGAGTGACTGAACTGAACTGAACTGAAGCAAATAAAGACATTTCCTCTCTCTAAAAAAAATTGGTGCCTGCTGTAAACAATACAAGTTTAACTATTTTAACCTACATTCTTTGCCTTCTCTGAACCTCCATGTTCTGATGGTGACATGGTAAATTAGAAATGAGATTATGTGTATAAAATGTAGCACCCCTCAATAGAGCTAGCCTCAATAATTCCAATCCCCCTTGACTTTCTTCCCCTGAACTTAGAGGGTTGAATTTAACCTCCTTTTGTTCAAAGATAGATGATGGGAAAGCTGGCCTGGGCAGCCCTTCTACTACCTGAAGGAAGTATTTGGGAGACTGTAAGAAGGTCTGCCAGGGTCAGAAAGCTTTTCCCTCACTGAAGCCCAAGATCAAAGTCTGGAAATGAGAGCAGGACAGCTCTGTGCTTCTAAGCTTATGTTGTAGTCAGAGGGCCTCAGACTCACAATCCATGGCCAAACATCACTCATTTATTCCAAAATATTTGTGATCCTTTGTGTGATCAAAAGTGTGTGAATGGTTGCTATTACATTTTAAGGCACATTCTGGGCTCTACTAGCTCTCACTGAGACAGCCTCTCTGACCCCTGTAGAAGGTCAGGGATAAGGGAGACATAGACTTAGGTTCAAATCCCAGCCTCACCACTTAGCAGCTGTGTTGTCACTTCAACTTTCTGAACATTGTTTCTTTATCTTCAGCTTCCTTCCCACTTTCTGCTTAGCTCATCTGAAGCACAGAAGCCAACAAATGGTGTTTGGTGAGCCGAGCAAAAGGCAAGGGAGAGTGCAAGTATGAGGAACAGGACTCCCAGTGGCTTCAGAAGGATGCTCCAGCGTGAAGTGGGGTGTGTGTCATATCAGACCCTCCCCAGAGTTGAGCATCCCAGAGGCTCAGCCGAATCCAATGCTGAGGGTGAGGGGGGTAACATTGGGAATCCCAGCCCCGTTGGCCTGGCCCTTGCCACTTTACAGACAAAGCAGGCTGTCAAACCCAGCTCCATTTCTCAATACCATGAGATCCACTCAGAAACCCAGGATGGGGCAGCTGGCCAGATCCAGCTTTAAGGCCACCAGTTTTCAGCATAAAGGAAACTGCTTCTCTGCACAAATCATTAAGGAACTGATAATAATCTGTTGCCAAGGTAGCTATTCTTGCAAGACGGTCAAACAGAAATTACTCAGATAGTCAATAGTGATGTAATTTTGAACCCAGTGGTTATCTGGCATCAAGTCAAGAAGCACAGCCAAAAGTCCATGCAGTTTTTTGTTTTTTTTTTTCCTTCGCTTGCAATTTCCCTAAGAGCCCAGGCATGGGAACCTTGTCTACACCCCCTGGCCCTTACAGCCAGAGGGAGTAGAAGTATTTGTCATCATGCCTGGGAAAGAGAAGAGGGCCTTTGTGGAACAACTCGAGAAGGCTCCCGTGCCAGTCTCCTCTTCCAGCCCTTGTCAATGCTCCCTGTGGAGGGGGGCCTGGAGAACAGCCTGTCAGCTCTTTTCAGGGCTGAGAAAGTCAGGCTTTCTGTCGCCTTGGCTGGGCTGAAGGACTTGATCACTGGTCAGCAGCCCAGGATTTACACAGAGAGGAGCAAAGAGGGATGGGAAACATCGGACCTTTCACCGATTGAGAATTGGGGACTTGGAGCTGGAAGAAAACTTCCAGTCACCCTGCTTTCTTGATTGATGAGAAATGGAGCCCAGGGAGAATCACACAGCTCAGTGCCTGGGGCTCCCTCCTGCCCAGAGCCAGGAGGTCTGAGCAAACCGGGCATCTGGCCCGGTGGTACCCTTTTCTGGACAGTCCATTGCACCAGCCTGGCCTCTGAAGCCTGACTCCTTGGAGCCACGCTGCGATGCTCCTAACTCTGTGGTTCCCCAGTAAAAGACTGGATTCATATCCAAACTCCTTCTCCACCTCTACCCAGCCACCTTAGCAGGCTGCCTCCAATTCAGCCACCAGCTGGTCCTTTCTAGCTCAAGCATGAGTAGGGATACAGATTCCCAGAAGAGCAATGCTAGGATGTCATTTCAGATCCTGTGATAACGGAAAGACTACAGCCAGACAAGGGCTTGAAATCTGACTACACCACTCTTTATATTGGTCAAGTTGCTTATTTTTCTGAGTCTCAATGACCTCACGAGTAAAACGGAGATGGTAAAATGTGCCACAGAGGGTTTAAGAACTAAACGAGAGCCTATAGGGTGCTCGCAGCATTGTGACTTCGCCCAGGGGTTAACAGCTGCTTCTTTGGGGATCTTCCACCTTGCCTGGCAGGCCCAGCTCTTGGTGCGTCCCTGCTGGCTGCTTTCTTTGGTGATCTTAGCTGTACATGTTTTTCATTCCAAATTCCTCAAATGTTTACTGAACACCTACTGTATGCAGGCCCATGCTGAGTGCTAGGGGGTACAGAAACCACTCAGCTGCAGTTCCTGTCCCACGGACGCTCTGAGTCCAGTGGGAGGGCAGAGCAGAAAAGCACAGAGCAGCAACTCCACAAGGCAGAGAGGGCCACAGTTGACATACACACATGACCTGGAGGAGCCAGATGAAAACTTGAGTGCCTTATGGCTCGAGTGTTACTTAAATGCCTTTCCTGTTCCAGCAGGAACCTGTTTCCCCTTCCCATATCGGAGACCCAGGCTCCTGGCCTGTCAGGCCGCTCACCATGGAGCGAAGGCTTGACAATGTTTGAGGGGAAGCCTCAGTAGAGAACTATGCAGACTGCCAGCCGCAGGCCATGCTCCCAAAATCTTCCAAGAGCCTAGGGCAGTGATTCCGTGCACTTGCTTTATTACGTTGTCATTGTTCAGTTGCTCAGTCGTGTCCAACTCTTTGCGACCCCATGGACTGCAGCACACCAGGCTTCTGCATCACCAGCTCCTGGAGCTTGTTCAAACTCATGTCTACTGAGTCAGTGATGCCATCCCACCATCCCAACCTCTGTCGTCCCCTTCTCCTCCTGCCTTCAGTCTTGCCCAGCATCAGGGTCTTTTCCAATGAGTCAGTTCTTTGCATCAGGTGGCCAAAGTATCGGAGCTTCAGCTTCAGCATCAATTCTTCCAATCAATATTCAGGGGTGATTTACTTGCTTTATTGGGGGGATGCTTTCACGACAAAGGGAGAGGGGGAAGGAGGGTAAGGCAGGTGATATGACTTTAGCTGGCATGTGGCTTCAGCCTTCCCATGGGGCGCTCTGGAGTAAGAGTTGCAGCATGGAGTTGACTTCACCATGACAAAGAGGCCACACTTGTGTCTCTGTCAGGCATTAGATGGGTTTGGTGGGGGAGGGAGGGTTTGTGGATACCCCTGGGAGAGGTGGTTCCTGTTGGGCTGGGGACAATTCCGGAGGAAAGGGGCATGCCTCTGATCCCACAGGTCCTGAAGGACAAGTGCCCTGGCCCACTGCACTGTCCGATTGAAGGTTTTAGAACTGCAAAAGAAAAGAGACCCTAAAATGCTAGTGTGTGTATATGAGAGAAAAAAGATAAGGACAGAAATACGACAGTGATTCTAGCAGTTTATGTTTACTTAGCTCTCACTGCATGCTTGTACCAAGCCTTTTATAAATACACATTTTATAAATATAACCTCATTGAATCCTCTCAAAAACCTTATTAAAATATACATTTTGTGTGTAAGGAAACTGAGGCTCAGAGAGATTAAGTCAGTAGCCAAGCTCACACAGATAGAAAGGCCAATTCCTGCAGCTGAAATGGATTACTCTACAACCCTGCCACACTGCCTACTCAAACTGCCCAGCCTGTTTGGACAGGCAGTTTTCAAGAAGGGTCTCAGGTGGCAGCACGGATGAACAGAGGCCTCGAGCAACCTTCCCAGTTTCCAGAGCTGGTCACTTTCACTCTCCTTGCTCCCTCCTTCCTTCCAGCCATCCATGGCCAAGTCTTGCTGCATGGCTACAGCTGTTATCATGAGAGTACACTATACACATGTATATTGATGTACACACACACACATGTGCTCACTCTCAGGGTCTTTATCCTTAAGTTCTTGCAGGCATTTTTCTCTGGACCCTTGCCCTTGGGGCAGGCCCTCCCCTAGCTGGTTTAATGAAGAACACACAGTTCATCCTGGTGAGAGGAGAGACTAAGAGATCGAAGAGGGGTCTCAGGAATGGAGATTGAATCACAATCATGATTTCAGCCCTGACTACATGCTGGAATGATCTGAGCAACTTTTAAAACTCTCAGTGCCCAAGCTGCAGCCCAGACCTGCAACCCAGACCAATTGTATCAGAAGCCTGAGAGGAGGATCCAGATATCAGTATTTTTCACAAGAAAACAGTGTCCAGAAACAAAAACCAACTTGAATGTGAAACAAGAGAACCATAGAACTTTACATCCTATTCTGGAAACTCAACCAACATTTTGTTTGCAAATCATGTGTTGATCACCTACTACGTGCCTCAAACACCCAGGCCTTGAGACCAGAAACCAGCACCTGAGGACATGGAAATGAAAGAGCACGTAATTTTACCTGAAGGAACACCAGTCCCTGGGGGAGATAGATGCTCACATCCAGCGGCCAGCAAGTCCCACTCCAGAGGCACACCTGGGGAATCTGGGGAAAGAGGAGGAAGCAACAAATACTTTTTCAGGAAATGACTGCACAAAAGGAATTGACTTTTAACCTAAAGATGCAGCTGGAGAGAAGGTTGCCAAACCCAAGGACACAGATTAACAAAGGCCCATGGATGTGTGTGTTGTATCCTCATTGGAGGAGCAATTATTGCTCTGACATGGCTTTGTTGAAGGTTTTGGCGTTTATTCAACTAAGCACCTCCACTGTGTCTCTTTAAGGACTCTTGCTTCCACTGGCTTTCTAAAGCAAGCCCTGATTATCTCCTTCCAGTTTAGTATAGACTCTATTGGACTCCTTGCCTCCAATCTCATCTGCAGCTTAACAACTACAGGCATAGTCTCGGATGCCTTGTGTGTTCAGTTCCAGACCACTGCAATAATATTGCAATAGAGCAAGTCACATGAATTTTTTTCATTTCCTAGTGCATACAAAAGTTATGTTTACACTATACTGTAGTCAATTAAGTGTGACTAGCATTGTGTTCTTTACAAAAACACATACCTTGATTTAAAAATACTTTATTGCTGAAAAATGCCATCATCTGAGCTTTCAGTGAGTCATAATCTTTTCTCAATGGTAACAAAGGTCACTGATCACAGAGCACAATAATGAAAAAGTCTGAAATACTGTGAGAACTAACAAAATGTGACACAGACATGAAGAGAGAAAATGCTGTTGAAAAAATGGTGCTGATAGACTGCTCAATGGAGAGTTACCACAAAGCTTCAATTAAAAAAAAAAAAAGCAGTATCTGTGAAGCATGACAAAATGTAACAAATAAAACAAGGTATGCCTCTTCTATAAAACTCAGTTTTTCAAACAGTCATTTTTTTTATATCTTAAGATTGTGTTTGCATTTGAACAGGATTCAGCTGGGTGACTCTTCTTCTCCATGTGATGTCCACTGAAGTCACTCAGGAGTTCACAGCTGGCAGACAGGCCCCTCTGGAGGGTCCAAGACAGCTTCACCCACAGATCTGGCACTGAGCAGAGCTGGCTCAGAGCTGGAGGGCCTAGATATAGCCTTTCTAGCACGGCAATCCCAGAGTAGTCTTACATGGCTTGGGGCTCCCAGAGAGAGACCCAAGATTGAGGAGATAGAAGCTGCCAGTTTCCTAGCGCAGGGTGTTACTCCCATCAAATTAATCACAAAGCCTGCTCGGTGTCAAGAAAAACCTTACCTCTCTGGGAAAGGAATGTCTGGGAATGTATGGATATCTTTAATCTGCTCCAGCCTTGCACCCACTTGCAGATGAAGTCCCCCAATTTAACAGTCCTTGGTTATTCCAAAAAAGTTACAGTGGTTTCCCTTTACCTACAACATAAATTCCAAATTGCTTATTTTGGATGCACAGCCCTTCAACATTTGACACAAAGCATCCTCTCCCCTGTTGGAAGACACAGGGGTCTCTGGCCTCTGCACCTTCACCTCTGCACCTCTTGCTAAGGCCTTGGGCTCTCTTTAGCTGTTCCCGGGTGGTTTTTCAGGTTGCGTTTGCAGCAAGCTTCAGCAGGGGATGAGATAATGTCTGTCTCTCTCAAAGAGCAGGCTGCTGTAAGATGGCGGGCTCCCCAGGCCCAGGGTCCCTTTCCTGGGTGTCACCTACTGTGGCTGTGGGTGTCTACCAAGACCCACTTGTGTAGCCCCTGGGGGCTTGGAACCCATGTGGCTGTCCTAACACTCTGGATTCTGCTATTGCTACAAGTAATAGAGTCCTTGGTCGCAACTTATGGTCCTGACTCAGGAGCCACATGTCTTCTGTCAGCATCCACGCACTGTGGCAGACCAACTCATTCATGTGCAAGCAGGGAAAGTCTCAACCCTCTCCCAGCCCTTGGCACCCAGCATCAGTCACCACCACTTCCAGGTACTGGAACCTACTTACTGCCCCCACGAACACGTGGAAAATTCCACCCAAAATATCCATAGGTCTCTCCTTAGTCTCATTCTTTTCCCCTGGCAAAGCCAAGTTGCTTCTCATTCCTTTCCACTTATGCCAGGTGTATTCACAGCATTCCCTGTCTCCAACCTCTGGGTGGTGTTTCTGGCAGCAAAATCCTTTGTGATGGACCCTTCCAGGTATTACCGCCTCGTCTCTGAGCTCTCTTGCTGCAGTGAAACCAAACCTTTCTTTTCAAAGCAGTGTCATGCTATTCCTCTTGCCTGAAATTATCCATCTTCGTCTTTGTCTGCCTCATTCTTCAAGGTCCAGGTCTAGAGACACAGTCCCTAGAAAGCCTTCTCTGTGGTCTAGCTAGTTCAGTCGTGGGTCCCTCCCCTGTCCAGCTGGCCTGCCTGCACACCACACAGAGAAGTATCAACTATTACCATAACCGCTGGCTGAGTCAGCTCTTCTAGTACCACGAGTTCTTTGGAGGCAGGTACTGAATCTTGCTCATCCCAGTACCAGTGTCTAGCTTGGGTGATGCTCAGAAATATTTCTTTAAAAAAGAATGAGGGACTTCCTTGGTGGTCCAGTAGTTAAGACTTTGTGCTTCCACTGGAGTGGGGATGGGTTGGATCTCAATTCCCAGTAAGGGAACTAAAATCCCACATGCTGTGGGGTGTGCCCTCCCAAAAGGAATGATGATCACTCCCTACATATTCTTCCCTTACCACCTCCAGTCAAAATTATCTCATTCCTCCAAATTCCCATTGGCCTGGTTTTCTTTATTACAGTATATATGGGGATGATCTGGCACTTCTCCTATGCACCTCTTGAGGGTTGATATCATATCTCCTTGTTCAGATCAATCTTAGATGACTTTGGAGTTCTTCTAGCTTTCCATCTTGTAGATACAGTATTATTATTATTTGACCTTGCTAGGATGCTTGTGGGAACTTAGTTCCCCTACCAGAGACTGAACTTTAGTCCACAGTAGTGAAAGAGTCAGTCCTAACTATTGGACTGGGAATTCCTGTAGATACATTATATTAAAACCCCTAAAAACCTAACCCAAGGATAGCAAGAAGAGATTTTTAATAAGTTGAATTTTATCTGGATTAATGGACAGATTTCCAACTAGCTCTAAGCACATGTTAATTTGCAATTCTATTTCTAATATAATAACCAAACCAATCTCCTGGGAGAAGGGTACTTTTTCTCACCTCTGACTATTTACCACTTCTTAGCGGGTTTCAGGGGATGAATTTATTCAAGATTCAACAAATATTTATTGAGCCTCTAATAACATTCCCACCCCCAGGCACCTGGCCATTGTCCCAGGCAATGTGTTGGCAGGGAATGGAGCTCTGCTTTTATTTATAGATTGGAGATGGAGCAGAGTCCTCACTGCAGCATTGACATGCAAGCTTCCTAGCTGTTAATCAGAAAAATCAGAATCTGAAAAGATCATGAACAAACATATGGAATGGAAGCCTTTTGACAGCTATACTTCAAATGTGGTTTGTCCTATTCTTTCTCCACTCATCAGAACACTTTTCTCCCATAGCAGTCTGGAACATTCAGCAGCTCAGTTCAGAGGAGGGCTCTCCTGGCAGCAGCCCTGGAGGGTGGGAAGAGTGTAAAAGGTCCTGCTTCTGGGCAGCAAGGCGGAGAAACTGTCCTGTGAGGAGAGAGTTGGGTTTCCATGTCAAGTCACTATGAATCTCTTTCAAATTCTAGTTTAGTTCTTTGAGAAGGATAGACATTTCTACTATTTTGTCGCGGCCAGGTGTGTAAGATGGAAACTAGCAATATACTGAAGTGAGAGTCCAGTCAATGTCACCACGTGACACTGTGAGGTTCTGGGGTCTGAGACACAAGATCTGGATGTAGCTGGTGAAGTCTGGAGAACGATATTTCAGTTAAGAGCAGTAGTATGGTTCAAGGTTTAACATGTGGTCTTTCAAGTCAAAAAGGACTCCAGCTCTACTTCTGCCACCTACCAATAGCGTGATCATGGGTGTGCAAGTTACAGTTTATCCTGAGTTAATTTTTTCCACCTATAATCAGAAACGATAAAGCTACCTCTCAAAGTCATTATGCTTTCACCGTGTGTTGAATTCAATTCTACTCCTCCTGAAAGTCCCACTCATCCCGACATAACCCTCAAACATTTGTGTGACTTTCCCAAATACATCCCCCAAACCCCAAGAGAAGCCATGCTAGCCTCTGACCTGCCTTCCTTTCAGAACCCTTTACCAAATGGGGCAAGTGCCTGGCTCCTCTTGTCTCTGTATGATGGAGGCACTGTGGCCAAGCCAGGCTCATTTTGCCCGACACAGCAAGCTGAGATATCATGATGCTGAGGTGTGTGCAAAAAAGAGGGCTTACCTGCAAAGTGTGGTGTGTTTATATGATAAAGAATATAGCAGCAGGGCAGTCTGGAGTGTAGGGAGCATGCAGGAAAGTGAAGAAATGCTCAGTAATCATCATTCTGCACAGGTGCAGCTAAGTCACAAGCCTCTGCATGCTCAAAATGGAGGCGCTTAGCACGATCTGAGGGTGGAGTTTTCAGTCCTCTGACATCAAAAGGTCACTGAGCCGACACTCACACAGCCACTCACACAGCTGGAGAGTCAGCGGTCTTAACCCGCTCAGCTCAAGCTAGACACAGCTGACTTCAAGTTCCCAGAAAACAGCTCTGGTAAACACCTTATTAAACTACATGCCACTTCGAGGATACACAGGTCTTTTGTAGCAACAATTACAACAACCTTGATTAGTAAAGGCAGGTCACATGTGAAAGAATTTGATTAGTGATTATACATGATTTCAGTATTTTCTCTCTCTCCACCCATCCCCTAACCAACTAAAGATAATTTTGTCTTTACCTACTCAGATTTTCCTTTTTCCTTACTCCCTGAAAAAGAATTCAGTCTTTAGAAACCAAGTTACAAAATGCTTGGATGACCCTGGAAACATTGGGTGGAGAGAAAGAGGCCTTGAGCTGTAGGAGGAAACTAGGCATCAAAAGGAGTTCAAAGGCAATTTGACAAGTAAGATGTTCTGGAGCATTTATCGTATGCTGGGAGAGGAGACAAAAGAGATTTAGAAGGCTTTGAGGAGTTATCATTTTTTTCCCCATTAATATTTCTTAATTCTTTTGGAAAACAAAATAGTATAATTTGGCTTAAGAGTAATTAATTTTGGATTTTGTGGCTTTAAATGTGTTTCAATACATACACTGAGTCATACTGAGCCTCAATATGTATCTGGTTTACACTCCTGTCTTCAGAGCCTAGGATAGTATATGAATATACTAGGTATTTCAACTTGTGGTTGAATCAACTAGAACCCTGGTGGCTAGGGAAAATACCTGAATACCATTTCTTGTTGTCTGAGCCATTCCATCATCAGAGCCACAGTGATGTCACCACGGAGGGAGCCAAAATTTGAAGGGACAAGCTCAATAATAGATAACCTTAAGGGTATATTTTCAGCCCTCAATTTTAGCCATCTTTCTAATACATGACAATGATTCCCTCACCCCCACTCTACTCCCACAGTTCATTTAAATGAAGACAATCCAATTCTCTCTTTGGAGCCTGCTGCTGCTGCTGCTGCTAAGTCGCTTCAGTCGTGTCCAACTCTGCACGACCCCATAGACGGCAGCCCACCAGGCTCCCCCATCCCTGGGATTCTCCAGGCAAGAACACTGGAGTGGGTTGCCATTTCCTTCTCCAATGCATGAAAGTGAAAAGTGAAAGTGAAGTCACTCAGTCGTGTTGGACTCTTAGCGACCCCATGGACTGCAGCCTTCCAGGGTTTGGAGCCTGGAGCTGGGAAAAACACATGGGTCTCAGTCTGGACTGGTTAGCTTGAATGAGTCAGTGGAGACCTGTCTGAGAGAGAGAAGGAAAGATTGGAGAAAGAGGGAGCAATAAAGAGGCCTGCAATAAAGAGTATCCAGTGTGCTCTGAAATCTCTTTCTTTAATAATAAAGGTCCACCTTGGCCGAAGCTGTTTTGAGATGACTTTCTCTTAGCTACAACCAAAGTAGCCTTGATCTCGGCAACGGCATCAGTGTCTTGAACCCAGCGCCTCGGCACTGCCGGTTGTCCTTCTGTCAGTCTCATCCCCACAGCTCCGGGAAACCTGGGGGATGCAGTCCCATGGGGGTCTTACAGGCCACCTGAAGATCTTCTGCGCTAACTCGGTCCCTCTTGCCTGGTAGAGGGGAGAGGAGCAGAGAGCCGTTACTGCTTTAACCTCCCTTTGACACCAATGAAAATAAAAATAACTTCTCAAAGAGCAAGCCAGCAGAAACAGGAGCAGCAGCAGAGGCACAAGTAATCCATTTTTCTAGGCAGCTAGCAGACACCTTTGGGGCCTGTTAAAGATAACCAGACACAAAAAGAAGACAATTCTGCACTAGCTTTGTCCGCAGGTAAACTGAACTCAAAAACAAAAAATACGTGAAAAGAAAGCTTTCTGGGAAATCAATAAAAGAAGCCAGTGTTACCTGAGTGCCATTTTTCTTAAAGTCAAGTGTACAGTCTGTATTTTTCTATCATGCTTTTATCCTTCAGTTCAGTTCAGTCACTCAGTTGTGTCCTACTCTTTGAGACCCCATGAACTGCAGCACGCCAGGCTTCCCTGTCCATCACCAACTCCTGGAGCTTGTTCAAACATGTCCATCAAGTCAGTGATGCCATCCAACCATCTCATCCTCTGTAATCCCCTTCTCCTCCCACCTTCAATCTTTCCCAGCATCAGGGTCTTTTCCAATGAGTCAGTTCTTTGCATCAGGTGGCGAAAGTATTGGAGCTTCAGCTTCAATCCTTCCAATGAATATTCAGGACTGATTTCCTTTAGGCTTGACTGGTTTGATCTCCTTGCAGTCCAAGGGACTCTCAAGAGTCTTCTCCAATACCATGGTTCAAAAGCATCAATTCTTCGGCACTCAATTTTCCTTATGACCAACTCTCAAATCCATACATGACTGCTTACTTGAGATCAAAAGAAAACTACTCACTCACAACTCTGTAAACCCATGGTTAGGGTGATCCAACCTTGAAGGTCTAAGGAGATGGTAACCCTTGGACAGACCCATAGTGAATGCTGTAGAGATCTCCTTATGGGAAAGCAACTCTGAGATCAACAGCAGAGTCCTCCTCAGAAAGAACAACCAGAGTGTGACTGTCAACTGTAAAATCTTGATGTGACTGAATGCAAAGTTCTTACAAGATTTTTTAATTGTAATGCAAGGTATTTAAAAAAAATTATTATTCTATAAAAATGTTGGGGAAAGAAAAAGATGAGGTGCTACTTAGTTATTTATGATCTTCTCTTGCATGGCCCTGGAGTTTCATAAACCAAAGGATCCAGGGCCAGCCAGAGA
>SJYV01050761.1:1546186-1556422 GCA_006410875.1 Neotragus pygmaeus | reverse complement strand
AGAGTTTGGGTAGCTTTTGTTTTCAATGCCTAACATCCTTAAGGAAGATATAACTTACTGAAGTTCCAGACCTTTATATCTGAGAAGAAAAGCTGAGAATAAAAACGGAATTCACCATCTGCTATTTTACTACTTTAACTTTATTTAAATCTACTAGAGACAATAAGCACTCAATAAGTGACAGCTGTTTTGATTTCTCTCAGGTTTATATGCTTAGCACTTTACAGTTTTGATGATATTTTGTCCATGCAATCTCATGATGCAGGTAGTGTTACGTTATTTTACAAATGCTGCATGTGTGTGGGTGCTCAACCGTGTCCAACTCTTTGTGACTGCATGGACTATAGCCCACCAGGCTCCTCTGTGCGTGGGACCCGCCGTCCAAAGTTCTCTCGGCTCCTCCAGTCCCCTCAGAGATCCATGGCTTGAGTCATGTTTCCACCACGGGCTCTGGAAGATGATATCACACCCCTTCCTCTCTTCCCTGGGCATTTTGAAGCTTCTGCCAGCCAGTGTGTGCGTGTGGCCAAAGATGGTGACTGCTGAGTAGGTCTTCTCTGTTTAAAAAAATATTGACTGATCTTTCGGTTGTGAAAGTTGAAACCAAGAACAGTTTGAGTGAGAAGTTGGGAGCAAAAGGAGGAGATTCCCAGTTTCTCTCAGAATTTGTGGGGAGGAGGTAGGCTGGGAATGGTAGAAGGGGAAGAGGGGACTCAGGAGTGGGGACCAGTACCCTGGCAGGGGGCCTGGACTGAAAAGGCAGGTCAGCTAGCCTGAGACTCTCCTCTGTGGGACAGGAGGTGAGCTTGGGGAACAGAGACGCATGGCCTGTGCCTGAATCACCTACCATTGTCTCCAAACCTTCAGTAAAAGCAGTGACACAAAAAGGAAGGCCATGTGAATGTTCTAGAACAAGCCAGGGGCTACAGTGGCAGAGAGGGAGCAAGAAGGTGCCCAAAGGTGGTCAGGCAGAGGCCTGGACAGGGTTCTGTGTAAGAATCAGCCTCCTCCCCATCTCCTACCAGAGTTCCTGCTTTCTCCATGAGGGTCCTGGGTATCTGGGGATAACTGGGACACACAACTGTCTCCAGCACTTTGTGCTCTAATATCTTTCTTCCCTCAATATCTTCTCTTTTCTTGTGTCCATTTTCACATCTATGTCTTTATTTTCAAGGAAATGATACATTTCTTCTAAACACAAACTGGTCTCTGCTTTTTTTTTAATTGAATGATAATTGCTTTACAGAATTTTGTTGTTTTCTATCAAACAACAAGAATCAGCCATAGGTATACAAATGTTCCCTCCATCTTGAACCTCTCTCCCATCTCCCTCCCCATCCTACCCTCCTAGATTGTCACACAGCACCTGTTGGAGTTCCCCGAGCCATACTGCAAATTTGCATTGGCTATCTGTTTTACATATGGTAATGTAAGTTTCCATATTACTCTTTCCATACATCTCTCCCTCCCATCCTCTCCTCCCCCTGCCCCATGTCCATAAGTCTGTTCTCTATATCTGTTTCTCCATTGCTGCCCTGAAAATAAATTCATCAATATCATCTTTCTAGATTCCACATATATGCATTAGTATATGATATTTATCTTTTTCTTTCTGACTTACTTCTTACTTCTGATGGTTGGATGGCATCACTGACTTGATTTTGTATAATAGGTTCTAGGTTTGTCCACCTCATTAGAACTGACTCAGATGCGTTCCTTTTTATGACTGAATAATATTCCATCACATATATGTACCACAGCTTCTTTATCCATTCACCTGTCAGTGGACATTTAGGTTGCTTCCATGTTCCAGCTATTGTAAATAGTTCTGCAGTGGTCTCTGCTTTTAATTGTGATCTTTCTTTCTCTATTATCGCTCAAGGTGAACGAAGCAGCTACCATCCAGTCCATCGTTTCCCCTGAGGGAAGTGTCCTGGCCTGGACCCTAATGCCAACCATGAAACAAACACCAAGGAAGCGCCTACTTGGGGCAGCCCCAGGCCAGGCACTGGGCATGAAGTAGTTGAAGACACACTTCATGAGACTGCCTAATAAATCACAGCTTTAACTTCCTCTTTGATCCAGAAGTTCTAGGCGTGGTGTGCATAAGTAAGTACATGCATGCTTAGTCGTGTTCAACTCTTTGTAACCCCATAGACTACAGCCTGCCAGACTCCTCTGTCTATGGGATTTCCCAGACAAGAACACTGGAGCAAGTTGCCATTTCCTTCTCCAGGGGATATTCCCAACCCAGGGATTAAACTCTCATCTCTTGTGTCTAATGAATTGGCAGACTGTTCTCTACCAGCTGGGCCACCTTGAGAGCGTGTATTTCAGAGGACAACATAAGGAAGTGAATTGATGCTTTTGAACTGTGGTGTTGGAGAAGACTCTTGAGAGTACCTTGGACAGCAAGGAGGATCACACCAGTTAATCTTAAAGGAAATCAGTCCTGAATACTCATTGGAAGGATTGATGCTAAAGCTCCAATACTTTGGCCACCTGATGTGAAGAATTGATTCATTGGAAAAGACCCTGATGCTGGGAAAGGTTGAAGGTGGGAGGAGAAGGGGACGACGGAGGATGAGATGGTTGGATGGCATCACTGACTTGATGGACATGAGTTTGACCAAGCTCCAGAAGTTGGTGTGTGGACAGGGAAGCCTGGCATGCTGCAGTTCATGGGGTCGCAGAGTTGGACGTGACTGAGCAACTGAACTGAACTGAAGGAATAGAAAAGACACCTCTGTGATCTTCTTTCCCAAAGTCCATGCTGCTGCTGCTGCTGCTGCTAAGTCGTTTCAGTCGTGTCCGACTCTGTGCGAACCCATAGACGGCAGCCCACTAGGCCCCTCTGTCCCTGGGATTCTCCAGGCAAGAATACTGGAGTGGATTGCCATTGCCTTCTCCAATGCATGAAAGTGAAAAGTGAAAGTGAAGTCGCTCAGTTGTCCCCAATCCTTAAGCGACCCAATGGACTGCAGCCCACCAGGCTCAAATCTAATCATAAGAAAAACATTAGACAAACTGAGGGATATCCTACAAAATACCTGACCAGTTCCCTTCAAATGTACCAAGGTCATGAAAAGCAAGGAAAGACTGGTAAAATCCTTAAAAAAAAAATAAATCTGTAGTTAATAATATCAGACCAGTGTGACTTTCTTATTTTTGACAAATAACCATGGTTATATAAGATTTTAACATAATGGGAAGTTGGATTAAGGGTGTGTGGGAACTCTCTGTACTATCTTTACCACTTTTCTGTAACCTAAGATTATCACAAGAATTTTTAAAAATCAATAAGGGGAATGCATAAAAATGCATCAATAGTTAAGCAAATATTCAAGCTGGCATAATTCTATCTGTTTTTCCCCCTAATAATCAAGAAAACAGACTGAAATTAAAAAGACTATACACATAATCGCAAAATGTTAATAGATGTTAGCACAAGATAATAATANCATATTGGGCACCTATTGACCTGGGGAGTTCTTCTTTCAGTATCCTATCATTTTGCCTTTTCATACTGTTCATGGGGTTCTCAAGGCAAGAATACTGAAATGGTTTGCCATTCCCTTCTCCAGTGGACCACATTCTGTCAGACCTCTCCACCATGACCCGCCCAAATTATCCACCATAAATGCCATACCAGTTTTTAATCCCTCAAAGACTGTGTGAAAGAACTGTGTTTTTTCAATCTTTACCTTCCCAGTGTATTATCAATCTTTTTAAATTTTTGCCAGCCTACTAGATTAAAAATGATATCTTGGTGGAATTTTAACTTGTTTTTCCTTAATAACAGTGAAGTTAAGCATAGATTCATATGTCTAAGATTAATGCATTTTTATTTATCTGTGAACTATCTGTTCAAATCCTTTATCCATTTTTATACTGAGTTGTCTACCAGTGCTTTATATGTTCCTTTGGGTTGTACTTTGAGTATTTCTGGCACTTGCATGTTTATTTTTCTCATGGTATTTTGAGTGTGTGTTTATAGTCAAACTTATCATATATGCATATATGTATGTACATGTATATATAACCCCCTACAATTTGCATGGCTTCTGGATTTGTGTTTTAGGAAAGGATTCCCCACTCTTACAGTGAAATTTTTTCATCTTTATTTATTCTAGTACTTTGATTATTTCTTCCATTTTTATACATACATTTTGATCCATTTGTCATTTGTCCTTGTGTAAGCTGCATGGCTACCCAAATGTTGCAATACCATTTATTAAATAATTCATATTTTCCCCACTAATTAGAACTATAATCTATAATTATTTATATTTATATTTATAATTATAAACTATAATTATTACCACATTTCTTGTTTTTATTTAGATCTCCTGAATCTTCTATTATTTTCCATTGATTTCAGTACCACCTTTTAAATTACTATATTAAAATAGGTGAAAGGAATGTTGGTCCCTCATTATTTTTATCAGAATTCTTCTGAATATTATTGCTTATTTATTGCCTTATTGTTCAAGATAAAAACGAAGGGCTTCCCTGGTGATCCAGTGGTTAAGAATCCACCTTGCAGTGCAGGGGACGCAGGTTCGATCCCTGGTCAGTGAAGATCCGACATGCTGCTGGGTAACAAAGCTTGTGCACCACAGCTGCTGAGCCCGATGCTCTAGAGTCCGTGAGCCACAACTGCTGAGCCCCTGTGCCACAGCTACTGAAGACTGTGCACCCTGGAGCCCATGTTCCGCGACAAGGGAAGCCACTGCAAGGAGAGGACTGCACGCTGCAGCTAGAGAGTAGCCCCTGCTTGCTGCAGCCGGAGGAAGCCCATGAACCACAACGAAGACTAGTGCAGCCAAAAAATAAAATTAAAAACAACTGGAACCGGCATGTCTATACACACATACAAGATGAAAAACCCACGTTAACTTAAAGAATATTGACACCTTTGAAGTATTGATTGATTCTTCTCATGCATGTGGTAAATTTACATTTATTCAAGTATTTTCTTGAGCCTCACAGTTAAAGTTCTCACATCATAGATCTTGCCCTGGACTCCAAGTCTACCATCGTGTGGCCACTACTGAACTGGTGAGAAAGGTTCAGACTGCACTAACCACCCAAGGGGCTACCAGTGGTATGAATCTTTTTATTTTTTAGAAAATCAATTTAGGTGTAATTTGCATATAATAAATTATATATTTTTCATGAATTTTTACTCAAAACATAACATGTAAAAGTATTTTGTTCACCACAATGAGATATCATTCCACACCTTTCAGAAAGGCTTTAATCAGAAAGACAACAAATGACACATGTTGGAAAGGATATGGAGAAAAGAAAAACTTCATGCACTGTTGGGAATGTAAACTGGTGCAACTGCTATGGAAAACAGTATGGAAATACCTCAAACTATTAGAGATACCATACAGTCCAGCAATTCCACTTCTGGGTATTTTTCAACCCCCTCGCCCCTAATTTGAAAAGACATATGTTCCTTTATGTTCACTGCAGCATTGTCCACAACAATCAACATATAGAAACAGCCTATGTATCCATCAATATATGAATAGATTAAAAAGATGTGGTATGTGTATACACACACACACACACACACACACACACACACAATGGAATACTACTCAACTATAAAAAGAATAAAGTCTTGCCATTTGTGACACATGGATGAACCTAGAGGGTATTATGCTAAGGAAACAAGTCAGATGAAAATAAATATTGTATGAGCTCACTTATATGTGGAAACTAAAAAACAAAATGAGCCGACCAATGAGAGAGAATGAAAACAGACTCAGAGGAGAAATGGGTGATTGCCAGAAGAAAGGAAGTGGGGGGAGCAAAATATGTGAAGAGGATTAAGAGGCACAAATCTCTGGTAATAAAATAACTGTCATGAATATGTAATATATAGCATAAGCAATATGGTCAATAATGTAATAACATTGTATGGGGATAGATGGTTACAAGACTTGTGGTAAGTATGTGCAAATATAAGATCAGTGTGTAATATACCTAAAACTAACATAATATTGTACATCAACTATATTTCAGTTTTAAAAAGGGAAAAAAAATATAGCACATTGACACTAAAATGGAGGATTCTAGGAGCTTTTCCCAAGCCCATTGTTTAATCAAGGACTGCTTGGTACACTTTGTTGTTGTTGTCGTTTAGTCACTAGTTCAGTTCAGTTCAGTTGCTCAGTTGTGTTCGATTCTTTGTGACCCCTTGTACTGCAGCACACCAGACTTCCCTGTCCATCACCAACTCCCAGAGCTTACTCAAACTCATCGAGTCAGTGATGCCATCCAACCATCTCATCCTCTGTTGTCCCTTTCTCCTCCTGCCCTCAATCTTTCCCAGCATCAGGGCCTTTTCCAATGAGTCAGTTTTTTGCATTAGGTGGCCAAAGTATTGGAGCTTCAGCTTCAGCATCAATCCTTCCAATGAATAATCAGGAGTGATTTGCTTTAGGATGGATTGGTTGGATCTCCTTGCCATCCAAGGGACTCTCAAGAGTCTTCTCCAACACCTCAGTTCAAAAGCATCAGTTCTTCAGCACTCAGTTTTCTTTTGTTCAACTCTCTGCAACCCCATGGATTGCAGCCAGCCAGGCTTCTCTGTTCATGGAATTTCCCAGGCAATAATACTGGAGTAAGTTGCCATTTCCTTCTCCAGGGGATCTTCCTGACCCAGGGGTCAAATGTGCATCTCCTGCATTGAAAGGTGAATTCTTGACTGCTGAGCCAGCAGGGAAACCATATTGCTTTTGCCTCCCTCTGGTCCCAGATAGGTCATATTTAACTCCTTTTTGAGAGTTAAACATCATGGGTTGTTGGAACTGGAAGATGCTGTTTGGAGGCTAATGAGTCCAGTTGACCAGATCAGTATTATGTAGGAGAAAGACTGATGTATTAAGGCCAAGGAGATCTGGTCATACTCATCTTGGCCCATCTGGTATCCACCTGACTGGCCAAGACTTTCAGCTTTTTTGAGAATCAATTTCCACAACAGAGAGATATGCATTGATAATACCTGCTTGGTCTACATTTAGGATTATCATGAAGGTTAAATGAGATAGAGTGTACAAAAGGTATTAGTAAAGTCAAAAGGTAATGAAAATAATAAGGGATTTTTATCTCTGCTCTAAAGAAACTCATCATCTAATGGGGTAATATATAGCTTCTGGGGTGTTGGTTACACGACTATGTTCACTTTGTGAAAATCCATTTAGCTGTACAATGATAGCTTGTGTACCTTTCTGTATGTATGTTAGGTTCAGTAGAGTTTACTGAAAAGTAAACTGGATTCATTTGAACTTTGTAATATGCATTCATAGATTTCAATGTAGCATTGCATGTTATTGGATGTTCCAATACAATTTATTTGCCTCTTCTGGTGATGGATGTTTGGGTTGTTTCTGGTATGGGGCGTTTGTGAACAATGCTTGTGTATGTCTCCTAGGACACATGAGCACAAGTTTCTCGGGGAGTGGAACAGCTGAATCATTGTCTGTGGGCATCTTCAAGTTTACTAGATCATGCTAAACTGGTGTTTGAAATTAAGCTCCAGCTCTCCTCCGCACCAGAACTGTAGGAAATTACTCTCATTGGCTTGATGACGATGGCGGTGGTTTGGTTGCTAAGTCGTGTCCGACTCTTGCAACCCCATGGACTGTAGCCCGCCAGACTCCTCTGTCCATGGGATTTTCCAGGCAAGAATTCTGGAGTGGGGTTGCTTAATAGTCATTAGAATTTTTGCCAATCTGACCAGTTTTCTGTGATATCTAATTGTGATGTTACTTTACATTTTCCTCACATTGAACCTATGTGTACCGGACTTTTGGATTTCTTCATTTGAGAACTCCTTCCTCAAGGCTTTGCCCACTTCCCTACTGGGTTTATGTTTTTTTTATTGATTTGGATTGAGAATTACTTAAGAATTCTGGGACTCTGAGTGGACAGATACTCAGATGCATTCTAATATGTTCCCATGGGAAGAAGTTACAGCTTTGACATCTCTGAGGTCACCAGCTCTGCTTCTTCTGTCAACGTGTCACAGGGGAGGATGGATTTTCCATTATGTTTTTATTACTGATTCCTATCTTAATGGCATTATAGCTAATCCTTTTGAAACTGACTTACAGCCTTACTGTATAGGCAATTTTTCTAAATATTCCAGGTGTGAAGTGAAGAATGTATATTTTGCAGATATGGTTGTTGTGGGTCTACACATGTGCATTATGTCAAGTGTGTTACATGAGCTATTCAAATCTGTATCCCTTGTCGATTTTTTTGTCTGCTTGTCCTGTTAATTACTGAGATGAATATACTAAAATAAAAGATTTATCTATTTATCCTTGTAGTTCTGTCCACTTTTGCTTTACATAAGACCGTTTCGGTCTATTTCACTTTCCATAGTACAGGTCCATGTCCCTAGGCCAGCTCGTTGTCAACAGGAAAACAGAGCCCCTATATCTGCCTTGTAGTGTGGCTGCAACCCCCGCATCATGAATCTTTTCCTTTCATCTTCCTCTATAATCCTGCCTCACTCACTTTACAGAAGAAAGGGACTTTATACACCCTTTTCCCTTCTTACTATGGTTCTTTGCCTCCAAAGCACCAAAGGGTACTCTGAAGTATTAGTTATTAATATTAATCAGGAACCTGTAAATTGAAGTCAAGCCTTTCTGTTTTTCATTAGTTAGACATATATGTGTTAGGGACACAGCATGGCATTAGATTACAATGGGATTTTGATATATAACTTAAGACTATTTGAAAGGCTGCATGACATTATGTAGTAAAATTTCTCCCATTTCCACCCACTGATATATATATAAACATATTTTCTAATGATTTACATATATAGAGATGGAAAGAGGAGCAGAAGTTGTGTTGATCCTAGTCTCAATCTAATCAGTTCAATTCAGTCTCAGTCATGTCCACCTCTTTGTGACCCTGTGGACTGCAGCATGCCAGGCTTCCCTGTCCATCACCACCTCCCAGAGCTTGCTCAAATTCATGTCCATCGAGTCAGTGATGCCATCCAGCCATCTCATCCTCTGTTGTCCCCTTCTCCTCCTGCCTTCAATCTTTCCAAGCATCAGGGTCTTTTCTAATGAGTCTGTTCTTTGCGTCAGGTGGCCAAAGGATTGGAGTTTCAGCTTCAGCATCAGTCCTTCCAATGAATATTCAGAACTGATCTCCTTTAGAATGGACTGATTGGATCTCTTTGCCATCCCAGGGTCTCACAAGAGTCTTCTCCAACACCACAATTCAAAAGCATCAATTCTTTGGCACTCAGCTTTCATTATAGTCCAACTCTCACATCCATACATAACTACTGGAAAAATCACAGCTTTGATCAGATGGACCTTTACTGGCAAAGTAATGTCTCTGCTTTTTAATATGCTGTCTAGGTTGGTCATAGCTTTTCTTCCAAGAAGCAAATGTCTTTTAATTTCATGGCTGTAGTCAACCACTTGCAGTAATTTTGGAGCCCAAGAAAAGAAAGTCTGTCACTGTTTCCATTGTTTCCCCATCTATTTGCCATGATCTTAGTTTTCTGAATGTTGAGTTTTAAGCCAACTCTTTCACACTACTCTTTCACTTTCATCAAGACGCTCTTTAGTTCTTCATTTTCTGCCATAAGGGTGGTGTCATCTGCATATCTGAGGTTATTGATATTTCTCTCTGCAATCTTGATTCCAGCTTGTGCTTCATCCAGCCTGGCATTTTGCATGATGTATTCTGCATCCAAGTTAATAAGCAGGCAGCCTTGACGTACTCCTTTCCCTATTTGGAACCAGTCTGTTGTTCCATGTCCAGTTCTAACTGTTGCTTCTTGACCTGCATACAGTTTTTGCAGAAGGCAGGTCAGGTGGTCTGGTATTCCCATCTCTTTCAGAATTTTCCACAGTTTGTTGTGATCTACACAGTCAAAAGTTTTGGAGTAATCAGTAAAGCAGAAGTAGATGTTTTTCTGGAATTCTCTTGCTTTTTCTGTGATCCAACAGATGTTGGCAATTTGATCTCTGGTTCCTCTGCCTTTTCTAAATCCAGCTTGGATATCTGAAAGTTCATGGTTCACGTACGGTTGAAGCCTGGCTTGGAGAATTTTGAGCGTTAGTTTGCTAGTGTGTGAGGTGAGTGCAATTGTGTGGTAGTATGAACATTTTTTGGCATTGCCCTTCTTTGGGATTGGAATGAAAACTGCCCTTTTCCAGTCCTGTGGCCACTGCTGAGTTT